>VXBC01007513.1:262398-359569 GCA_013399945.1 Ploceus nigricollis
TTTTTTATTTGCACCTCAGGACACTTTTTCTTTTTTTCCTTCTCCCCAGACTAACATTTTGCTGTTTTTCCCAAAGTAATTCCTAGGGGAAAGCAAACAGAAATGACCCAGGCAGATTTTTCTGTCCCCTTCCCGCAGGCTCACATAATTTTATTCTCATAAATATCTATTTTTTTTTTTTCCATCTGCTTTGCTTATAGGTCAGAGTTTTGCATGTTTGCTACTTGGAATCATGTCAAAGCAATATACATCATGTCTGTAGCAAAGGAAGGTTAAAAGTCAAATTTTTGGAGAGAGAGAATCCAGCTGAGGCACGTGACTGCTCCCAGATTAGCAGCAGTAGCAGGAGTAAGCATTCCTCTGATATTACAGTAGCCACCGTGGGACATGCCTGAAACCCTGAAGAGAGAAGCTGAAGTTTGGAAGCTTCCTGCAGATCTATTTATGAATAAATCACTCCTTGCTCTTTTCCCTATCTTTCTAGGTGCTTTCCTACTTCCTAGGTTTCAGTTTCAGAAAGGGCTGATAAAGAACAAAAATGGCAGGGAGCCCTGCGGCACAGGTCAGGAAAGAAGCCACATAATTACCCTTAACTCTGCCCTTTGTAATCTTTGCTGTGCAAATGGAAATATTAAGGGCTCCAGTGAAAAGGGAACACTAAATAGATGTCTTTATTATTGTTTGTTATAGTGGCAGCTGGGAGTAGAAGAGATATTAGTGAGCTAATCAATTGCTTCATACTGGGCTTTCTGGATGAAAGAAAACTGGTAAAAGGCATATTCGGGGAGACTTAAGGTATCTAAGGCTGAATGTAGGGCATGGAAAATGGCATCCTCAAACATGGTGGCTTTGATTCATTGCAGGAGATGGAAATTCCTTGTGTATTCCCACACACCAGTGACCTTGACTGTTTGAGGTTTTTCCTGAACATCTGTTGAACACCAGGCGGAAGAAAAGTTTTTAAAGGAGCTCACCAGCTCCACCTTTACAATTAAAGATAACCTACATTTTCTACCTTAACAAATTGCCCAATTAGAAATGCTGCTTCAGGTGGTATCTTTGACTCCTGCTGTTTGCAGTCTCAGAGAGTGGAGGGAACAAGAGTGGGAGTGTGTGCATAAATGGGGATCTGGGGAGATCCCAGCATCTGCCCAGCATCCAGAGCAGACAGCCTCCCTGGGAGCACATCCCAGAGCAAGCTGAAGGCCTATGGGAGCATGCAACAGGCAGCAAAAGGAGCCTTTTGGAAAAGATGAGTAGTTACCAAGGGGAGCCTCCAGTTTTCAGTACATTTGCCGAGTGGCTGTATTTTCCAATGTGTACAGCCCCATTGTCTGGGGCTGTGCAGAGGAATGGGATGAGAAAAATTCCTTCTGGAAATTTGCCCTGGAGTTTCTCCAGCCTTTCAAGAGCAGGAGCCAAGCTCATCCTATGAAGGTGCTTGAACAGGAATATCACCATGGCATGTTAGACAGGCCTGGTGACTCAGGAGGTCTGTGCTCTAATGCAAAGGAGAACATGATTCAGCAAAGCGTTTAAATTCCTGCTTAATTTTAAATATTGAATAATGCTTCTGATTCCTCTGGGGCTATTCACGTGATCTTCATTCTATGCTTTACTAGGTTGCCCACATATGGACATGAAGCTGCCATGAAGCAGCACAAAAAATAGACAAGGTTTGGCACTCACATGTGAGTGTATTTGGGTCTCACAAACCTCCTGACTTTAGGTATTCCTCCTAGGAGGTCTAAGGGCCAACAAAAATGAGCTAAGATGAGAAAAACCTCAGTTCACTGCATGTGTCCTCCTTTCCATGAGGGAAATGTTGAAAACCACAGGTGTCTGTGGTTTTCAGTGCCAAAGAAAAACCTAGGTGGCTTTGAGAACAACATGACAAAGCTGCACTCAGAATTTCAGCAGCTACGAGGACAAGGGAGCAGGCTGTTTGCTGGCTTTGATCTGCCTTTTGGCACAGTGGCCGTGTGTCACCCTCTGGATGGGTGACACCACCCTCTTTAAAGTCTGCTCCCCACAGAGAGTGGCCAAAGAGCTTCTCAGATTTTCCACCGAGAGGTTTTTCCATTCTTCCCTGCTGGGAGAGGTGAAGTGTGTATCAGGGTGGTGATAAGGTGAGAGGCATTTTCCTAAAGCAAAGGAAAGAGCAGACAGCAGTGTTGCCAAGCACCGAGAGGGCCACAGGGAGATGGAAATAAAGCACCTTTGGCCTTTGTGCCCACAGACTCCTCTCCTCCTCCCCAAAACAAGCAGACCGGGAGGATAAAGGCCACCTTTGGTGCAGGGGACATCAGCAGCTCTGCCATGCTTGGCACCAGCTGGACTTGCAGCAGTGCTGGTGGGTGCAGGGCTGGATCAAGACCCCTGTCTGTGCCAGGTGAGGGTGGTGGGGCTTCACCTGCTGAAGCCTGGTCCCCCCTGGGCATCTCCCAAACACCTGAGTCCCATCCCAGAGCCATACACCTTCCTGGGGAAAATCCTCCCCAGGCTCTCCCACAGCATTTAGATGCTGATTCTCCAGGACTGTGCTCCGGGAGGCTGAGCTTTTCTGTGCTGTTTGTCCTCTCTGCCTGCTGCTATCAGTGCTGTAGCCACAGAATGGAACCAGGCCTTGGTCTCCAGAAACACGTGTGCTCTTTCCCGTGCTGTGTGCTGCAGTTTGGAGCCACCAAAGAGGTGCTGAAGTGTCTTTTATGAATATCAATGTGGATTTCGTAAGAGTGATTTAAATATAGCTGCCTGCTTTCCTGGGAGACCCCGTGGCTGTATTCTCACTGCAGCAAAAGCTGCACCATCTGCCCAGCATTCGCAGCCGCTTCCCAGAGACCGCCAGGGACTTGGCACTCTGCACTTGGCTTGCACAGGGCTCCAAAAGGAAGGAAAAGGCTTTCTGGGGAAAAGGCATGGATGGGCAGGTTCAACACATCCAGATGTGTAGCTCAGCTGCATTTAGGTAGCATTATGTGCTGGGAAAGCTGCACACAGCCCTGAGCAGCCTGATCTAAGGTGGAAGCCAGCCCAGCTCTGAGCAGGGGCTGGACCTCCAGAGGTCCCTCACAACCTTAATTATCCTGTGGTTCAGTGAGACATTCAGTGTAGGATATAACCATATGGTAGAGGAATAGCAAGGAAATCTCAGCTTCTAGGGCACCTGTGACATTTTCTGTCTTCCTCTTGTTTCTTGTGACTACCTTCAACTCTTTGAGTGTGGTTCAGCTCTCGTTCCACATCCATGGCTCGTCTCCAGTGTTGCTTGAACCTTACTGCTCTGCAAGTGAAAACCCACTACTTCCCCCCTTTTTTTTTTAAAGCAAAGTGATTAAAATGCAGTTGGGCCTGTGCCCAGGTAAAGCACAGGAAAGTCAGGCAGTCATTCTTTCCTTGTGTTAAGTACGTAAAGTTTTGCAAGCGAATAAGACTTTTTCTGTTTAGGGTAAGCAAATATGCCTTGAACCTGGGGAGTGTCCAATTCTTAGTGATTGTTTATTTCACCAAGGCATAAATTACTGTGCCTTCAGGACAAAGCTAATAGAAAAAATGCTAATTAGTGCTGGTCAAAAATTTTCCAGTGGAACATTTTTCTGTCAGAAACTCTCCTGATTAGTCAAAGTTGAAATGTTCCAGAAGAACATGTTGATTTTGCTGAGCCTCAAATGCCACGGGGTGAGCCGAGGTGGGGTGGGAGTAAGGAAAGAGGGAATCCATCAAAACCCTCTTGCTGATTCCCTGACAATTCATCTGCTTGGCTGCCAGCCTTGTGGCACTGCTGAGGATCAGCGTTTGGGGCAATCTGCCATGCAGAAAACGTGCTGATGAACAAGCTGTGAAAATTCCCGTTTCCTGGATGAGAGCTGTAAGTGCAGAAGTCAGGGAGCCTGTCTCACCTCCCCAGCTGCCTTCCACTGGACACCAGCCTGGGAACGTGCCTGCAGAGTGGCACATCAGCATTCCCAGACACTTCAGGCAGCTGAGTCAGACCTTCTCCTCAGCTTACAAAAGAGAAGACATGAATTTTGTTCTGGGGTTTCTGCTGGGAGAAAAGGATGAGCTGCTCTGACATTGTCTGTGCTCATCTGAACTCGGGCTTCTGCAGGTGCAGCTTTTCCAGCTGGGACGTGCCAAATCCACGGGCAGTGCTTTTTTATAGCTCACACTTCCCTGTCTTCTGACAGAGCTGCCTCTGCAGGTGAGGAGATGGGGATCAGAGCACTGTGGCATTCATGAACTCAGAAACAGCGACATGGGCTTCAGTGTGCAGGTACCTTTGGGGGCTCTGTGGCCAAACAGGAGCTGAGAAGCCCACGAGCATGGATCTGGTGGCACCAGCTCACTGCAGACCTGCACTGCTGGCCCTGGGGAGCAGACATGCCACCAGCAGCATGCTTGGATGGTGCCTGCACCAGCCCGTGTCTGCTCCTGGCTCTGCTTGTGCCTGCTCACTCCTTGGCTTCACTCCTACTGAAACCAGCCCAGCTCTTTGGCCTTCCCCATTCCCCCCTTCCAGAGAACACCCCTGGGGCTGGCACCAGCTCCTGGGGGTGGTGGTCATGGTGGTCATGGCCCTTCCCTTAGCCAGGGAACCTCTTCAGATCCCAGAGCTGGCAGAACAGCTCTAATGCTGATCAGAATATTGCAGGAACCAGGACTAAGGATACTCTGAATTGCTAAGCATTAATATTTGATGCATTTCAATATTTAAAGAGCTAAGATAATTTAAGAAACACTGTCACTTTTTAAAATTATTTGTAGGCAACTTATAATGGAGCAAATCCACTTGGAATGAACAATATTTTGGCTAGGGTAGATGTATGGCTCAGACAGCTGCCTACATTTATTTAAAACATCAGAGAAATGACAATTTTGAAATTCTCTGCTAGAAACCTCAGGTCTCAACAGGCCAGACTCCCAGCCAGCAGAAGCAAGCTGAGGATCCAGGCAATATTTTAACGCTGGATGTGCTCAACAATTTTGTTGNAAAGTTTTGCCTTTGGAAGAAAAAAAAGAAAAAGTAAAGGAGACAGAGGGTTTCCCTGAGAGTTTTGCTTTCAGTGAAAATATTTGGGTTGTGATCTGAAACTCGAAAACCACAGCTGGGAAAAAAATGAACTGCAGGTTGCCAAGCAAGGCGAAAAAAATCGTCCTTCCTTTTTCCTTTATTTTATTTTTTTAAAAATAATTTTATTTTTAATTTGTTTGCCTAGAACACCCTGGCATGAGGGGCTGCGACCGTTTACACCTGATCAGGCGCTGATAGCCCCGTCCTTTGCCTGCTCGAAGCCCTCTGAGGCTGCAGGGAGCTGGCTGTGGCAGGCGCATCCTCTCTCTTCCATATCACATCGCTGCCGTGAGCAGGGCGGGGAGGCGGTGGCACCGCTCACAGCCATTGAAACGAGCTGCTTTATGTAACACAATCTGCTTCAAAAGAGCCCAGCACACCACGGAAACTATGCGAGGCAAGCCAAGAAACCCTGCTACAATAGCACAAACAGAGACAAACAGTCTGTAAAGGACAGCACGCTTGGTTACCAGCGAGGGAACATTCTGCATTAAACAGTGCCTTTTGTTTCTCGTTTTCTCATCGTGATCATCAAGGGACATCTGCAAACGTGACATCAAAAGATGAGCCTAGGAGCAAAAACTCCTACCTGCAGCAGGTCCAGGCAAACAGGAGTTGCTGGTTGTGCAGTACACAGGAACTTTGTCCAGCTGCCCCTGAGGGACCTGGGGAGAATCACCACACTTTTGTTTTCTCCCCTAACCACCGCTGTGGTCTAAGTCAGTTCTTCACCTTCCTCCTCTCTGATGCTCCTGTGTGCTGCCCAAACAGCCCTGTTCTCTTAAATTCATAGAACCATGGAGCCACAGAAAACATTGAGTTGGAAGGGACCCATCAGGGTCATCGAGTCCAGCTCCTGGCCCTGAGCAGGACACTCCAGGAGTCCCACCCTGTGCTTGAGAGCGTTGCCCAAACACCTCTTGAACTCTGTCAGGCTGGTGCTGTGACCACTGCCCTGGGGAGCCTGTTCCAGTGCCCAACCACCCTCTGGGTGAAGAAACTTTTCCTGATATCCGGCCTAAACCTGCCCTGACTCAGCTGCATGCCTTTTCTTCAAGTCCTGTCACTGGTCACCAGAGAGAAGAGATCAGTGCCTGCCCCTCCACTTGCTCCAGTGAGGATGTTTAAGACCCCACTGAGGTTTCCCCTCAGTCTCCTCTTCTCCAGGCTGGACAGACCAAGTGACCTCAGGCACTCCTCACACAGCTTCCCCTCCCGACCCTTCACCATCCTTGTGGCCTCCTTTGGACACTCTCTAACAGCTTGAGGCCTTTTTTTATATCATGGAACCCAAAGCTGCCCCCAGCACTCGAGGTGAGGCCGCCCCAGTGCAGAGCAGAGCAGGACAATCCCCTCCTTTGCCCAGCTGGGGATGCTGTCCCTGATGTCCCCCAGGACACGGGTGGCCCTCCTGGCTGCCAGGGCACTGCTGGCTCATGTTCAGCTTGCCATGGACCAGGATCCCCAGGTCCCCTTCCATGGCACTGCCCTCCAGCCTCCCATTCCCCAGTCTGTTCATCCAGGGCTGCACCATCCCCGATGCAGAATTTGCCACTTGCCCTTGTTGAACTTCCCATGGGTGGTGATTGCCCATCTCCCTAATATGTCTAATTTGTATGAGTCTGAGTAATTAAAAAAAAATCATTCTCAACCTGCAAAAAGTGGAAAGATCAAGGTTCTGCTCTGCATGGCTTTCCTGCTGCACTGCTGGCTTGGTCCAACTCACTGCCTCTGCCTACAGACCCTGCCCAGCTCACAGCCTCAGGCCTTGGCCAGCCCTGCAGCCCAGCTGTTTATACAGCCAGCACACAAGGACAGTGCAGGGAAAGGTTTTCCTGGGGAAATGGACTCATATCTTCACAGCCCCCTGGTGCACTAGCATCTGGAACCTCAGCCTGCAAGCAGAAACTGGGTTTGATCTCGTTCTGCTCTTGCTCATTCCTGCACAAAGCAGAAATGCTGTGAGCCTGTTTTCTGCCTGTTGTGTCCCTTTGGACTGATGGGGCAACTCCTGTCTGTCACTGGAGGTATGGAGGCACTTATGGCAGAAGAGTCTGATTCTGCTGGGTGCTGGCTCCAGCCATGATGCAGAGAGGGAAAGCAGTTACTTTTCTCACTAGTGATGCACATGGCAAAACTGCTATGGCAAAAAAAACCCGGTGCCTGTCCCAGAAAACAGAAGCAAACATGACAGAAGTGTAGCAACACAACAGTTGAAGGATTTATAATGTTCACAGTCTTACATGGATGAAGTCAAGAGAATGGAGATCCACACTTCCAGTCACAGCAAACCCCCCAGAGGAGGGTCTGGTTCGGCCACGACTGAATGTCACTAGCAAAGCTCTGCCAATCGTGCTTGCAGCCAGAGGGGATTTTGGAGCCCTGAATGGTTGAATATTGTCAATTTCAGAAATTTCTCATCTCTACAGTTTGCTTATGGCCTGATACTCCTTTGTCCTGAATAGAAAGGAGATCCCATATTTTGATTTCTTCCCCTGCTGTGAAGCCATGACCAGATTCACCCAGGCCAGTGGAGCTGCCAGGATAAAAGTGGTTCTTTATCTGAAGAAAGCTTGGTCACAGAATTTTGCCTGAAGGTATCTGTCATCCAGGGAATCACAGAGATCATTTTTAGCCCTCTGGGATTAGGAAGGAATTCCATCCTGTAGCTCAGGGGTTCCCTTGCCTCTGCAGTCATGTTGAGGTGATGGGATTTTGACAACTTTTCTCCAGAGTGTTTTCATTTCTGAAACGTTGTTGGTGTGATAACATTAATCAGCACTTCTGTGGAAGTAGTGCTTTTGGAGATGAACATTGTAATCAGGATGAAGAGCCTCTGATGAGTATTGCTGAAATTAAAGAGTCTAAATTCAGCAAAATTGCTTTCACTGGGAAAATGCATTTTGGTCCCAAGCCACCGTTATCCAGTAGCTCCGTGCTAGCTTGGCAAAGCCAGGGATGTTCACAGTCAGGGAGGCTGGCACCCCTGTGGAGCCCCAGCAGAGGTGCTCCTCATGCCTCACATCTTCCAGTCTTCCTTTCCTCAGTGTGCCAGGGGTGTCCCTCTGGCCAGACTCTCTTGCATCTCTGGCTCCTGGAAGGCAGTGCAGAAGCAGCAAACCCGGCCCATGCCTGTGCTGGAGAAACTGCAAGCTGCCCATTGCTTGCTGCAGGGCCCCCCATTCCCGATCCTGTTGCCCTGCTGAAGAGATTCGGATTTTCTCCCTGGTGTTGTCAGCCTTGTGGGGTCCACAGATGTTCCATGGCTCTCAGGGACCTGCAGGGTCGGGAGAGAAGCCCAGGGCTGACAATGTGGATGTCCTTTATTGGTGTCCCAGTGGAAGGAGCTGTCTCCAGACTCTCCTGGGTACGTTGAAGCCTTGCTGAAGGCAGCAGCTTCTCCCACGGGGGCTGGGGAAAGGCAGATCTTTGCCCCTCCCTGATGCAACAGTATAAACTGGAGTAGGTAAATATTCAAACCCAGAGAGCAAAGCAAGGGTGTAATGTCAGTGTTGGTGTGACTGGAATTAGGTAATTTGTGCATGAGCATGACTAAATGTGAAAGAAAGGTATCAATTTGTACGTAAAGCTGTCAAGGGTGAAACATTTCAGCAAGTCTGGCGTATGAAACAGAAATACAAAGACTGAAAGTATCACTTCCCCCCAAAAAGCATGAAATGACTCACACTGCCAGTGCTGGCCCCACAAAGCTGTAAGTGCACAGCTCTGGGGCAGCCCCAAATTCTCCTTTCCTATCTTCAGCCTCCATGAGTGGCTTCCTTCTTTACCACCTCCCTGGAAAGATGGAGCAAAGCGGGGGAGAAAGCAGAATTTCTGACTGCTGGCTATTGCTGCTTGTACTTCACACGCTGCTACTTAATGCTGTTAATGCAGTTCATACAGCACAGGACAGATCTGATATGCAATTAAAATAATTACTGGTAATCATTAATAATTTCCTGCGTGTTCTCGGGGGTCTGAAGGCAAGCTCCAGGCTGGTAGAGCAGCAGTCCTGCATAGCATGTCCCATCATTGATTAAGTGCCCTCATTTTTTTTCCCTTCCTCAGGATTATCTGCCCAAAATAATAGAATCCCAGAAGCACAGAATGGTTTGGGTTAGAAGGGACCTTAAAGATCACCCAGTTCCAACCCCTCTGCCTCCACTAGACCGCCTTGCTCAAAGCTTCATCCAGCCTGTCCTTGAACACTCCCAGGGATGGTGTATCCACAGCTTCCCTCTAAAATTTCTTCCTTGTACCTGATCTAAATCTAGCCCCTGCTTGGGGGTAGTTGGAGGGCAGAAAGAAGAAGGAGCTGATTTTGCCTGCTGCTTCCTTTTGTACTGTCAGAAACATCCCCATTCTTCTTGAGGCATAGAAAAGGGGACAGTGTCAGCAGCCAGAGGAAGATAGGAAGATTTGCCAGGAAGTCTTCTTTCTCTGTGGTGCTCAAACATGGGCATGGAAGCCCAGAGAGGCTGTAGGATGTCCCTGCTTGGAACCCTCAAACCTCAGCCAGACATGGTCCTGAGCAACCTCATGTGAGCCTGGCCACAGTCCCTTCCCACCTCAATTGTCCTTTAACTCCCTGTATTTCCAAGATCCAGAAGTTCAGTAGAGGAACTTTTCTGGCACTGATGGCTGCTGTTTACCCAGCAGGAGGCCCAGAGCAGAGAGCCAAGTGCTTCTTTCATGGGTGTGGGCTGGCTCCACATTTACCTCCCCATCAGACACCCTAAGCTTCGCACCGTGTTTCATCTTCTGCTAATTAAATATTCAGGACTGGAAGGCAGTGGAGACAGAGATTGATCACTTGATATTTCAGCTGTGATTACTATGAATTCATTAATTTAAACCAATTTGGAATTTATTTTTCTTGCTTTTGAAGGCTGCCTTTGGATAGTTTAATAACATTACTTCTATTGACTGCAAAAATAAATATCTGACAGCTCTGGTTCAGCAATGCCTCATTTGTATGGATGCTTTCTGATGTATAATAATAAATACATCCTTGTTAGGAATATATGATCTATAGATCAAAATTTCCAAGGTCTTTGATTAATCTGTGTGAGTGGTGTGAGGAAGATTGCTTTCAGCCTGTCACAAGCAACCCCTGCTCTGGGCTCTAGTAGCAACCCCTGGCACTGAGGTCACGAGTCAGGCTCTGCTCAATCCCGTTTGTTTTCATTTCCCCGTAACCTTCCCAGACATGCACCTCTGGGGCTCAGATTTTCTGTGCTGTGCCTCTGCCCGAGGAGGGTTTTAGACAGCTGTATTTTGGGAGGAAGGGCAGCAAGAGGCCTTATTTCCCCCTCCTTCCTATGGCAAGGACAGTGGGACAACATTTGCAAAGCAGCAGGGAAGTTCTCCTTCTCTCCAAAGAGATGGGTACAGCGCACAGCTGGAAGTGGCTGAGGCACAGTTACAGGCACGTGGAAAATATCTTATCAAGCATGAACTCCAAGAAGTCACATGGGAAACAGTTTGGTATAGCCCCAAAGCATCCCAGTGCTGCACAGGCAATGCCTGTTCTCATTTTGGGGGTGCTCCACTGCCCAGGCATCATCCCCATGACTGGGAGAGGGCAGGGAACTGGGATATCTCCAAGAGAGTGTAAAACTTTCAGAAAAATGCCTGGGCCTCCCTGATACCAGTAGGTTTTCTGTTTTAGTGTAGGCCATGGGTATCCATGCCCTGCTCACAGCGCTTGAAAACCTTTTTACTGAGACTTTTGCATCAGTGAGTTCTTGTTTAAGTGCCCTGGCCTCCCTTTCCCTGGGTATTTTGTTTCCACTAATGAAAGTGATGTTCGTTAACAAGACCCTAAGGTTAGCCCTAGGTTTAGAAATGCCCACCTTTCCTGCCTGTCCATTCCCCACAATCAGCCCTGGTCAGCAGTCCTGCAGGTTTATGGCCATGGGATAGTCCTCCTGGAAACCTCAGTGACCACATAACATGTTTGCTTCTACAGCAGCAGCTTTGCCAGTTCAGAGTAGGAGATGTGGGATCTTGTGACGTGGATTTAGTAATACAATTTAAAAACTGGTATAAGCCCCAACAGGATATTTTTGCAACAAGATTATGGTTTTACTTAACTCTAGCCTTAACTTAAACTCTAGCTAGGTTTTCTAGATCAAACTTGTTCTTTTCAAGCCCATACAGTTATTCTTAATGGTCTAAGCTCTCGAGGTTGCCAGAAGTGCAAGGATTCTGCTTTTAGAATAATATCCAAGCATTTTTAAGCCTGTGTATCTGGAAGCAGTGAGAGATTCTTAATAATTTCATCCCCAGTGCAGAGTGGAGCTGCAGCGTGATGGTGCTAAGGTTCCCTCTCTGCCTGGAACTGAGTCAACTGAGCTAAGATAAGCCTGGGAGCAGCCGGTGCTCTGTTGGCGTCAGCTGGGGTGTCTCTGCAGAACGAACATATGTTCTCCAGAGCAGCCCCTTCATTTGCTCTTCCCTCATAAACTTTTATGGTATGATTTCCTTTCCTCCCTCCCCACCTAAATTAAGAACTTCAGTGGTTTTTTTTTTTTGTTTCGTTTTTGGGGTTTTTTTTAATTTTCCCTTCCCTGTGGGGGGCAGGGAAGGGCAGATACTGGGTGACAGAAGCTTTCATTGATTAAACTGATGAGATCTTTCATGTCCTACCTAAGAAGAAAACTTGAATAGCTGGTAACTTGAGCAGTGCTCTGAAAGGTCTTGATGATTGTCAGGTTGTTAAATTGGCATCCATGCTGCATGGTAAAGAGGGAGAAAAATTAGATGAAGTTACATTAGGCTGGTGAAGAAAATCTCTAAAGGCTGCAGCGTCCTCAGAAATGCTCTGCAAACTTGATGGTGGTGCAGGGGATTAGATCTGCCAAGCACATTCATAAGAAATCATGAGAAAGAAAAGAATTAGAGGGGGCATAGAAATAAGAAATGGAGCTGTGTAGGAAAGCATATTAACAAAATGTTTCAAAAGGTGAAGGAGGAATGAATGCTTGTTTTCTCCATGGAGAGAAGTTGCCTGTGGAATCTCTTACATGGGATCCAGAAGGATATGGCCAAGCTTGCTGCTGATACAGACCTGTTCTGGATGGTCTAAACTAACTTAGGAGCTTCAGAAAAAATGAACTTGCCAATGAAATTCCTTTTGTTAAACTGCAAAATTGTGTCTGTGCATGCGGGGGAGCCTTCAATATGCATATATTCTGTTTGTCTCTAAATTATCATGTGCCAATTACAAAGAGGATCTGATGATTTGTGAGACTCTGTAAATCACTGTGAAAATGTCGATTTGCAGCTCAGCATGGTCAAAATTGAAAATGGGATGTGAGAAACTATCAGGAAAGATATCCAGGGAAAACCAGGTGACATGGTTATCCTGCTGCATAAGCCCCACGTGTGCCTCAGACTTGCCCATGGCAGGAAGCTTTGTGCACTCTGTCTCAGAGAATTCCATGGAAGCAGTGGAGGAATAAGCACAGGAATAAGGACTGGAATAAGGACAGGAAGAAGCAATCTGGGAACCAAGGTATGGGTGAATGGTCTTTAAGAAGAGTTTAAATATAAGTGGAAAGAAAACAACAGAAAGGGCTGTGATCAGGTCCTCCATGAATAAGGGTGAGAGCAGAGAAACAGCAGCTGCTGCCTTTCATCACTGAAAAACCTTCAAAGATTTGTTAAAGAGATATTAAAATTGAGACTGAAGAGAAGATCCCTCTTCCATGGATCCTGTGCTGCTTAGTGAAGCCGTGGTGCTCCCTGCCAGAAAGTGCTGCACAAGCTAGAGATCTAAATGAGAGAAAGCTTAAGACAGTAATTAGAAAACTCTTCCAGCGATGGTCTGTCAAAGGTTGTCTAACAGGATAACACCTCCTATGGCCTGCACTCTGACCCATATGCTGGGCAAACGTGGCAAGGAAGAGGTGTTTGTGTGTCTCCCCCAGAATTTGTCCCCAGCATGTGATCACACAAGGTGCAGGCAGAGATACAATGACTGTGTCTGGTCTGTGCATCTCCTGGAAGAATAACTTCTTGCCCTGTGTGTTTTCCTCCCTGCCACTGAGTTTTCAGGCTGTGCCACTGTATGAATTTACAGAAATAAGTATGGGGAACTCTGTTTGGGTTGGATTCCTCCAAAGGATAACAACAGTGTCACATACAAGGGCAGGTGGCAGTCAGATTCTGCAGTATATCTGAGACAATAAATCTATTCTGCTCTACATAATCTCCAGAGCCCAAGTACAAGGTGCCTCGCAGTCAGCATTTTCCACGTGCCCCTGAATGACTTGGAACAAGAATGTGAAACGTGTTTTAACAGTTTCAATGCTTGTTCTCAGAAGTGGTAGCATTTTGGTGGCATGGGATCCCATCCCATATATTTTTTCCCTCAGCCTTGGTATCTTTTATAGTGAAAGCACTTTGCACATTTTGAGTTACTCTAGCAGTGACTGCTTTCACTGCTAGAGTGAAAGTGTGAAAATTTCTTTTTATTTCTACCACTTGCTAATCCTGTTTTGGCTGGTGCAGCCCCTGCAAAGAGCTCTCTCCATGGGATGTGTTACTCGGAACTGATCCGTACTATTGCTGAGATTCGGGGAGTGCTTTGATCTGTTTTGTGATCTGCTTCACTCGCAAAGCAAACTTGTTTGCTGTTTGCCCATTTGGTGGAAAGGGGAAACAACTTTGCATTCTTTATTTTATCCCTTTGCTTGACAGGGACAGTTTTGCCTTTACATATTCACCAGATTTTTAAAAGGGGGTGTTTCTGGGTGCGAGCCAGGTTAGGGGGGCAGGGTCGTGAGCGTGGGTATGGGAGGTAGGGATAACAAATTCCCTGCAGACCCCCAGGGAAAGGGAGACTGTTTTACAAAAGGTAGATGGTACAGGTGGGGAGATAGGCTGGGAGAGGATGGGAAGAGGATTTTGGTGGGAAGCAAGGGAAGAGTCTGGCTTTGAGGTGAAGGTGAGGAGAGAGAACTGGGAGAAGGGCATATGGGTAGAGGAAGAGACTGGCATACCCTGGCTGGCTGGGAGGGAGAAAAGAGAAAAGAGAACTAATCAAAGTATCACAGACAGAGATCAAATAAGAGGAGACAAGGCGTGTGAGCTCTTGCCACTTCAAATGTGTTTTTTCTCTGTTAGCCTGAAAGGAAATCCCTAATCCCTGTTTCATTCTCTGAAGCCAAATGCCCATTGCAGCTTTCATTTGATAATTTGGGAATAGTATCACCTCGGTGGTGTGATGAAAGCAGGTGTATTCATGTGACAAAATAAATGTTCTATTAAAAAAGAAAGAAAAGTAATACACACAGGAGGTGCTGGCTTAGTGATGGACAGACTTGCAGATTCATTTCTGGGGCCTTTTTTATTCTTACTTTGAACTAGGGGAGACACCAAGGACCATAGCACCCGTTTCCATAAGATGTGCTAGAAATTTAGCTTAAAAGATGCTCTAGATGTAAGAAAGGTTAAACACTTTTAGAATATCTAAATATCTCTTATCTTCATGGCACAGAAATTTGCTATCAAGTCCTGTGCCTGAAGACAGAGGAACAAATTGTGTTGTTTCTGCTTTTCTTGTGATGGACCGATTTCTGCCTGGTAACCCTTCCATATGGCTTCTTACTTGCACTGCTTTTTCCATATTAATAACATCCTTGCCCTTCTGACACGTATTTCTTATGAGAGCTATCAATTCCTCTTACCCTCATCACTGAAGAAGTCTGGCAAACACATTTATGCCCTGGATCAGATGCCAGTTCTCCAGAGCAAAATGAAACTGAAGTTACCACAGCTGGTGTCTAAATCTGCTGACGCTGCATTCCCTTGGGAACAAACTGATTTACTCAGGCTCTGCTGAGCAAGTGAAGCAGGGAGGTCAGCCCAGGTCAGGAAATGGGCAGGGCAGGACCAAAGCATGATGATGCTGTGTGGTAGGTAGAAAAAAGGCTTTAAATAAGTGCACAATCTCACTGGCATGAGGGAAAGGATTCCTCACTTCCCCTTTGGAGGCAGCAGGTGAAATGTGCCCAAGGGCAAAGACAATCACTCCAAGACACATTTGGATTTTAGACTACTCTGAGACTTCGTTAATAGTCCAGGCTCTTCCTAGCACTGAATTGTGAAATCTTTGCAGCCATAATTCTAATAGACTTCCTTTACAGTACAGCAATTATGGTGATTGATATGGACAAATGTGATCTTGAAACAGCAATAACGAGACAATATAGCTCAATACTGAAGCAAATGCATTTTGAAAATCAATTTTTGAGATGAAAATTGCAAGAAAAATCATGCAAGTGTGCTCTTGACTCTCTCAGTCTTGTCTGGCTTTTGTCCTGCAAAAGTTTTAGCAGTGACCTCAACCACATTGATGTGGATTATTACTCCCTCAGAAGGCTGTGCTGTGACAAATGAGCTTACCTGCTTATACCAAAAGGCTGGAAGTTAAGGTATATTTTGCTGCATAGTATCTTTTTAGAGGAAGAGAAAATGTTCTGGAACATGCTTTAGCAGTATCGAAGAGGAAAATGCGAATCCATTACAGCTCATGTATAAAAAACTCACTAAAAATTTGTCCAAGTGCAAGAGTAGAAAGCAGATACTTTATAGAAAAGTGAAATGGGCAGAGTCAGCTTGAGCTGTGGGTCTGACCCAGCAAGCAAGTTTACAAAGGCACCTCAGCGCTCACTTGGCGCTGTAACCCAAATATGTGACCAGTCCTTTGCAAACCCTTGTGCGCAGGGAACTGATCTGTGGCAGCATTCCCATTTATCACCAGCTTCCCTCCAAACCTGCCCACCTCTGAAAGCAGCCTAACCCCAGCCTGCTTCTCCTTCCAAACCTGCCCACCTCTGAAAGCAGCCTAACCCCAGCCTGCTTCTCCTTCCAAACCTGCCCACCTCTGAAAGCAGTCTAACCCCAGCCTGCTTCTCCTGCAGCTCTGAGTTACACGAGGAGGAGCGCGGTGCCTTTTGCCGGTATTTGCGCAAGATGAAGTCATCGCTCCGGGCTTGGTGAAAATGCCAAGCTCTTCCCTTCTCCTGGAGTTTCTGACAGCCCGTGCAGCACAGGCTGCACTCCCCTCTGCTGGAGGGAAGCTCGGTGGGCGACATTCCTTGGGATGGAATTCCTTGGGATGCAATTCCTTGCCCGTGGAAGACAGAAGCCGGGCTCCTTCTCCAGCCAGGGAGGTTTTCCCTCCACGGACGGGTGGAAGATGCTGTGGCCTGTCCCTGGCTGTGCAGGGGGATGGCTCCATGGCTGCATTTCCTTTGTCGTGTCACTGTAGGGTTTTTCTCTCTCAAGTACCACGTTTAACCTGATGCTTTGTCATGCTGCTGCCTCTGAGCACGAGCATACATCTTTCGTGAGCTAGCTGGAGTATTTCCCAGATTTGTGCCTTTTGGTAAACTTGCTAGAGTTCTCTTGCTTAGTATGGATGATTATAACAATTTTATCCAAATGATGGAACAAAGATTTTATATGATTTATATGATTTATATGATTACCATCTCCTCATGGATTTTATATGATTTTATATGATTTTATATGATTACCATCTCCTCATGGATTTTATATGATTTATATTATTTTATACGATTTATATTATTTTATATGATCACCATCTCCTCATGGATTTTATATGATTTATATTATTTTATATGATTTTATATGATCACCATCTCCTCATGGATTTTATATGATTTTATATGATTTATATGATTTTAGATGATTACCATCTCCTCATGGATTTTATATGATTTTATATGATTTATGTGATTTTATATGATCACCATCTCCCCATGGATTTTACATGATTGATTTGATATGATTTTATGCTATTTCCATCTCCTCGTGTGTTTGGAGCTGCAGTGCTTCAGGATTTGAGCTAGCACGGGTCAGTGATAGAGAAGACGGAGGTGTGCACAGGAAATAGGAGCACTTTTTAAATTCTAAATTCTCAAGAAACTCGTGTGTACATCAGGAAAAAAGCAATGCAATGTAGGCCACCAAAATTTACCCTTTTACCAAATGCTGGCCTCACAACAGCTCTGTGTGACTCCAGCAAGACGTACCAGGTAGTTTTGAAGGTGCCAGACACTGTAGATTTATCTGTTACTCTGACATTACCCGCTGCTGGGGTGCAGGAATAAAAAAAAAAAACAAAAACCCAAAGCCCAAAAAAGACAGCATCAGTTTCTGCTTCCATTTAGCCCAGTGGAAGAAAGAGCACATTAATGCCCACTGCTTTGAGCAAGCAGGTCTAGACAAGATGCCCCTGCCCATGGCAGAGGGGTTGGAGCCTGATGATCTTCATTTAAGGTCATTTCCAACTCAAACCACTGTATGGTTCTGTGGTTCTGTAAAGCTGCACTTTCTTTTGATTCAGACCACAAAGCTCTGCCTCTTCCCTCTGGGATAAAAAGGGAAAGTCACTGTAGGACCAGTGTATTTGGGATTTGTCACTGGAAACTGAGTCAGGTGAATGTGGCCTTAATGATCAGATTTCTTGCTGTTGTGTGAACAGCTCTAATAATTGATTTGATCTGAATGCTGATGTTTCTCATTAATGTTGTGCCAAACTCAGCAAAGCAAACCCTGCTGGAATCTGTTGTCCTTGCATCACCCCTCTGAGTTCAGGTGCTAGAAAGGACAGACACAACAAATAGGAAAATGGTGTTTTTTCACCAAGGTGTTGAGTTGTAGGCTGGCACTGAGAATTCCTGGAACTTTCCTCAGTGCACAGTAAAAATTGTGGCATTGCAATAATTACTGTGGAATTTTTTTTAACCCATAGTTTGTTCTAGTGTTGGAAACTCACCTGACACATATAGAATCATCTTGGAATATTGCCATTACTTACTGAAAACTGAATTGGACACTTTTCCCTTAATACTCATTTTGATAATAGTAAATAATCCTAGAAATTGAGAAATGGGAGCATTATATGACCAATTACAAATGAATCAGCACATTTTACAGGGTCAGTGATTTACAGGCTGGGATTTAACTGCCTGTTCTGCTTAGTTACACCACATTAGTGAGAAATCGCCTGAGAAATTCCTGCATTCAAACAAAACAAGGGGGAAAAGCAGGAAGAGAAGAAAACAGTAACCACTGGACGTGTTCAAAACTTGAGTGGACAAGGACATGACCAATCAATCTGGTTTGAGGTTTCCCTGCTTTGAGCAGAGAGCTGGACTTGGTACTCTTGAGGCTGAGTTGCTCAATGATTCTGCAGATTTTCATCAATGACTTCCCAGGCTGGGTCAAAGCTGTGCAGGATCCATGGCTGGCATGAAGACAGCAGCACTCCTGCTTCCAAATGATCCACAGACCTTGCAAATAAAGAACACCCCACCCTGAACAGCATACCTTATTCACCTGACACCATCAGAACTACATTGACAAAGGAGCTGTCAAAGCTAAGCTAAAATAGGTCCTAAGAAAAAATTAATCTTTGGAATTCCTGACATTGGAAGTGAAATGTACCCATAAACATCCACATAAAGTTTGACTTGGGCATCAGAAGTGTTCCTTTGTAAAGAGCCCACAGTACATGTTAATAGTTCTTAGTATCTGTTGGAGGTTGCACAGGGAACCTGTAAAATGCCTGGGAGCAGATCTCAGGGAATGTGTGCCACACAACATGGGGCTTTACAATTCTTTCAGCCTTTTTCCTTCTAAATCCTCCCAAAGCCCACACTGCTTTGAAGACTGTCTACAGGAAGGAAAGGCTGGGCTAAATTGTAGTTTTTTGGTGGCACTGATGTCTTCAGGAACTTTGATGGCCTTACCCAAGCAGGTGTGATAGCTCATCTCCACACTGGAGCACCTTTGCTTGTCTAATTTACTTCTTAGGATTTTTTATCTTATTTTTACAGGGAAGGTTTAAGATTATGATCTCTAAATACAGTGCAGTGTTCGAAGGGTCACATGGCACCAAAAGACAAAGGATGTGCTCCAAGGATTTGAAGCAGTGAGTATTCACTGGCCACAGGGCTGTGCAGAAAGGGGTGAGAGGCCACTTGCTCCTCAGAAAAGCATTTGAAGGCAGAGGGCAAAGGCATGAGGACACAACCTGGCTGAATAGATTTCCAGGCCTAAGAATATATTTATACTGATTTAACCACCAAGATGTGTAAATTCATTTAAAGGCAGAGCATACCCAGAAACACCAGCAGCTCTTTCTGAATGTGCTCAGGGAAAGGCCACCAGTGCCTTTGGGGTGGGTCATGTTTTTCAAACAGCTTCAGCCCAGTCAAAATGTGATGTCTGGGTGACTAACAGAGGTATGGCCTGGTCAGCTGTGCAAGGCTGGAAATGCTCTCTTTGGGATGTGGAAGTGAAAGAAGAACCATGCCAAGGCCACCACGTTGTGCAGAGAGTGAGAAAGCGGCAGCCTCCAAACATTAGGGAACAATTCCTCCTGCCACATCCTCAAATCCTTCACACTTTGTTTCCTCCACTGAACACCAGCCACCCCTATTTCCCTGTGTTGCTTCTCTGCTCATTTCAGGGAGTTGAAGAGAAGTCCCACTAAATGAACAAAAGCACAACTTTTACTAAACAGTTAATCCCAAATAAAGTCAGATTTTAAGACTTGCTGTATGAAATGGAGCACTTCCCTAATTTTTTTGAAAATTGGGGCTTGTTCCCCATAAAGAAAAAGAGACTTTCAACTTACTGAATAATCTGAATTGGTTTATTTAATTCCTTCTATAATTTCAAAGGCTCAAAGTAGGCTTGGGTTGTGGATTTTTTTTTTTTTTTGGCACACTTGAGAAGTATTCTGGAAATACTTTACCTACCAAGTGTCAGTCTTGCCTTTTTAATGGCATTTTGCAGAGCATTTACACATACCCTTTTCCATGTCTGAGGTACACATCACACCTTTTCCCAGAGCAGGAATATGGGATGCTTTCCTGCCCTTCCTGTGCTGTCTTCTTCAAGGGGTTCTGCTGGCACTGGCAAACTTAGCACAGTGGTGTGTCCTGTCCTCAAATTCCTGGTTTCCTGCAGCTGATATAATTCCCTTGAATTTTGCCTAGGATCACTCAAGCGGCTCCTAAAATAAAAACCTTGAAGGATTTTTGAAAGCCTTCCCTCCTATGCCAGAAGCTGCCTGTATCAAGTCATCAGGTCTAGAAGAGAGCCTCAGATGTTGTACCAAGACATGAAAATGTGTCACCATCTGCAATAGCTGCACTTCAAACTCAGTGTCTGCAGCTCAGAAAGAGCTGGTGCTGGTGTGGCAATAAGACATCTGGTGGTGCCTGCACGGTCCTTTGCTCCTGAGCCTTGCTCCTGATGCAGCACTGGGAAGGGTTACTCTGAAAAAGGTGGTAAATTGAATCAATCCTGTGAGGAAACCACATTTTGAGTGATCATTCACTTATTAAAGCAGAGCCAGTGTTTAACGTTTCTTCAACACAGTATTAGAGGGAAGTGAATGAATTATTGAATGAACTATCTTCAAAAGTTCCCTGAGGCTTATATCATCTTGCACTTACCAAAAGCATGATGCCTGCTGTGCTCAGATAATCCATTTACAAAGCTTTTAAATATATTTAAGAGTGAGCTTTGTAGGTTTCCTATTTCCAACTAAACAAAGCATTGACTTCTTTTAGAGAAGCCTTTAAGAAGCACAAAATCTCATTGTTTAAAATAATTTTGCAAACTCGTCCCCAATTCCCAGCAGGCCTCTCTAGTCTTTGAACTAATTTATTTTTTTCCTATAGTGTCATTTTGAATTAGGTGGGTTTATCTTGAGTTTGCCATCTCTGATTTCCTCATGGCATTCAGGGTGTAGTAGTCTCCTCTGCCTCTTCCCTGATTGCTAAAATGCAGCTTGCAATGTTTTTCTGTTCTGCTTGGCCACCACCATGGATGGGGTTGTGAGTGTTGCCTTCTCCAGGAGGTTTTATTCTTTTTCTGCAGCTGTTTAATTTCAGACTTGTTTTGTGGAAGGTCAGCCCCAAAACCTGACAATAAGGTTTAGCTCAAAGTCCCCAGTTATGTAACCAAACACCTGCATGTGCAATTTTAGGGTCCAATGTTCGAGACAAGATGCTGCTCCTTGGTGAAACTTGGAGTCAGTTCTGTGGCAGGGAATGAAAAATGTTAGTGGCTTCCTTAACATTGGTGTAAAACATACAGAAAACTTACTGCTTGATCCTGGATTTTTGTTTAAATGGATGTGTTTCACACATTGCAAAGTAGCACCTTTTTTGAGCGATTCAGGCCTTTCCTCCCTTCTTGCCCTGTTCTCACAGAACGAGGTGTAAGCACTCGAAAGTAGAAAGTTTGGACTGCTTTGCCAGAAAGGTTGAAAATGTGGTCCTGGAAGGAGCAATCTACAGCAGCTGTGGTGCTGTGCCGTGGGGACTTTTGCCTCCATGAGAGTTCCAGGGAGAACTTCCCTGTGCAGGGCCCCAGCACTGGGACAGATTGCCCAGAGAGGCTGTGGAGTCTCCCTCGCTGGGGATAGTCAGGAACCATCTGGACACATTCCTGTGCTGTGTGCTCTGGGATGGCCCTGCCTGAGCAGGGAGGTTGGAGCAGGTGACCCATGGTGGTCCCTTCCAGCCTTACCATCCTGGGATTTTGTTACTCTGTAATGTAGGGTTTTATCCCAGCAGGAGCAGCAGTACAACAAAAATGTCCTCTTATAGCACAGTGATCAGCACTGATATTGGAGCACGTAAAATTACACTTACAAGGGGTAACTGTGACTTTTAAGATGCTCAAAATGATCTCCTTAGTTCCTAAGGGCTATGACTAAATTACTTCGTAACTAACAAATAATTTTTCAACCTAAATTAAGTAATAAATCCCACCACGTGAAAGCTTATTTTTTGTTCTAGATATATTTTGCAGTCACTCCAGCTCTTGCTATGGTCCATCAAGTCGCAAAGACATCCAATACAAAAAGCTAAGAGTAATTTGCCTTGATTTAGGGTTTTCATCTGCTGCACAAGCTGGGAAATTAATTGGAATGGGCGTTCACACTTCAGGGAAAGCACATCTGAGCTGACTGAGACACATAATGACAGCTTCTAATTTGTAAAGGGCAGCCTTCAGATGACTGTGGCTTTTGGTTCCTTGAGTGAGCAGCCCAATCTCATTTTCATAGCCTCTGTTTAATATTTTGCTTCTGGGATCAGTGGAGAAATAGGGGGGAAAAAAAAAAGTTCTTTATACATATGTGTTTTTCAGTGCTTTTGGGTGCTGTTGTAATTTAATTCCTAAAGGAATAGAATTACTGAGTCCTGAAGGTGAACAGGATGAGAAATGTCTATGGGAAAGGCTCCAACATCCAGGCTGTTAATTCTGGAAACATCCACGGTCGTGTGATGGATCCTCAGCTCTCCTCAGACTCCGGTTCTGCTTGTGGACACACAGGTTTGCCAGTCTTGCAGGTGATGTCAGCGAGCACTTCTTGAAACTTTGGGAGTGTTGGCATGGCAGTCACCAAAGATCCTGAGGTGAAAGTGCAAGGAGAAGGGATCTCCACAAGGCTGGTGCTAAAGCTGATTTTCTCACGAGGAAAAGACGAGTCTTCGTGATGACTCGGTGTCTGTGCCTTCAGAGGCAGGAGGTGGAGAGCAGTGCGTGGTAGATCATGTGGATGCCTTTGAATATGTGAAAAACCCCATCAGTGCTTTCTCACATAAGGCTCCTGAGTGGGTACAGCTGGAACTGGAAGCCCTGTTCAAGCAGAAAAACCTGCTGAGGGAGGTATAAAACATCCCAGTTTGTAATACTCTGAGTGGATAAGCCACTCAAATTGCCTTCCTCTTGGGATTCAGGAGGTCTTGGTTTGAAATGAAGTCATAGTACAGCCTGTCCAAAACAAGTCTCAATGTTTTATTACCTACTTTTGGCTCTCATTTAGCTTTCAGAAATTAGACTTTGGCTTTGGTTGAAAACTCGATGCGTTTAGCTGAAAACCAGACTTTTGTTTTTTGCACAACACCACTTAACTGAAACCCCAATTTTTCAGTGCAAATCGATTAATGCTTGACTGTGCCAAGGCAGGCACTTCTGATGTCCCACTCTGCCCGTCCCATTTGTGACCCACAGGGTTCCTCAGAGGGCTGAACATCTTCTGAGTCATCCACATCTACCCCTTGAGCTCTGCAAACCCAACCAGAAGCGTCCACAGATACTTTGCAAACAAAAGACACGGACCCATTCCAAAGGCCAAAGACTTTCTGCAGACTCCCTGCCAGCTTTGGGGTACTGAGGAAGGTTAGTTGAAAGCTGAACCACCACTGTTACTCAAGATGTGTTTATACCACCTATTGTGGAAGATTTTTGAGCTGTAATTTGAACGTGTAGGGAAGGCAGTGCTAACAGTGAAGCAGGGAGGGCAAAACTCTCGTGGCAATCAACTCCAAAAGTGCCAATTGATCTGAGCAGTGGGGGGGTGAGGTAGAGATCCTGAGTGCTCACAAATCATCTGGTAACCCAGCAGCTTGATGGCACTTCCACACCCCACCAGGAGCAATGGAGCACCCACACCCCAGTAGGAGCAATGAGTGCAGGGAGGGTCTGTTGATCCACAGCGTGAGAAATGCAGATTAAATGATTGGCTTTTCGCAGATACTAAAAAAGAATACTATATGTGCTATGTTGTATTGATTAGTAGTGCTNGCCCAGAAAAAGGTACCCAGACCCATAACTCTTTGTTTTTATCATCTCGTATTGTCCTAATCCTAATTGTCCACATTTTTATTACCCTAATTGTATTACTATTTTTATAACCATTTTATTACTATTAAACTCTTAACATTTTAAAAACAAGCGACTGGTGTTTGTCACACACAGGCATCTCCCAGGATGATCCTCATGTGCACTGTCTGGAAGATGAGGGTGATTTAAGATGTCCTCTGTGAAAGCTGTCCCCCAGGGGTTGTCAGAGGGCAAGGCACAGCGAGGTGAACGTGAAACCAGGCATCAGGCTCCATGAGTTTTTCCAGTCCAGCACCACTTTTTCCCTCCATCATGTTTTGGATCTGCTCTTGTCCCCCCACATGTGCATCCCTGTGGTCTTTCTTGTTCCTGCTCTAAGGTCCTGTCTTGCTGGCTTGATCTGTCCTCGATATGCCCCATGGTGTGCCAAATCCTGCCTTTCCTGAAGGCAAATTGCTCTTCCCTTGGCCTGAGTGCTGTCAGAGTTTAACCTAAGGGGGGCTGTGCTCATCTCTGAGGGGAATTTCCCATCCAGTGGTGGGACCCAAGTAAGGCAGGGGAGAATTGCTGGTCTCAGGTGGGAGCTGGGCTGCAGACCTACACCCATCAGTCTGTCCTCAGCTCGGGCTGCAGCTTGCTGCTGTAATAGCCAAGTCCCTCACAGGAGAAGCACAAGCTCTCTCCCTGCAGACAGAAACACCCAGATGATCTGCTCCCAACAGCTACTACAGTAAGCCTGGAGCCATTCATCACAAACGAGATGCTGTGATGACTCTGTTTGCTCTGATGGAGAACTTTGCCAGACCTGTCAATGCTAAAGGAAGCAGGGAAATGAACATATCTGTGCTGACTGAGGCTGTTTTGAATTAACTTTCTGTTTCTTTTTCTTTCCCCGAGGCAAGGTCACACGAAGGTATTGGAAAATTTCAAGGCAAAGAAACTCAACACCTTAAACTTTGTATAAAATAGAGTTTTAGATATATGAAACCCAGGGATATTTGGCAGTCTAAGGTTTTAAGTGTTTTCTCAGAAAATCTAAAGGTTTTAATTCTGGCAAAATTATGTCAACACTCTGTCAGTTGCCTCTTGGTAAGTAATTACAGAGAGCAATAAATGCTTTTGAGCTCTGAAACGTGGGCTACATCAAGGGGAGAAGGATGAAGCACTGAAGCTGTTAAAGGCAATCCATCTCCTGGCTTGGAAAGACATGAACCTGGAAGGCATTTCAGCTGCCAGGTCACATATTAGCACAGAGCCCTGGAGCAGCTCTCAGCTCTGTGCAAATGGCTTGTCCCCACATTGGGCAGCTCAGGTGGCTTGGCCAAAGTCTTGGGAGGGACACGACATTTGTGACACTGAGATCTGTCCTCTTGAAGCTCCTCTGCACCTCTCCTGGCAGGGTGAGTGGATTGCAGACTTACGGAGGAGAGAGCTGTTGAGAAGACAGAGTGGACCTTTTAACTGAAACATCTGGGTAAATGTGGTAAAAATACAGCACTGTGGTCATGAATATGAATTCTGAATTAGCTGGAAGTCAGTGCATTCCATGAGGTGTGATGGAGAAGACAAGACTGTGCAGAGAATGGATTTCGAGAAGTACTCTAAGCACATTTAAGTTATAGTTTTTACTTTTATCTATTATTAAACCTTTTTTTTTTTTCATGACATACAGAAAGTTCAAGAAGCTTGAAGAAGGATAGCTGGTCTTTCTAAATACTATTTTACATTTTTAGTACAGTTTTTGGTGGATGGAAGCAAGAGGACATAATGACTTTTTTCTTCCTGTTCACCTGCAAGTTCACAGCTCTTGAGTCCATTTGCCAAATTCAATGAGATCTGACCAAAGGGAAAAGATTTCAAAGCTGTCAGCTTGAATTATATCCCAGTTACCTCATAGCTGCTACACTACTTTCTGTTTGCTTAATGAAAATTGGCATTTACATAGAGGTAATAGCTCCTTTTGGGCTCATACTCAGTCAAAAAAAGGCTCAGAGCAGTGCTTGCCCCTCCCACTTAATCTGAGTTGTCTGTCCTACAGAAACTATTCAGAACATTTTTTTATGAATATAAATTCTTTTCAGCATTGAAAATTTCTAAATTGGCTTTTGTAATTGACTGCTCTTAATCATAGATGGGACTGTTCCACCCTGGCGGTGTGAGAAGGAGGAAAGGCCTTTTTTTGGCTGAATGCTGCTTTCCTTCCCAGAGCTGCATTTATTGTGTGTACCGTCAGAAATGTAAGCTAGAGAAACAGGCACACAAGAAAACAGTGAGCACAGGAGGAACAGAAAACAATGTTGCCAAGGCAACTTCCTCTTGGTTTCCAGAGATACTTATAAAAAAAAAATCCTGAAAACATTAGTCATACTTTTTTTTTTTTTTAATGCATTATTTTTATCTATTAATTTGGAGTTTGCTTTGCCAGAGCATGGAAGGCATGGAGGTAGAAGACAGCCTCTCCAGGAGAAGAGTGGGTTTCTTGGTGAGGTCTCAGGGCTGAGCTTGCAGCCAGCCAGGACTGCAGCACCCTGATGTGCCCACAAGGAATGTGCACGTTGCTATGCACCAGGAGGTGCTGCTTCATTATGACCCCAGTCATAATGGGTATAACTGAGGTATAATTTAAATTTTTAACTGTAAAGGAGAGGATGGTGGAGATGATGCTGTGTCCCTTCAGACACTGGGAGCCCTCACCTGTGTGGCACTAAGCTGGTGTCAGGCAGACCCCATCCATGGAGAGCTTCCATTAGCTCAGCCATTTGAGCTATTGCACAATTCCCTTACAGGGGAACAACTCCACTCATCACCAAACAGAGCTCATGTTGCCATGAGAACTTCTGCTCTGTGAGGGCGAGCTCACCCAGCTGCAGAGCAGCAAGCTCTGCCCTTGTCCCGGGGCTGAGAGCCAGGCACAGCACACCCAGGGCACGTGGGGACGCCGTCTGGGAAGGGCCCTGCCACCACGGGGAGACTCTGCAAGCCAGAAATGTTGGCTTTTCATGCTGAGAGCAGCCCCAGAACGTGCCACTCGCAGGCACCTTTGCACTCTGGCATCGCAAAAGGAGCTGTGACACTTTCTGTAGCAGCACAGTGGCTGCAATAAAGCTTTACCAGTTATTTATTTACTGTCCTCCCAGAGACTTGATCCAAAACAGAGTAACTCCAGCCTACCTCACAAGCAGTGCAATTTTTGTGATGAAAATTTTCATCTTACCCTAGCATGGTCAAGTGCAGTTAGGAAATCACCCGGTATTCCTTCTAGTGCTGTGTGAAATGGTTTTTCCCCCAAAAATGGAAGATCTTAAAGCCATAAAAGAAAGAAAACTGAAAAATAGAAAATTGAAATTATAGTTTCATTGGTAAAATAAGATTTTTTTTTTGCTTTGATAGCAAGTGATTTCTTTACTTGAAACAATTAGCTTGAAGGAAAAATACAGAAAAAATTGTTGTGACTGAACAGACACGTTTAATCCTGAAAATGCAGAGAAGGGAGCTTGGCATTTATCTGAATTATGTAACCAATCCCTCAGTGGAACTGACAAGATTTTCAGGAGCACGTCAATCCCCAAATTCCTTGTAAATCCTCGTACCAAGCACAGGGCCACGGAAGGTGAAGTGTGCACCCAGCGTCTCTCTGCTTTGACCTGGAGAGGTTTTGAGGAGTTGGCAGTGACAGAAACCCAGGCTGTGACTGCTGGGAGCAAACCCCCTGCTGCAGCCAGGATATTGCAACAGGAGCTGTGCTCCCTCATTTTGCTGGCTCCCTCCACCTGGAATGCAGAGCTGGTTATTTCCCAAGCCCTCTGGAAACACAGGAGTGTGGAGCCAAACCAGCCGTGAGCTCGCAGGAGAAGAGAGACTTGACCACCTTGCTCTGAAGTTTTGTGTCCAAATTTTGACCATCCTCTTGCCAACCACAGCCTGGCAGAGTCAGGAAGAAATGCTGAAAACAGGGAGATTTGCTTTAGTGATGGAGACCACCCCCAGCCTAAACTGTGAGAGCACTTCCAGCTGCAGAGCACCAGGAGCTGAAGGCAAACACTGCAAGAGGTTTCAGAGTGGAAAAGGCAGACAAGATTGATGCACAGAATAGCAACTGGAATTATTTGTGCAATGAAAGGAGGAATAGGTCACAAACTGGCCTCTTGCTCACAGCGTTTCTGAAATAAAAATTGAAGCAGTCCTTGCGAAGCCCTGGTGATTCAGGGCTGCCAGGTGCCCAAAGCTCTGTGTGCTTGCTTTGGAGTGGTGGTGGGCTTAGGTTTTGTTTCCTGCTGGGAAGAAGTGTGGCTGTGTCACCCAAACAGTGCAAGGTTGAATTTCCTGCTCTGTAATGGATGCTGTGAATTCAGGACTTCCATGTGGCCTCAGTAGCTGCTCTTAATGGTGTTAGCACAGAAAACACTTGCAAAAACCAGATGAACTGAGACACAGTAACTCCCAGCCACATCCTTCAGCTGTTTTTTTTTTTTTTTACAAAGCTTTGGATGCGATGTTGAGACAACAGCAGGAATAAAATGTTCAATTTGCTTTGATCCAGGAGCAGACTGTGCATTTTTCTGAAGGTTTCGGAGTGGTGGGCTTCAGAAATGATGTTACTGGCCAATTAGTCCCTTCCAGGGCAGACAGATTCCTTCTGCAGGAGTGAATCTGCCTTGTTTGTTTGCTGGACTAATTTATTTGCTAAATGATCTGGGTAAGTCATTTGTGAGTGGGTGTTCAGCCAGCAACTTGAATCCTGCTTACCTGAGACGTGTGACACTATCCTTGCTCACTGCCTGGAGGGTGGCAAAGAGGATAAACAGTGAGGTGTGTCACAGGTAAACAGCTCTGACCAGAAGTCAGGAGGTCCTGCTAGACACACGGACATTTATCGTGGTCCACAGGATAGGCTGTGGCTCGTGTGAGGTCAGACCAAGTATTTTTATCCATAAAAGTCATGCAGGAGCAAGTACTACAGTTCATCTCTTTATTTATACATTGAAGTTTGATCTCCTGAAGTCCAGGGCAGCAACTCTGATGTCTTTTTTTTTTTTCTCTCAGTACAGTGAGAATTTTCAGCTTAATCATTTTTTGGTCATTATGGCCAAGACAGCCACCCACCATCACATCCCCCATGAGCCCTTCTCCCTTCACAAGAAGCAAGTCTAGGGGTTATCTTTCCTTGCTGGCTCACTGAGTGCTTGTGGCAAGGAATTACCCTCTACAAACTCCAAGGATTTCCAAGACCTGTTCATCACAGCAGCCTGGCATTCCCAGCTGCTGCCTGGCAAGCTGGAAGCTACTGATCCAGGAATTTCTCCTAACTGCCTGTGGAATAACTCATCAGTGAGCTAACCTGTCCTGGCTGGGGTATTGGTGGCAGACACCCACTACATTTCCTTTGTTTTCCACACGCCCCTGATCCCCTTTATCACATCACCACTAATTTTAAGGGCCGTGCAATCAAACCTGTCCCTTATACAGTGACACCTCCAGCCTGCCTGCCCTGCCTGCCCCAGCTGAGCAGCCCTCAGCCCTCCAGCCCAGCACTCCAGCTGTGGGACCCATTCCTCCCAGTCTCACTGAGACCAATCCTGCTCTGGGAGGAATAAATAATACCATATCTACTCTGGGGACTGACCAATGCCTTCCGTTCACCCCGTTTTTCCCTCACGCTGGATGTGTTGGGGTACCAGAAGTTCAGATTCCCCGCCGAGGCCGCCGTGCTCCTGTGAGCAGTGCGGATGTGCCCACTGACCTCTCCCCCCTCAGGTAATGCCATGCCAGCTCCTGGTTTGCCTGCTGCTGGCATTCCCTGCCCTCATGGACTCTAGTTTCCAGCTCTCTGGATCAGCCCCCCAGCTCATGCCCCAGGTGTGTTTCTCCCATCAGGACAGACCAATCCAAGCAGGCCTCAGCACACCTTGGGTCTCCAAGGCTCTCCCAGGGTTTAAAAGGCCAAAGTTTTGGCAGACTCACCAGCCCCACCTGTTTCTTCCAAAGTCTCCCCCCCTTTAATGTGAGGATTGAGGTAAGCACAAGATGGATTTGGGATAAATTCGGTGCCTGGAGTGTCCCAGTTCTCAGTTCTGTTCTCTGGACAAAGTCTCCTGGGTTAGTCAGGACGCCTGCTGAGCCAGGTAGGAGGCCTGTCCCCATGGGAAGAGGAGCAGGTCGTTCCTCCCCTTGAGGAGCACTGGGTGAGCTTGTGGGGGCCTCCAGGAGAGCCTGCCCCAGCCTGAGCACCCTGCAGGCTCAGCAGAGGTGGGCTGGAGGAAAAGTGAGGAAGGCATGGGGCCCAGGTGCTGAGCAGAGCCTGGAGAATGGGTCCCCAGAGTCTGACTTTTAACACCAGAGTTGCTGCTTCCTCAGCTGCCTCAGGGGATGCAGCATGGGAAGCTTTGGCCTGTGCTTCCACATCTTCCCACCCTCCACCCTGGCACTGCTTCTGGTTGTGCTGTGCCAGGAATGCAAAACTCATCCTCGAGCAGAAAGTCTTGTCCAGGTCGGCTTTGGCAGTTTATGTCCCTGTTGCCCTGGGGTACTATAGGGTGCTTTCAAAAAATGCTGTGAAGTAGAGAACTGCTAGACAAGAAGCAAGAAAGTGAACTTTTTCTGTGCAGTTTCAGGGCTCAGATGGTTTTGCTCTTATAGCTCTTGCTGCAAAATTCCCAAGTGTAATACTTTAGGAATATGAAATCAGAATATTCTCAGACCCAGGGGCATCTTCCTTAAAAACAGAGCAAATCCCAGATCAGCTTCGGCCCCAGCAGTGAAAGTCTGAGGTGGTGAGAGGATGACACCAGAGTGGTCAGACAGGAAAACTTCCTGGACAGGAGTGACACTGATTTAGTTAAATTGGCAAGGCATAGCCAAGGCTCAGCTCTGAGCTGCTTTCTGTAGGGTTTGGTTCAGCATATCTAAAAGCCTGAAAGAGATCCTGTGTTATCTCATTTCTCTCTGGGAGATTGATGCTGAGTTTAAATTTAACTTAGGATGAAAACATCTGTTACTCTTCAGAGTAAATATGTTCTGATATTCTCCAATTGATTGAGAGGCAGACAGTTCAGGAGACAGAAACTGAAGGCATTTTGAGCCGTCACTGTTTATACTTGGAGCAGGAGTAATTTGTTTCCCACTCTTATGAGTCATGGCTAGAGGTAATAAAAAATCCTTCAGAAAGCGATGATGATTGAAAATGATTTGTAGATATTCATACCTTTTCATAAAAAAAAAAGTGAGGAAAGGATATTGCAGACTGGTGGGATTGTTATGTTCTTATGAAAAATTCACATTAGCTGACTGGAGCCTAAAGCACTTTCTGCAATCTGCATTGTTATGTTAATTCATTATTTACATTGCAGTCGTGCTGGGAGATCTCAAGTACAAGCGTGGGTCTTGCTGCCCTGGGTGCAGGCACAGGGGAGTGACAAAAGTGCGATGTCACCTCACAGCTCGTTTCACTTGCCCTGCTCCCCAGCTGAGAAGGGAGGGCCGAGGTTAGGCTGTCCCCCTGGCAGTCACGTTGGGTGCTCCCAGGCTTGGCTCTTTTGGGAGTAAATTGTGGGTTCCAGGGGCTCCTCTGAGGGACTGGGTGCCGTGGGCATCTGATGTTGCTGAGTCAGGGACGGACGGTAAGATTTATATTAAGTTTAGAAGGTAAATGATGTTTATTTATAGGAACAGTGCTCTTTTATAAGTGGGATTGTTAACATGGATATGATTGGTCTCAAAGCAAAAACACTTTATTGGTGTACTGTAGATAGCTTAGTGGGGTAGAATAGATCTATAAACAATATGAATAGAAAGAGATATAACAATTGTTTACATTCTTTTTTTGAACTTTCTGAGGTTAAGCTTGGTAGAAATCTTTTTCTTTTCTCTCTGACTGAACTGAGACTATCCACAGGCATCTTCTCTGCCTGATGCAGCTTTGTCTGAGCCTTCAGTGAGGTGCTAACAACACCAACTGGGCTGATTCCCTAAACCCAGGGCTGGTGTGAATCACTGTCTGCTTAAGCCAGCTCAGAGCCTGTCCTTCAATGCAAAGAGAAGTGCTCTTTAATGTAAAATTCAAAGCACTTTTCCCCTTGCCTTGATTTATTACATTCATTATGCCCTGTTGCCTTATCTTTATTATTATTTGCAGACACTGTATTTCCATCTCCCTCTGTTTGTTTTTGGTCATGATCAGGTAGCTTTTGACCTTTGGAAAATCTGTGAGAGCAGAGAGGAAACCTGAATATAGCACTGTGCAGTGTGGTAGGACTGACCTTTGCCATTGTGCTTTTTGCCCTCCTAAAAGCTTCCTCTCTTCCTCCTGCCACTTCTCCCACTTAGTGACATCTTGGACCAGAAGAATTTGTTGTCACTTTGTTACACTGGCAAATTTTATTCATAAAAATATTAGCAAAACTTTGGATTTTTAATATGGATATTATGAATGTGCCTTACATAGATGGCTTTCCTGGGCCCTGTAACTGTGCTCATCCACACAGGGGGTGAATCCAAACCCCCTTGGCTGGCAGTGAGTGGACTCAGACTTCAGCAACCAAAAGGAAGCCACAGTAAGAATTAAGCTGAAACAGGGTGAGATGAGTTTCCACTCTGCCCCTTATGAAGTCTGGTGTCTCAGCTGTCCCTCCAGACCATTATTCCACTTAAACAAAATGCTCCCAAATATAACTTGGCTTGGTTTCAGTTCCAGTTTCCCCTCACAGTTTGCAAACTCGAATATTGCATGTGGGTGCCAGCTCAGCCACAGTGCTTAGCAGGCCTGGGAAGATTTTCAAGTGCAGAGATGTAAATCCATAACTCAATGTGCCTAACCATGTCCCTGACTTCAAATGTGTGTCAGAACTCACAAACCCCCCTGCCATCTCCTCCAAAATATGCAGCAGAGCCAGTTTCAGGACACTGGGGGTTCAGCCTTAGAAAGAGCCCGGGGCAATCTCATTCTCCCCTGCTCTGGTGGAAGAGGTGACCAGAGGCCTAAGGATGCTCCATCTTTGGCAGCTGCCAGGATGCTGCAGACAAAGGCATGGCTTGCCTGGGGAAATTGGGAAATTTGGGGAAATTGCTGCTCCCAGAAGGAGCTGGGATGAAGGGCTTTGGATGTCTCCTCCCTGTGCCCTGGCCAGAGCAGAGCACCTTTCATGCTGGGTAAGGTGTAAGAGCACGGGCAGCTGCCTTCTCAATACCTGGAGCAAGAGCTTGCTGTCCCCAGCTCTCCCTGCTGCTGCCCCACAGCTACATGGAGCAGGGATGTGTGTAAACATTTGCCTTGTTCATGCATCATCCCCGTGCACCAGCATCTCCTTGTCTCTGGCTGGCAGGTTCCTCCTGCACTTCTCTGGGTTCTTTGTCCTGTGCCAAAGCCAGAGACTGTCCAGGTCCCTTCCCACCTTCCCTGTGGATCACTGGGCTGCACACCTGAGCCCTCTGCCCTCCACCCAGAGCTCTGCTCACGCTGTGCCTCTGGCATCCATCTAGCATCCACCTCCTCTGCCTCCTTTCTGCTCCCCTGCCTCCTCCCTAGTTTGTGTGCAACTCATGAATGCTCCCTGTGTGTTTTGAGATCACCATCTATTTTGCTCCAGTGCAGTATTAGGCTGTTGGTGAGTCTATTTTTTTAAGGCCTCTCTGATTTAATGAGCCCCTCTGCCCTACCTCACCAAAGGAGCTGCTGACAGATGGCTGGCATTTGCACTTCCATGTCAAAGGCTGCAAGCAGCTGTGCACCCCAGGGTTGGTGAGGTGCCCAGGTGACTCTGCTGCAGAGAGGTTGCCTGGTTGCACTGCTTTGGGTGTCCTTGCTGTGCCGTGCCTGTCAGAGACTGCTCTGGCTTCCAGCAGTGCCTGATTCTGCATGGCACAGCCAGGATTGCATGGGATAATGCTTCTAACTGGAGCCTTCCCTCAGCCCCTCAGGAGTTTGATTCTGCTCCTTGCTCTGTTGGCCTTGTAATGATTCTGGGCATCAGCCCTACCTGGTTGTCAGGGCAGTGGTGTTTGTTCCTCAGCAAGGATTGTGGGGCACTGTGGATTATTAAACCATTATTTGCTTGCTGGACCTGCATGGGCAAAGGTCAAAAGCTTCTTTGTGTGACAGTAGACACACCTCTCTTCCTAAGAGGGACCAAGGTGGTGTTACTAACCATGGGCAAAATGAATGTTCTGGCACATACAGGGAAAAAACCCAAACCACAAAGCAATAGGCAAGTGAAGCAAGGGAGGTTCTTTTCAATTACTTAAAGATATGATATCTTCTGGCTCATCCATGAAAAGAAGCAGATAATGAGTGCATCCCTCCCACACTGGACCCACACATTCTGGATTTCCACTGAGGAGAAAAAGAAAAGCCAAACAAGCAGCTTTTTTTTTGTTTGATGCTGTGTGGAATAAGTGGTGGTGTTGTGACTGGTGCTTGCTCACTCTGATGCCCCCCTGAACTTTATAAAGAGTTCCTCACTAAAAGAATTCCTGTCCTGAGTTATCATACAGTGACACATACTGGTCAAGGGTTCCCTGCTACCCTAAAAGTCAGTTTGGATTCAGCCAGCCTGTTAAGGGGGAAACTATTTCATAATCTGAATGCAAGAGCTTCAGCCAGGCTCCAGGGTCAGGGCACATCTGATTCACAGGCTGAGGAGTAACTTTGTCCCTTTTCTTCCTGAGATCCAGCATGGGGTCACATGGGAGGAAATCTCTGACTGAGGGTGCTTTAAAGAGAGAAGGGACATAAGGCACATGGCATCCTTCTAAACCAGATGGGGGAGTGGATCATAACTAAACACAGCTGGTTTTTCTGATCACTCACACCAAAGCTGCTGTTAGAAAGTGTTTCACTGAGTCAAAAATATTTTTAATATAGTCTCTGCTTGCACAGAAAAAAAAAAAATGTCACTGCTGGGTATTTCACATGTTCTTGAATCCCTCCTGTGAATTTACTCTATCCCCCATTTTGACCCATGGTTGGCACATTTACAGGTTGATTACTTATTATCATATTTTTTCCCAGTTTTGCCACTGAGACTATGGACAAATGAACTGTGAAAAGCCTGCCCTGTAAGGGCAATTATGCTGCTATGAGACTCCTCCAATCTGTACCATTCCAGGCAAACATCAAAATTCCTGCCCATGAAAATGTCTGGTCATCAGGGCTCTCATTACAATAAATAAGCTATTAAAAAGTCATATTCTAAACATATCACTCAAAGAAAAAAAAAAAAACCAAAACAAAAAACCAAGCAAATAAAACCTGTCCTCTGTGCAGTCCTCACTTAAATGATATACTTTCATTCTTTCAAGGAAAACCAGTGCTTTGAAAAACAAATAGGTGTTAGCTCTGTCCTTATTTCCTCATCAATGGGCCATCACTCATCCTTCAAGAACTGGTCAGTAGAGCTGGGGATCACAAATTCACATTTACACTCCCTGCTTGTTCCTTTTCTTCTGACTACTTCTGCCTCAGGAGACAGGACACGCCACAAGGATGTCAATGTCCTATAGAACAAGGTGTTCAATAAGCAGAAGAACCAATTAAGACTTGTTTCCTGCATAAATCCGGTTCCTGTCCTGTTTCCTTCGTGGGCAGTTTCTGTTCTGCCTGGGTGATGCCTGTAGGTAGTGACAAATGACATCCCTGCTCGTTAGCCAGCCAGCTGACAGGTTGCCAGCTGCTGCCAAACACAGTTGGAGCAGAGAGCAAGAACACTCTCTGGACTGCATTCCTCTAGCCAGATGCCAGTTTTCCCAAAAAAACGTAGGGATATAAACTCCTGGAAACATCAGCTGCCCAGTGAGGTTGATTACTGAGTTAATATTTATTAGTCATGGATTGAAGGATACATGAACAGTGTAATCTCTTAAACATCATGGGGGTGAGGAATCAAGCCAAAAGGGAAGAGAAGCATGTGCAATCAAAAGCAATTACTTGTGTCTTTATCCCCTTCCTCTCTCTACAGGAGATTTGATGTAACATAGTTTATATTCCATAATCCTTTGATCAGGAATCAGAACCTAACTTAATGTTTTCACTTAGTGCTCCTGCTGCAGAAAATATCTTAAATGCACACTTTGCAAGAATGTTGTCGCTTTTTTACCTTCCTCTCAGCTTCTCTAAAATGCAAGTTTCACTTGTGAGTGACCTGCAGTAGGTGTTAGAAAAGTTGCCTTTCTTTTCAGATCAGCAAAATACAGGTTCTCTCGAGGATTAGAGAACATTATTTTTCTTAGTTAACCAAAATCTAGATGAAGACTGACACCAGTACTGCTGTGATTTAGTGTGTCACAGTCACAGTGATATTTAAAACTACCTACATAAAACATGCCTGCTTCTTTCAAAGGCTTGGATGGCAAATCCCTTGCCTTGCACTGTGTTGTAATTGATGTGGTTTTTTTTTGTCTAAAGACATTTCCTCTGTGTGAGGCACTTGTAGCCACATCTGATATCTGTTCATGGGGCACATCACGTACCCTAACTCATGCACTGGATGTCCAGATGTTTCATGTGGTTCACACCCAAACCCCAGAGTCTTTCTTGAATTTCATTTTAAATTTATTTTGCAAATTGCTGCAAAATATGCATGAAATTTGCTTGTCCAAGATCTTCAGAGAGCTTCATGCCAGTAGGATATGTTGATAAATGCCCTGTCTTGGAGTTAGGCAAAGCATTAAATCCTGAGTTAGAGTACATGATGTAGCAAGAAAGAAGCCAGCAAAGCTAAACCTTGAGCAGTTCCATTTCTGGTGCCCATTACCATGGGCTTCAGAACACATCTTGTGCTTGGTTTTCCACTGCAGAGTGTAATCCAATAGCTAGGGATGTATTGAAACTCCTGGATAAGAACAAACAAAGTTGTTTTTCAAATCACAACTTTTCCCACCTGTCTTCACAAAATCAGCTGACAACCAGGTAGGTTTGTGCAAAGATGGGAAAATTTTTTCTAGTTAGATTCCATTTTCCTGAATAATGTCAGAACCCTCTCTCTTTCCTGAAACCATTGCAAATATCTGCTGAACTTTGGTAGTTTCAAGCTTTTCTTGAAGTTCCCGAAGTGTCTTCAGCTTCTTAGCTTTTGCTTGTGGGGTCCAGCATGCACAAAATAATTTGTCTTGTTTTATTACAAAGACAAACAAAACATCCTCCTTTCTCTGAGCAGAATCATGTCTGAAACATGTACTTTTTCAGTTTTATTTTGTAAATCAATTGCACAAATAAGTGCACTTGGCTGTCTTACGGAGTGCCTTTGGGATGAAAGGGAAGAGTACAGCTATAATAGAGGTTAAATGAGCCTAACTAACTGTGTCAGTCCCTGAAGTGTTATTAGTGTCTAATTGTAACACATTAGGTCAAAACCACATAATTCGGGCAGATATAGAAGGGTGGTGTCAGAGCCCTCCTTGTGTATGAAATGAGGAGTGCATTATCTCTCTTCATCCTTACTGGAGAACAACTGATGTCTCAGCTGAGTCCTTCCAAATGGCCAAGCTACATCTCATTTGTGCTGTAAACAGCTGGAATTGTCAGCCAGGGCCAGCCACTGTCACAGTCCCAGCCTTGGTAAGAATCAAGAAGCACATGAGCTTTGCATGATCCAGAGCACTGAGAGGGGTGAAAAGTCTCTTGCCAGCCTGAATCACTGTTCTGGGACCTTCAACAGAATTGGGAAACTCTCACTTCAGGGTGTCCATCTCACCTCAAGAGAGAAAAGAAAGGCATGTTTCAGTGCTGTCACTCAGATTCGCTTTAGAACAAAGTTTTTATAGAGCTGGAGGATTCCCTTCTGTGCTGATAAACAGAGTATTAACTGAAAGATCTATACAGGTTGCCTTATAAATACACAACAAATAATTTTAAAATATGGCAGCTTGACTTACACAAGACAAATGCTTCAGTGCTCTCTGAAAGTATTTCAAGTCTGAATTTTGAAAAGACAAAAAAAATACAAAAACATTCCTTTGAACAAATGTAGAGATATGCAGATTCCTGCATTTGTTTCGCTAAGGCAATAGATTGTTCTTTACAGGAAAAAAAAAGTGATCCCTGAAAGACAGTGTGACTGCTCTGCCTGTTTTACATAGATGTGACATGCCCTCTAAGGATTAGACAACTATATATATTATACATAATTATATAAGCAATCATAGATAGAATACATAGGAGGATTAAAAACCTCTGAGAGTGGGTGTCTTGTCACAGCATCCCTGCACTTGAAGTGGCAGAGGAAAGGATACAGCTGAACCTTTTTGCTTTCTTCATTTTGGTGATCCAGCAAGGTCTGAGATCGCTGCCTTGACTCTGAGGGTGGGTGGGACCAGGCCTTTCCTTGCTGGCAGTAGCAAGGTCATGTATTTTCAGTGCAGCACTTAAAATACGTCCCTTATCTCCAGCCTGTGCCCTGTGGCTGCTCTCAGCTGTCTCTGCTGCAGCTCTGTCTCTCATCCAGGAAAATCTATGGCACAGCTCCTTGTAAGGCCAGCCTTTCCTGGGCACTTCACTCTGGGAAGTCCTTGCGGGCTGTCGTGGTCAAACTTGTCTGGACCTTTTGTGTTTCCAGGCAAAAAATGGACTCAAACCAGCTGAAGCCAGCTGGTAACAGGTTGGCTTCTGCCTGATGGCTTTGCTCCATCGTGGCAGTGCCTGGATTTTTGGAACAGCAGGATCTTCCTTGTGCTGGCACTGACCCCTGTGGTACTCAGAGAGTGACTCTTCTGGTTTGCTGCTGGTGGATGGAGCTTTTGGGGTCTGCCAGGTGCACGTGCCAGCTGAGCCACCACCCCATCCCTCGTGGCCAAGACCAGCCTCCTGCGAGGCTGTCACGATGCTGCTGAGGGAATGGGGGAGTGCTTGGAATGGACTTTGATCAGGAGCAAGCTTGAGGACCTCCAGTGTTTGTCTTTGGTTGGAAGACACTTGTAGGAAATACGTCTTCCTCCTTGTGCTGCGATGAAGGCCAGACCAGAGGAAAAAGAAACTGCTACACTTCCCTTCTCTGGCAGTCCACTGCCAAGCACAATAAACCTTGTTTTGGTATAGACTGAAATATCCCAGACAAAATTTGATTTCATTATTACATTTCATTTGTTTTCTTGGCATTGCCTTATTCCTGTCAGGCTGCCTGATAATCCATTTTTCTTTTCATTTTGCTGAGGTTTTTTCCATCCACTTACGTTTACTTAGTGCCCAAACCAATCTCCTGTTAGCAGTCATTCATCTCAAATCTTTCCACTTTACAGAGACTGCAAATGACTTGGAAAAGTCACTTGTGTTTTATTTTTAAAGGTCATTTGCCAATAACAATGCAAAGTCAAACCTGCTTTCGTACTTGAAGGAAATCAGCAAAATAGGTCATTTTCTCCTGCAAATAGATAAACTCTACACTTGCTTATTTGGACTTCAGCTTTCTCTCTGGACTCAAGCTCTTTCCAAGTGCTCCAAGGATGCTTGAGGCAGCAGCCTGAAAGGGGAGCCTGACTTTGAGCTGTGTTTCTCCATTTGCTTTGCCTTTGCAATGACAGCGGATGCATTCTGACAGGATTGCTTTAAATCAGAACAATCCTACCAGGAGCAACCAATGGTTTCATTGATGTCTTGGCTTTCCTCTTGGTTGTTTTTGGCACCAGCCCACTTTCTGCTGCATGATGTCTTATCCAGCACTATTAATGTGCTCATTCTGGGAGCACTGTCCATTTCATTTTTAAAAAACATTCAAATGACCAAGCACTGGGATTTCTTTGTGGTGTGGTCCTTGGTTGTTTGTACAGTCAAACACAAGCTCTTACAAGTGTCTTGGCTGAAAGACTGGCAGTAAGTCATTGAAAAGAAGGGGACAGTTATTACAGCACCATTTGACATTTTAATGATAAATAAATGATAATTTGTTTTCTTTTTAATTTTTATTTGAATGATAATGATTTTGAAAGGCTGATAGTTTCAGCCCTCCCAAAGGCTTTTTAGGGAAATCTTGCAGATTTTTCTCCTAGGTAGGAAAGGCCCAAAATTTTGATAATTGACCCACCTCAGTGAAATTTGATTCTGGAGCAACAGGTGAAGAAATAACATAGTCCTACATACCTGATAGAAACAAATGGCTAAGTGGAAAGGTGAAATCCTACTAATATTCCTCCTGGAGACTGGAGAACAGATTCATCCTTTATTAGACATCAGGGAATGCATGTAAAGAGTCCTTTCATGTCTCTGCTCCCAGAACCACTCATTTTCCCAGACAGACTCTTTCCTTTAAAAGACAGGAAATTAACTGCACTGAAATATGAAATTAATACATTTTCAGTATGATGTTTTGATTCATGTATATTTTAGTTAGGTTTTCAAACATTTAGATTTTTAAATAGTTCTTCTGTAAATCTTTCTCAGAGATTTGTTGGGTTTTGTTTCTTGGCCTTTGGAAGGAGTTGGTTCCTGTCTGTACTAATTTCTTTCTGGTTCTTTCCCCCTTGTCTCTCCCATTTACTTTGCAGCAGATACCTCAGCTCCCCTGAAAAGTGTTTGTCTTGGTTTGTTTTTTTTTAAACCAAATTCAGCAGCAGCAGCTCTGTTTTTTTCCAGATTATTTTCATCATGCTGTCCCAGACATTTCCTTGCATTTGTATCACCCATTTATGTTTGAGATAAACATCTATGGCTGACAGTAGAATGTTACAGACAGAGCTTGTAGTTTGTAGTCTGCTTGGTAATTCTTCATCTTCTATCAAGTGGCCATCAGGTGAAGCCTCAGAGATGGTGAGCACCAGGGAAAGAGATTTTACAGTGGCTGCTGCTTCCTCATTGTCCTGTCTGATTGTATTCCACATGTGAGGCAAAACAATCCAAAACCTGGAGTGTCTTGTCTCATGAGCAATCTCATCTAGGGATACAGGATTAGGCTTTTTTCTTGGGAATTAGAAAATCAGGTACTCCTGGAAGAAGCCAGAGGTTGTGCCAGACCTGCTGACACTGTGTGGTGAGGTCTCAAGAGGGCTTCTCACTGTGAGTCCCGCTTTTTAGCAAAAATTCTTTTGTTTTTTGACAAACTTTAACAAAATTCTTTCGGTGTTTTTCCCCCACAAAGACGTGAGGAAGACCACGACCAGAACATACAGAAAGAACTGGGGAATCTCTGCTTTTTGTGCACCAGGGAATCAAGAGCATGGAGTCAGGACAGCTTTTAGGTCCTGTCTCCAAGGAGACAGCTGTGGTGTTAGGGCTGGCCCTGGCTGACAGGTTCAAAATGCCCTGTGTGTGTTGGCACATCCCAGGGGCTCTGAGCTCTGCCTCTCTGCCCTGACTTGCAGATCCTGCTGCCTCTCCCCCAGTCCTGGAAAAGCAGGGCTGCAAAACACAGGGAGCAGCATTGGAGATCCTTGGCACAGGGGAGAGTTATGGATGGACATGCTGGTGTCAGCCCACAGTCTGCCCAGGCTGCTGGCACCCACAAGGGTTCTGAGAGAGAGAGAAATTATATTAACATATACTATNCTGGAAGTTTTTCTTCTCAGCATTCTCCTGGCCTAGCTGGGGGGTGGTGAAATAAAGATCTGCCTTTGAATTCACCTATATCAGTCCCCATTTCCATTGAATTCTTTGCTGATTTTGTTCTGCTTGAGGATTGTCTCTCACAATGGGCAAATTTTGTTGTGAACAATCTCATAGAAGATTTCTCTTCCTTGCTGCAGTTTTGCATAGATTTCTATTTTACAATGTGAAGTCAAGATAATTGTTTATGTTTTAATGTCCTTTCCTTCCAGTGTTTTGGAGAGAAAAACTCACCTATGTACTATTAAAACCAAAATATATTTGGATAGAAATCAGTAATATTTTGTTTAGGAAATGTAAAAGAAGGACCAACAGGCTTTCAGGCTGCCATCACTGTCCCTCTCTCTACTGAAATGTCCTGCTGTACCTGCTTCTCATTCCTCCTGCTGGCAATATTGGCAAAAATTCCTGGAAAAGATCAAGCTGCTCCCCAGAGCCAGCTCTAACCCCACTTGTCTTCCTTGCTCTGTTTTTTTCAGGTAGCTTTCTGGCAGGTCCAACACAGATTGCCAGTTTCCCTCCCTCCAGAGAGAATTTGCAGAGACAGGTCTGAACTTCAGCTCATTCCTTCTCTCTGCTGCCTGCGGGGCAGTTTGGGATATCTGAGCAGAGAAACTTTGATCAGTGGTAAACTGCTCAAAAGGCAAGGGACCTCAGGGAGCTGGAAAAATATTTGTGAGTTGAATTTAGCAAGTGGTCTTGTCTGAAAAAATAGTTTCCACAAGTGCTGAGACACTTCCTTTCAGACAGAATCTCCAGCAGGTTTCCTACATCATGCCATGAAAAATCAGAGTGTGCAGTGATTAGCTGTAGACAGGCTGTGGGAGGGGTGATGAGTTTCACTACAACACAATCAAACACCTCTTTTTGTGCCTCAGAGTGAAGTTTAAAATGGCTCTAAGCACTTAACAGGTTAGGATATTTTTAAAGTCAGGTGTGCCTTTGCACAACTGATCCCCAGTGAGTGAGTTCCTCCTTGTGATGCATCCTGCTTTATGCCATCTGCCAAGGCTAAGCAGCACCAGACTGTGAGAATCAAGAAACTGAGAAAATGAGCTGAAGTTCCTTTCCCCATTCTGTATTACCAGTTTTACAATTTTTTTAATTCCACAACAGCAAACACAGAGTAGCTCAGAGCTCAGTGTGTGAGGACTTGTCTGATTTGGCCAGTTTTGGCCATCAGATATGTAAGTGCCATGACCATATGGTAGCCTCTCATTCATTTAGTTCCTGAGCTTGCTCAGTTTGCTCATGTAGCTTCCACAGCTGTTCACCTTAGTCAGAGTCTATTTGCTTTAATATACAGACTGCATTTAAAAAGTTAAAACATTTTTTCTACTCCTTATTAAGAATTTATTTTTGAGCTATTCATTTGTAGCTTGTGTTTTTCTTGTGCAAAGAAAGACACATCCATCACAAGGTGGGGGGGGTGTCATCAGTAAGAGTAAAACCATAATTTCTAATTTACAAGTTGGCTAAGTTGTAGTGGAGCTGTGTGCCACAAACAAGTCTGCAAGGTGGCTGTCCTAGAAAGCATTACTGCAATTTGCCATCCCACGTGGCACCGACAGCTGAAACATTTCATTTGGCTGCCGGAAGAAAAAGTGCATTTGATGCCTCAGGTTTAGCTTTTATATTTTTCAGATTCTGTGCTGCTTTGGTGTGTGGGTCTGGGCTTCATATTATGGGATGGTGAGCTCTGTGCACAGAGCAGGGAGACAAAACAATTCCTTCTCCAGCTGGGGACCAAGGACAAATGACCCAAATCTCAGGCCCAGGAGCACAAACAACGTGGGCTGGAGAGAGAAAAACAAGCAGGATGGGACTGCATGGGCTAAAGCTGGAACTGGACAATGAACTCCAAGATGCAAATGGAGCAGAACTGATCAAAGGGAGAGCCCCCGTGAGCGGCCGTGCATTTTGGGACCATTTTGGTTCATCTTGGGTGCAGCCCTGGCTGGGCTCTTGTGCTGCCCAAGGTGCATCCATAGAGGCCTCCTAATAAATCCCTGCTTTATTCTTTAACTCTGTCTGGGCTCTGTTCTAGGTCAGCTTTCACAAGGCATCACATTCACTTCTTGGGAGCTGCTGATTCTCCTGTGTTTGCAGAACTGAAGCCTCTGCTGAGCAAAGAGGGGAGGAGGAGGAGGCAGGGACCCCTCTGTGCAGCTCCTGTGCCAGCCCATGACAGTGTCCTGTGCAGGAGCAAGGGGCCACTGGGCTGGCTGCACAGGAGAGAGGTTGCCCCTCCTCCAGGGTGGGGAGGGCTCCAGCTCCATGTCTGGGCACAGGCAGGTGCAGCAGTGTCATTTGCAGCTGCCAAGCCAAGGTCCCAGGCACCAGGAGCACCACTGTATCTCGCTGCGTGCTGCTGCTCTAAATTTAGCCCTGTCAGTGCCTCCTGGGTCAGCTCTGGTCTCTGTCTGTAGCTGGGAGAGAGCCAAGGGCTGGGGGTCCCCCCCTACTCCTGTGGGCCATAGCTCACCCTCCTGCTCAGTGCCAGGGCCAAGGACCACTTCTCTCCTTAGGTGGAAGAGAGAAGGAGCCGTGGCCAGAATTAGAAAGAAGCACAGCTTGGTGCATGTGGCAGGGTGAGTGAGTTCTCCCATTCCTCAGTAGAAGGAGCACAACAAAATCAGGGCTTCACTAGAGGGAATCAAGTATTTCACTCTTACACTTTTACTATCTTCCAGCACATTCCAAGTAACAAAATGGTTATAAATAAAACTACCCTGCCAGCAAGTAGCTTTGGCTGGTGTTAGGAAAAGGAGATTGATGCATTTCTGTTCACAGCTGGAAACAACCCTCAGCTCCCCTGGATGATGAGCTTCTTTGCAGACAGCATCACCATATCACTTTACATTTCTCTGAGTGTTAATTAGGAAGCAGGTTTGTGAATGTGAGGAGATGAGTCTGGAAAATCCAGCCTTCTGTGGTGGAAGGACAAGGGTACAGTGATCAGGAATAGAAGGGATTTCCTTCTTTTGTTTTTCAATGTATTTTATGGGCATATGAAACAGACCAACACCTCTCCAAATGGTCCCTGTGCTCTCACTACACTGAAAAAAATGACATTTATCAGCATGGCTGGGTGTTAGGGAAGTCTATTAATGGAAGCAGTATGCAACTGTACAGAGATGGTATTTAGTAACGAGCACATAAAGCTTTTCTTCCATTAAAATGCTGCTTCGGGCAAGAATGCGTTGCTTGATTAGTTTTTTGGAGAGCAGTTTTTCATTCATAATGAGAACACATATCTCAGCCACTGTTATTAGTGAGAACATGCTCTAAAATGAGAACAGGGAGAAGGCAAAGCCAGGAAGCTGTCGGGGCAACGTTAAACAGCATCACATCTTGACAAGGTGGGCTGTCAGGAGCGTTTAGGCTCCGCAGGAAGCACGTGCTGTGCAAGAGCCGCTGACAGCAGCAGAGCAGCCATCCACACAGCACTCAGCTTGGATCACTCTTGGGGGCCTTGGTGCTTGCTCCTCCCCAGCATTTCTCTCCCCTCCTTGGCTTTCAGGATGCTGTGGATAGAATTGCATGTTGCAGATTTCTAGGGGCTGGATGCCTGGTTCTCATCTGCTGACTGAAGAGGTGAGTGAGTGATTTTTCCAGAGCTTGGACAGAAAAGGGCTCCTCACTGCAGTGCCTTGCACGGGGTCAACTTTAGTTCCACAGAAGTCAAGTGGCTTTTGTGGTCGAGTGAAAGGTGAAATACAAAAGTAAGACAGAGTCCTACAAGCAGTCGTTTTGACTGGAAAAGGACAAACTCAGTTTCATTTCCATTCTTCTGATCCCCTGTGTTGGAGGGTGTGAGCCAGAGACAGCGGCTCTTGCTGCTCAGCACTGTCACAGCTCAGTGCAATGTGTGCCCATCTGCAGCCAGGCACAGGCACCACGCAGAAAGAGGAGGTTTGTGCTGCTCTCTTTGCCTTGGTCACACGAATGCATCATCTGTGAGAGACAAATAACACAGCAGAAACTGGCAGTGAGGTGAAATGGCAGTGTCACCCCGTTTGCTGCGGAGGGAGAGTTACAGACAGTGCAGGTTAAGCACAGAGGGCAGGGAGTAAAGGGAGTTTCCAGCATTGAAGGATGAAAACCCTCTGCCTCATGAGCTCTGCAGAGGCTGAAGTGGCTTCTTTTGCAGCTGAGGGGTGAGCTTGTGTCCTTCACAATCTTCTCCTTGGTTCCCTTCCTCCCTCCTCAGAGAGCTCAGCCCTGAGCAGCCAAACAAGTGCTTTGCAGCCCCACACTGGAAGTAAATCCTTTGAGTGCAGGAGTTTTGAGGTACAGGGCTGAAACTGAGATCAGCCAGACTGGGGCTTACCTGACAAGTGGGTACCCAAATGAGAACAGCCAGCATGTCTGTGTGAACCAGCAGAGCCCCTGGGCCCTCTGCCCTCCAGGGAAATATGTGCTTGCTAATTAGAGGAACCAGCTCTTGAACTGCTCTGCTGTTCTGCAATCTGTCACTGGGGGTTCTCCCTTGAGATCCGAGCTCGGAGCTCTGACTGTTTGCATGGGGGAACCTTGACTGCTCCAAAAGTCTTTCTTCTGATCCCCTCTCAACTTGACTGGGGAAGAAAAAAGTCACACACACTCTTAGCCCCCCTCCCCAGGTAACAATGCAATAGTGGCCAGGCTGACAGAACACAGTGCTTGAACAGTTCTTCCTTTTAAACCATCCATTTGTTGCTTTTTCCCCCCCCCTGAGATTATAGTATTTCTGCTGCCAAATGAGTTTTGAGATCAGATAAACTGGAAACAGTTAAAATTGTTACCAAAAAAACAGGTAAGAATGAACTTATGAACTTAAAAATAAACTTGTGCATAATTGTTCTTTCCCCCTGTTTGCATATTTCACTACCTTTTGGTTTCCTTCTGACATGGAAAATTCTATTATGATTGCAGCCTTGCCAGAAAAGCTAAAAGCAGGAAATACTGCTGGATAACATTCACAGGAGTTTTGTAGGCAAAGAGGCAAACCTACATAAATATTTTAAGGCTCAGACACTTCTTGAATTAAGCTGCAATCGCTCTGTCCAGCTTTGTCCATTCAGTCCTTCCCTGTGTTTAGCGTGGTTCACCAAGCTGAACAGACTTCACGGAAGCTGCAGGATAATTGAAGTTTCTGCTGCTTGTGTTTGCTATTTCTCCCAAAGTACTGGAGGTAGTTGCTCCTGTGCTTGATGTTTTCTCCCTGCTGTAACACGAGTTGCTTGACAGATTAATGCATGCATTTTCTTGTCTGTCAGTTTTTACAGTGTGCTGTGAGCTTTGGGAGTATTTTTATTGCCTATCATTTTCTCCAGAAAACGAGTGATTATTTGTACTTTTTTTTTTTTTTTTTTTTTTTTTTTTTTTTTTACTACTATAAGAGTTCAGGCTGGAATTGACATTTCCTGGGACCATCTCTAAGTGTGAGCAACCTTCAGAGCAATATTTACTTGCTCTGCTACAATTCTGGGACTTTTTCATGTACTGAACACTTTGATTCATAGACAGAGATGAGCCTGATACTTCCAGGCTGAGGAGGGAAAGGCAGTGCAGTCCTTCATCCATTTCCCAGACTTGGATTTTCATCCAGCCCTACAAATGGAGCCTTGAGTCTGTCTTGCCCTCTGATATACTGTGATGTGCCTGTGCATCACCCAAAAACCCACCTATGTGTCTGCATGAGAAAATGAACTCATTAGGTAGGAGGTCTGGGAGTGTTCAAACACACAAGGTTGTCACCTCAAAAGGCAGGAGTCACAGGGAGCCTCCTCTGAGCTCTCCCCAGCACTTAACATATCTCCACCTTAAAGTTTTGTGGCAGTTCCTTCCCCAGGGCTGTGTGTTAGAGGGTCCTGGAATTCATCAGGTTAAAAGATGGAGGGGGAAGAGGAGATATGTGCCACAGGGAAAACCAGCTTTGGAAGAGGATTCAATGCCCTTGAGGAACATTAGCTGTTTACCCAATTTCCTTAGAGGATGTCTGACTCCTTAAGGACTGTCAGTTTTGTGTGTTCCCAACCATCTGGAGTGATTTACATCCCATCCTTCCCATTTCCAGCTCCACGAGGCCAGGAGCTGGCTGGCATCACGTTTTAGTCTGAGACTAAAAGTGGTAGTTGTATCCAGGAGAGGAGATCCTCCAGCCAAGTTCTTGAGGGTTTAGGCTCTGTAAGATGGATGGGAACCCTGAAATGGGGATAACAGGCCATGGAATAAAGACAAGGAGAAATACTTTCTTCCAGAGACCTCTTGCATTTAGTACAGAACTGAAAATTGGTGAGGAACATTCTGTGAAATCGTGGGGAGGTATCAAGGTTCATTTAGTGTCTTCGAGAACTTAGAGATCTGTGCAAGAATTCAACAGGGATGGTACAGCTTCAAAAAGAAAAGGCTGGAGAGGGTTGTGGTAAGAGCCTTACACTCATGAAACAGCTTCTCTTTTTCCATGGAAGGGCCATTAATTGTTCTCTGCTAAGGAGATTTTTCCCCCCCTACTCCTGTCTCAGTCTTTATCAGCTATCTGTGCTGCTGAGACATCTCCTGTGTGAGGAGCTGACTCAGAGCTCAGACCCACAGTATTCTTAGGGTCTTGATCTTTGGGACAGAAATAAACACATCAAATTGAATTCTGCTCGTAAAACTGACACTATCCAGACCAGCAGGCCTAAAATATGGCCTTGTGGGCTTTTATGATTGGAACAGGAAAGTCAAATGTCTTCATTCTCATTCCTCCCTCCTCCAAAAAAAAAGGAGAAAAAAGAATATATTTATGCATCTGTACCTACAGATGTCCCTCTATATATAGACACTATCACACATTTCACTCCACACTCCAATAACACCCAGATATTGAAGCTTAATCCATCCACAGGAATATACCAGATAAGGGAAATGCCACAATAAAGAGACCCGTGCTGTCTTCATAATTCCAGACATATTTCTAGGCTTAAAGCAATGCCACAATGTTGGTCTTTTAACAAAAGCATGAAGCTGTATCCAGTGGTTTCCACTCCTGGAGGAAAGTTTTCATTTCAACAGAAAAAAGAATGGGCTATTGCTGGCACAAAATCTGGGAAATCCATCCTCTGCTTTCTTTGTGCTGCTTCCAGCCTGCCACTCAGCGCTCTAAAAACAGGTAGGGCTCTGCTTCTCTACTTTTTTTCCTGAGGGATGTGAGAAGGACAGCAGCACAGGACACAGAAAAATGAGCCAAGGAATTAGCACAGCAACAACTTCAGGCATTTGGGAAACATTCAGCCCATTTAGGAAAAAAAAAATCACATAAACGTGTGCTGGATAACAACACTGAAAATAAATTACAGAGAAAAGAGAAGCTGATATAATTGTTGTAAACAAAGCCAAGTATACAATTAGAGCTACTCAAGGCTTTTATTGTGATAAAGCCAGTTAATCCAACAAAATCCTTGCTCAGTTCTTTTTAAAAACAAACACCAAAAAATTCTGTGCCAGAGAAGCAAACTCCACAGAGGAGCTATGTTTTATCTCCAGTGAAATTTAGTAAGAGGGTAAAGAGCAAGATTAGTATTTTCTGGAGAGCTTTTGTTGAGGAGAAAAATAACTGGACATTAAATCTTAACATCAAAACTAAGACTAAGGAATAGCAGGGATGGAACAGCCACGCTTTGAAAACAAAGCCTGGACATTTCTGGTTTTTAGCCCATCTAATCAGCTTTGCTCTGCCCCTGTGGCTGCACCACTGCTCTTCAGTGTTGTGTCCCAAAAGGGCACTGAAGCACTCAGCAGCTGAAAAGCACCTTGATCACTCTGCAGCCACAGAAACCCCACTGCTGGGTCTCCTTCCTGCAGGCAAGGCCAGGGCACCACGAGCCCCTGGGGTACAAGCAGCAAGGACTAGGATGTGGCTCTTGGTCAGCAGGGGAGCTGCCTGGGTGGCTCTGCAGAGGCAAGCAGTGCACTGGGATCCAGTGGCACTCACAGGTCAGGGTGTAGGGAGATGGCAGTGCTAGAAGAGTGCTTGAGTCTGGTTTTTACAACACCTGGCTCCAAGCAGGACCAACATATCCATCTTCCACTATCCTAAATATCCATTATCCTAAATAGCATCAAATTCAGCATCGAATTTGATGCCAGCTGCATCAAATTCATTGGTCAGGAGAGATGGGCTTATGCTGGCAGTGCTGCTGGGGGGCAAGCTGGAGATGGATGAGGTGCTGTGGGGAGAGAGGCAGCAAGGCAGTGGACACCTTTTCCCATTTCAGCACAAGGGAAAAGCCTGGGGAGCACCAGAGATGCACTGCTCCAAACAGATGGCTGGTCCCAAAGGCATTGCAGGGTGCCAGGAAACCTCCAAGGCCTGAGGGGTCTTTGCCATCAGTCCCAGTGTCCAGAGGTGGAGCCCAGCAGCTCTCCAGATCACCTCTCACACCAAGAGGGCAGCCACGTTGTGGGGTGCAAAGGAAGAGGGGTTTTGGAATTGCACAGGGCTTGTGGGATGCTTTGGTGGCAAACCAAAGGGAGGAAGAGGCAGGAGCAGGGTGGTTAGGTTAGGTTAGGTTAACAAAGTAGACACTTTTTAGGTGTTTCTTCTCAGCCCGTATATTCAAGATACAAGATAATCCAGGAGGGTGTTGGCTTACTTCAATTTGAGAACTAAAATAAAATAAAATAAATTTAAGCATAAGCACATCCTGTGGCATACTGAGGTGCAGCACAATTTCTTACCCTTCTTGTCATTTGGATAATGAGGACATTTATAGTCACAGCAGGAACACTGTCACAGGGTAAGTTTCCATAATGCTCTGTCTGAAAAGCACCAGGTGACTGAAGAAAAGAAAGCTTATTACAATTAGTGCTGCTTGAGAACTTTGGGTGCTGTGCTGGCTGCCTGCAGACCTGCAGTTCATCAGAACTGAAATGTGCTGTGAGCGTGTTGCAGGGGCTCCTGCCCGAGGGTGAACACGCCCTGCACATCCCAGACCAGCTCACACTGTCCAAGCTTTCACTCCCTGCCAGACTCTGCTGGCATCTGCATTGTCAGGTTAGAATTCTGCCACTGGCAACGCAGAGCTGCTGCTTTCCTCAAGGCCTCAGAGAAAATGTAACAAATGCTTTGCCTTCTCCAACGTCAGCTCGCTGTCCTGATGACCAGATACAGCCCTAAAGCCAGATTTTCTTAAGCTTTTCCATTCCTGAGAGCAGCAGAGCTGGAAAAAAAGGAGAAGCAAAAGCTCCAAGTAGGATGATAGAGAAAAGCAATAGTGAAAAAACAGCCAAACAGATTTCCTGGTCTCTTCTGGCAGAGAGCAGACATCCTGATAAACAGATGGGATAATCCTTAACCACTGTGTGCTTCACTCCTAGGTTGTCTCTGACACATGACTTACTATTAAATAAAATAAATAAATACCTGCCACCTGTCCTTGAAGGGGCCTCTGGATTTCCAGGGGGACAAGGACAGCCTGCTGAGGCAGCCTTCCACGCTGGCTCACTGGCCTGTGTCCCTGAGGAGCTCTGGTGGCATTCTTGGGCTTGTGTTAGCTCTGAGCCACTCTCGGCTCTGCACAGCTGCCTGGCCTGGTAGCTCTTGAGGAGGAAGATGATGAGCTGCTTCTGGGAAAGGTGTCTTTTTTTGAGGTCCCAGCCCTGTGTTTTCTCTTCACTGTTTGCACACAAGTACTGTCCTAGCAGCTCTGAGAGTTTTTAGGCTTTAAAAGCTTGCTTTCTCTTGAGAAACATCTCTGGAAAGTTCCTGGGGCTGTCAGTTCTTTGAGCAGCAGGCTGAGTGTCACTTTGGTCCATTACTATTACTTCTTTCATGCATCTGAAAGAAAAACTTGTGTGTCCCGTGGCTGAGGGAAGGGACATGTCTAATCTGCACCATGTGCAGAAGCTCTGCTATGCTGATAAATAAATGTCACCTCTTCAGAGATGTCTGAGCAGCCCCATAACACCATCACAGTGCCACATAAATGCTGCATTACAACACAGGGCTTTGCTCTGATCTCACCAATGCTCACCTTGGTCTCGTCCACCTTATTTGGTTTGATTAATTTATGGATAAGGTTTTTCATTTTCATAAAGTTTCACTTGCAATAATTTTCAGTAACCAGGCAAAGCTGCCTTCCCTGTACAGCCCATGTACCTATCAGGAGAATCTTCCACACTTTACTGGCCTGAAGTCCTTTGAAAATCTCAAACTTTCAACTTATTCTCAACTTTCATTCTCAACTTTTTCCTTGAATACTGAGCATTTTCTTCTAAACTTTCTCCCAGCCCTGCCTTGCTTGCAGCCATCTGTGAAGGACTCCTGAATAATTCAACAGTACAAAGCTGCTGTCAGTGCCCTGGGCTCAGCACTGTCCAAAGTGAGCCACGCAGTGCCAGAGGCTCCACCACATCCTCACCTGCCCCTCCTGGGACACATAAAACTCCCAGACCATTTCTTCCTCCACAAAAATAGGTCCAGCTTCTATTAACTGTAGCTGTGTTCTGTACCAAGCAAGGCAATTACCTCCCAATAATCTCAGGCAGCAGCCACGTTCCCAAAACTGTGAAGGTGATGCTGGAACTTGCAGTCAGCAGAGGCAGCCCTGTGTGCTGACATCAGGCACACATCCCTCTCTGCCTTAAACACGTTTATAGGTGCACATGCATGCTGTTGATGAGTGGGTTTCTCTCTAAAACTCACTCTTCTCATGAAAAGAAAGGCTCAGAGGACGTGTCCTTCTTGTGAAGCCTGTCTGGAGCCTTGTACTTGCTCAGCCCTCTTGGAGGACAGCAGTTGATAACAGCACACACACACACACATGTCTAGATCTACTAGATCTTATCCTTCCTCTAAGAGTGACAAAATGATGCTCTGCAGGACAGGAAGGCAAATTCACACATTTATCTCACCTGAATTTATGAGCTGAGTTTTGATCTTTGATTTGTTGGTCAGCCCTAAAAGTGTGGGCTTTACTGTGCTGCAACTCAGACTTCTGGCTTTCCTTTCTGCCCTGAAATTCATAATGCCTGGCTAATGAGCTTAGGCATGGATGTCAAGGGAGTAGCTGTAGTGCAAAAGAGAGAAAAAGCTTCACTTTGCTTCTAGAACAGACTTTTCTGCCTATGGTAAGAGAAAAAGATGCTTTGATTCATAGCAAATGAGCCTTTCCAAATAAACTTGGCTGGGCATGCACTGGCATCTTCCTGTCACTGCAAAATAAATTCCTCCTGAGAAAAAAATCCCTTTTGATAAACAACTCTCAAAGTGATTTTGTCAGGTCAGAATTTAAACAAGAAACTTCCTGCCTGCAGCCAGCCAAAAGTCAGGGAAAAAAGAGGGATGGATCCTCTCAGCCATAGGCAGCTGGGATTTTTCCATCCTGGGTGCCCTTTCTTCACAGTGTGGCCAAAGCCACCCTGAGCACACTTTTGTTTCATTACAAAACATCACCCAAACCCATGAAGAAGAAGGAAGAAGAAGGTGAAGAAAAACAACTTGCCTCTGCTCTAAAACTTCTATCTTGTTTCATATTTATTTTTATATTCTAAAGCTTCAAACTCCAATTTTTCTACCTTGTGATATTACACACTTCTAACTAACCACGCAGTCGTAATCTTAGTGCTATTAATCAATTTTGGAAGCCTTCTCTACAGCTTCAGGTTAAATGCAGTGCTCTCTGTGCCTTTCAGCTCAGAAAGTTTAAAATTCTCAGCATCCAGGATTCCAACACCTTGGAGCTGGGGCTCTGCACCAGCTGAGCGTGGCCCCTGCAGAGCCACCTCCTTGGAGTCAGAGCAGATATCCTCTGCAAAGACACTCCAGCTTCACTTGGCTGGGCCACAGCCTGTGTGCTCCATGGGGAGGGCTCCCCCCTCCCTGCACTGAGCAGGCTGGCTGAAATGCCACGCTCTGTTTGATACAGATGACAGGCCTTGGCCAGGCAGGACAGGACCTTTGGGCCGTCAGCTGAGAAGCCCCAGAGCTGGAAATAGGGCAGGCACCTCCCTGGGGACCAGGAGCTGCTCAGACTAGTGCAGAGAACCGTGAATTTTTTCTGTGCCCGTGGGGGATGCAACCTGGCCAGGCAGGGATAACATTTGCCCACCTGTGGTGTGTAGATATGAGCAGCGTCTGTGAAGCTCAAGCTGGCAGGCAAGTTCAAACCTCCCCGCCACACCATCGGGGGTTTTTATTTTGGCACCTTGATATCTCTTTTAATCTGGCACCCCACAGCCCTTGGGTGAGCAAGTGCTGCTCCTGAGTGGCTGGTGCAGGATGTGAGCCAGGCCCAGGTTTCCCCCTGGACACTGCTGCCATCCTTGCTGCCAGTCCTTGTCTCACAGCCTGCCGAGGGCTTGCCAATCTCTGACCTCCCTGCATGCACCCAGGTATGGAAATGGACGTGGCAAGTTTATTCTCAGCCCAGAATTTATACCTTTCCTAAACTCCTCCCCTTGGAATAAGCAGATTATTTCCCCTTTGGACATATCGGTGCAAGCTCAGCAGGGTCAGGAGGCAGTGAGGACAGCCTGTTTGTCTGCTCTAGAGAAAAAGGACACCAACATGATCAAGGTGTTTCTCTCCCAGAGCAAAGGCATCCTTTCCAGAGCCCCAACCTCTGGTTAAGGCTCCCTAAGCTTTGAATTGAAACCTACTGGAGGCTCACCTGCCTCAAATGTTTGACATAACCCTGGCCCCCTAATCAAGCTATCATTTCCCACCATTTTCCAGTAATCTCACAAAGTGTACCTTCCCAAAGTATTGTTTGCTACCAACTCACCGATAACAAATGCTCAATTTCCCTTTGGAATGAAGGCTCATTCCCACCCTGTGGCATTGCTGGAGGGTTTTCCAAAGCAGATGATACCATTGCCATCATTTTCCAGACCCTTTGCAAACTGTAGCTCTGCAAGTCCCATTTGGCCCAGACCTCTTTGTTTCCAGTGTTTCTTCTTTCAATCCCATTCATCCATTAAAAAGCTCCATTTGGCCGTGCAAGTCTTCCTCTGCTTGGCAAATTAAAGCTGCTTTGTCAAAGATTATTTATGGGTCTTGTAGTTCTGTCTTTCCCTCTGAATCCCCTTTGTCCCACCCCAATCGATATTTTAACCCTCCTGCTCCATTTTTATGTGTTCTACTCAAGTTCCTGTGCTGCTGTTCTCTCTCTTTCTGCCTAAATGTGCGTGAGTGTAATGAAGTGCCTCCAAACAAATTTCAGAAATCAAGCTCAGTTGTCATCTTTTTGACTAACAGTCAGTGATACTTTCCTGACTGTTTATGGAGGGCAGCAGAGCCAACAATGAGAAATAGAATTCAAGGAGAGGGACAGGAGAAGAAAAGAAAAAAAAAAGGAGGGAAGAAATTAATGATTGAAGATTTGGGGAGAGAGAAGAGTCTGCAATCCCTCAGTGAGACAGAGAATCAGAGTTTATGAAAACTGGGTGAATTATTGATGAAATAAAACTTTTAAGGGATTTATATGCTAATTAGTAACTGAGTTAATTCTTACTAAATGGCAAACCCTCTGATTATGCCACCCAGCACAGTCATGATAAAAGCAGCTCTTCTTTCTGCAGCTCCCAGCTGCTCTAAAGGCTGGGATTTGGGTTTGTCCCGAGAAGTCACTCAGAAAAAGGAGCTTTCAGATTCCCTTCACATCTCTTTTGTTATCTGGGTATTGATCTCAGCAGACAAGAGAGGTGTTGCCCTGATGTGGAAAGACCCAGCCGTGGGTACACGAGGTTCAAAAAGCTGACAGACTTCAGTTTGCCTAATGGAAAACTTGGTTTTCTTCCACGTTTAAAAGTAGGTCTGTAGAAATTTACAGACATGGGAAGTATCTGGCAATATGAGTTTGCTCAACTCACAGGGGAAAGTGCAAGAAATGAGCATTTTTTGATTTTGAGGTGGATAACTAGATATTGCATTGACCTTCTTAGGCAAAGGGGAAGATCTGCATCACTCGAAACCTTGGATCCGACCTTTTCTAAAGTGACATGCTTCAATTCAGTATGAAGTTGTCAGATTAGATCATACAGCCTTCAGATGGAAGGGAAGAAACTAATTCTGCCCCTTCTTTGATCAGCCTGGAAGGTCAGTGCACCCCCATGCTGCTTTTCTGTCTCTGAGCAATGCCCCGTGAGGTTAACATGTTGAAGGTTAACGTGCTGAAGATATTCCAGCGTGAATGAGCCTTCAGAGTCTCAGGAAGTGATCTCCTCACTCCTCCATTTTTCCTGAGCTCAGTTTCACTCTCAGCTTCTCATCTCCTCCCCACAAACCCTGCAGTGGGATGGGGAATGGGAGTTATGACCTGTTTGTAATACTTTGTCTCTGCTCTTTCCTCAGCTTCTCCTGCTTTTCCCCTGCTCCAGTGTGCAACACATGAGATGGAGTCCTTCACAACCTTCTCTGCTGTGGGTCCTTCCCGTGGGCTGCTGCAGTGTGGGTCATTCCCACAGAGCACAGTGCTCCAGGACCTGCACTGTGGGTCACAGGTCCTGCCAGGAGCCTGCTCCAGCCTGGGCTTCCCGTGGGGTCACAGCCTCCTCCATCAGGGCATACTCTGTGGGCTGCAGGTGGATATCTGCTCCCCCATGGAAGAAGAAACAGCTCTTCACAGACTCACAGGGATGCTGGTCAGAGGGGACAGGCTTGGAGCAGGATTCTCACAGGGCAGCTGTGGTTGTGCTTATGTGAGTTTTGAAACACTCCAGGGAGGGTGATACCGCATCTTACCAATGTCTGTGTATGCACCACCATGCTGGGAAGAAGTTTTTCCAGCTTGAACATCCCAAACTGCATCTGTGGCCTTTGCCTTTGTTCCAACACCTCGACCTGCCAAGCAGAGCTTGGCTTTGTTACCTTGGTACTTCCACCCAAACTCTAGTTGTCCACTCAAGCTATATTAGATGTCCCTGTGGCTTCTGCTTTTCCAGATTAATCCTGTCCACTGCCCTGCACTGATCCTTGTGTTTCATGTATTCCAGGCCTGGATCATTTTGGTAGGACACAAATGGACTGGCAGTCTGGGCTCTGATGTGACTGTAGAGATGGTGCATGTCATAAACCAAATTCCACATTTGCAAAAGCCTGATTTTGCAGGTTCAGTAACCAGCAGAAAATTCCCAAGGTCTACAGCAGCTGTGAAGCAGCCCTTCAACCCACACGTGTGCCAAGGGAGTCACTGTGCTGAGGGAAGCAGCACTCTTGCTGTGAGTTCAGATGTGAAACCTGGGCAGAGCAGAGCTGGAAGCTCTGCAAGTGGCATCAGGCTTTATAATAAAGGCATCTGGGATTTACATTTTGCTCTTCCAGAAGGAAATTATTTTGCTTTCTGATATTCCTTGTCGAACAACCGACTAGTGCTGGTGGGCATCATGATCCCACAGTAATCCTGAAATGAGGGCAGCATTTCTGCTGAAGTGGTGAATCTGCCATACCTCTGATTTCTTCTTTATCCACCCTGCAGTAAAGTCAGCAGCAGCAGAGAAAGCTGCTTGCCTGCATCTTCTCCCCAGCTTTTTGAAAGGCTAACCTGTTTTGAGTTAGCAACAAAGCTTTTGAGTTAGCAACAAAGCTTTTGTTTCCTGGGACAAGAACGGGTAGAAAACTGCTCTTGAAATCCATGGCCTCTTAATCCTTTTAACGCTTCATAATCAGAGTGCACAGGAGGTAGCAGGAGAATCTGGAATAAAAAAAATTAGCAAGAAACAATAGTGAAGATTTTAAAAATGGAGCTCTGGTAAGCAGCTTAGAGAAGGACATTTAAATCTTCTTTTTGAAGTTGCACATTCACAGATTTATACACTATTACAAAACTAATCAGGGTTCTGCAATGTTTAATATCACCTTTTGTCATTACTCATGGCTGCATAGCCTTTCACATGTTATATTCTGTTATTTATTCTTTTATCAAGAACTTCACATCTTTTTTATTTGTTTTATGCAGTGCTTTTCTTTCCCTCATGAGCATTTAAAATTTATTCCATGTTTTATTCACTGAGTAGTGAACTTATTTTCTTTGAGCATCCACGGCATTAAAAAAAGCCTTTATTCGTTTAAGAGTGAGAGCCCAGATGTCTCCAGCTAAACTGATGCTGTGTTTTGCACAAACCTATAAAATCAGGGTATTAAAAGACTCTAATCCCCTCCTCCCAAAGGAATTATATTAGTGTCACAGCAACGTAACTAGATTTGGATTCTATCTTGTTGTCTTCACTCAGGTTTTAAGTTCTAAGTCAGATCAGTGGGCCTGGGAAAATATTAGTGGTTAAGGTATTTGAGCAGGGGTATAAGAACAGCTGGAGGGGGTTAGGTACACAGCTCTCATTACACTCATATTCTGCACTGCAGGAAAGAGATGTGGGATAGAATTCTCTAGAAATTATAAATATCTGGAATATTTTTACTGTCCTCCACCATCTCTCTCCTTCATGTTTTGGGTTAAAATACATTGGTTGTGTTTTTTAAGTTGACAGAACTCCGTGTTAATGTTGCTATATTCCAGAACAAACAACTTGTCTCTGTCTTTCTGCTTTAAAACTTCTCAGACCTTAATACATTTGGAAGTCAGAATTTGGAATTTGCTATACCGCTCTGGCAATAAGCCTAACATGTTCATTAGGATACATTTATACATCAGATTTTCCATCTGCAGCAGGAAAATTGACTTCCTGCTGCCTCACAATGATTTCACCCTAGCTCCCCCTACTTACTTTCCATCTTTCTTTATGCAAACCTTCTCATCTAGGAAGGTGCCAGTGAGCAAGACGCACTCTAGCTGTGTAAAGATAGATGTTTACATGCATCCATGGTCCTTAGCTGAGAGCAGTGGCTCAGTTTGTACATGTAGCTGTAGAACTGCTGTGTTTGTGTGATTATGTAATCAGCAGTAATTAAATTACTCCTGCTTGTGTCCATACCTGACCCTCAGCTTCAACAGATCCAAACCCCTTAAAGAAGGAGCCTTACAGAATGCTGCTAAAACCAGTGTCTGCTCACATGTTTCCAAGTGCCTGCAGCCACACGCACATCCCCTTGCCTTGGAGTAAATCCTGTTTGCAGCATCAGGCTGAAAAACCTTCATTTTCTCCTTTGTGCATCCTGAAGTACAGCAAGAGTGTTGTTCCAGGAATATCTGGGTTGCTCCTGATGCCGCCTATCCATTTGGGAGCCCTGGCTTTGGCACGTGGGATCCTGCTGCCTGTCAGGCACTCGGGTCTCCTGAGCAGTCTTACCCAAACTGGCCAGTGGCCTCACAGATGCCTCCGTGCATCTCGGGCTTTTGTGAAACAATTGGCCAGGGAATGAGCAGTCTTTGCCATGGCACCAGAAGGTCAGCCCCTGAGAGGCATCAGGGGAGACACAGACCTCACCCCAGGCATGCTGCAAGGCAGGGCAGGCATCTTCAGAAGGGAAAGGTCTTTGGGAACCACGTCATTTGTGACGTGTAACCAGGCCGTGCCCTCCCCATATCTATTTCTGTTCCTTTAGTCAGCAGCATAGGCTACCTCTGTACCCTCAGCAGGGTTATTAGGTGCCTGTTCTCACCAGCAGTGACCAGTCTTCCTCCCCCAGGTCCAGACCTGGCAAACCAAACGAGGCCTTTGGTTATCCTGGGGCAGTTTCACAGCCAGGGAAACAGCAGGGCTGCACCACACACCGCCTGTGTGCAGCCACGGCCACCAGCCCTGCAGCTGGCCAAAAGCGAAGTGCTGCTCCTCTGGGCTGTGCAGGCCAGCCAAACAGCCAGAAAAGGGATGCAGTTCCTCTGGAATTTCTGTCAGACCGGGACAGAACCAAGGGCTTTGTTGTGAGAAAGCTTTAGGCCGTCCTTAGCTGGCTGTGGGTCATCCCCGTCCCGCAGCCTCTCGCTCAGGCTGTGACTCCACCACAGAGATCCTGGTGTTTTCCTTCCCCTGGCAGCTCTGCAGATGTTGAGAAGGTTTTCTGTCCAGCCACTTCCCAGTGAATTATGGACCAGCCCCAGCTGCTCATTCTGCTGCAGCTTAGGTGAAGAGATGGAAAAAAGCAGAGATCATTTTTCTTCCTTCTGTCTCCTGGGGGCTAAGCCATAAACACACACTCAGCACACACCTATAATTTATCTCTCTTTATAAGCTAAATGTTCCTTGTAGGAACTCATTTTAAAAAACCAACTCTGCTTCCCAGTTTTTTTCTCTAGGTTTTTGTTGTTGTTGTTGTTGTTTTGGTTTTCTTTTTGGGTTTTGTTTTGTTTTGTTTCTTATTACAATATAGATGATCTAACTGCTGGTCTCACTGCTCTGGTTGATTATGTGACTAAAATGCAGTAATACTCATCTCCTGTAGTTTCATCTGATGCCAGTTAATGCTAAAATAATGATTTAGGGTATGTTTTACATCTTACAGTTACTACATTCTGTAAAATGTACTCTTGAGACGAGTCCCTAAACCACTTTTCTCTCTCAGTTTTGCCAGTGGGGGCAACACAGAAAGTCCCATCTTGCACGGGTTTGGAGAGCATTTCTTTGGACACTCAGTTCATGCAGAGTGAAACACCTCATCATCTGGACTTTGCAGGCCTGAATAGAAGGGAAAATGTGTTTTTACAAGATACGTTCTGGGGTGATTTTTGCAAAACCCAACTGCTTTGAAAATGGAAATATTTGAAAACACAACCTCTGTGGCTCATTGGTTTTCCAGTCTGGATACCTTCATAGGTCCACTCTGCAGACAAGGCTCCAGGATGAAGTGGTGTGTCCTCCTGTCTGATGGGTGCCTGTGAGAGCCCCAGGAAAGGGGAAGCCACAGGAAATAACTGTGCTGAAGTTCCCACTGAAGTTTCCATGAGCCATTCTATACAGACAGGCTTAGGTTGGGGATGCTTCACTAAAAAAGGATTTTTTCCATAGAGAAAAGCATTGGAAAGAAGTGACTGAAACCAAAAGGTCAGAAGAAATGCAGGAGTTAGGAGAAGAGGGACTAGACCAGAACTAATACTGCCATCCCCTCCAGCTCACCACACCAAAAATGTCACAGCTTTGATTGACACATGAAATGAGTGCTGTACTTCACAGCAATCCTGAAGCACTGTTACAAGTAAAGTGCAAAAATACTGCTGACAAGCAGGCTGGAGGGACAGTAAGGAAAAACAGAAACTGAAAAAAACTTTTATTTATCAAAACTTTGCTGTGATATGGGATAGGATCACATGAAACTCTGCCCTAAGACCACGTCTAGGGAGTTTGTTAAGGGTCCAGTACAGAAACAGCTGCTTAGCTTGAGTTCACTGAGTAAACTCAGAATTTGCTTCACTTCTGTGCTGACTTGGAGTTAAAGGTATAAAGGCCAGTCTTGGTGTCCCACTGAATTCTGTGAAATGTGCCCTGAGCCTTTCCAAAGTGAAGGAAGGATGTTATGACTTTTGCTGCTTTGGACAGATGATTGAAAACTGTATCAAAAACAAGTGGTGAAAGAGACAGTCTCTATTTAGCCAGCTAAATGATATATTCATGGAAGAAATTTGAGCTTTTTGTTTATTTATTACGAACATTTGTACAATTTACCTTCTTTTCTTTCGAATGGGGAGGTGCAAAAGGATACTTTTCTAAAGTAAGGTTTCCAAATATTTCAGGAGGCTTTAAAAGGAGATGTATAGAGAAAACTGCATATACAAATCTATGTCCATATAAATATTCCTCTGTGTGTCTGCTCATATGGAAACACATTTGCTTTAATCTCTGAAGAGGGTGGAAAAGTGATTTGATGTCTACCTGATTTTACCTGTCTGGTGCTAATTCATGTGACAAACCCTGCAATATGGTGGCTGTTCTGAGAAGTGCCACAATGACATCATGTAATATCTTGTTCTGGTTCCAGCCAGGACAGGGTTAATTTTTGCAGTGGCCAGGAGGGGCACGGCCTGGACCATTATGTACCCCCTCACATCAGGCCCAGTTGGAGGAGGAAGGGGTCTGTTCTGGTGTTCTGGCAGTGAGAGGCCAGGGGTAACACCATGGTGTGTGGGGTGAGCACTCGGGGATCATTCGCCTCTCTTGTACACTGTTATTAATATTGTTGCTCTTAGCATTTGTTTCTCATTTCACTTCTGTTTCCAGCAGATTGTTCTGACCTCAGCCCCTGACCTTTACTTTCTGGGCATCCACTTCTCCTCTCCTTTTGTGCACCCACTTCTCCTCTCCAGCCCATGGCGGGGAGGGAGTGAGTGACTTGGTTTGGGCTGTTTCCGTGGCATTTTGGGTCTGGCTGAGCTGGAGCTCCTTTCCCCCCAGCAGCCCTCCCAAGGCTGTGCTCTGCCCTGGCAGCTGGAAAGGCTCTGATACCACCCCAGTGTGCTGGCTGCTGCTGGGCAGTGCTGGCACACAGCACCCAGCGCTGCCTCTCCGACACTCCCCGCAGCAGCAGGGGGTGGGCAGGGACACAGCCAGGCCAGTGACCCAAATGGACCAAAGGGATGTTCTGTACCAGAGGGCATCAGCTCAGCTACAAAAGCCAAGGAAAGGAGGAGGAAGGGAGGGCCATTTGTTATTTACAGTGTTTGCTTTCCAGAGCAAGCACTACAGGGGCTGAAGCCTTGCTTCCTGGGAAGTGTCTGAACATTGCTCGCTGATGGGAAGTAGAGAATAAACCTCTTTTTTTCTCCTTGCTTGTGCATGTGCAAACCTTTGCTTTTGCTTTATTAAACTACCTTATCTCAATGTTTAAATCATTTTCCATCTTCTTTTCCCTCCCCTGTCCAAGCTGGGAAGGGGAATGGTAAAGTGACTTGGTGGGCACCTGGTGTCCAGACAAGGTCAACCCACCACAACTGAGAACATAAAGTGCCATTCCTAAACCACAACACCTCTCATTTTAATTCCTGAATATGCAATGAATTCCAAGAGCTAAGTGATGATGTTTGAGGGTTTTTTCCCTCAGGAAATTCCTGAGTCAGCTGGAACCAAAGAAAGAGAGCTCACTCTTGATGCTGGATTTGTCCACGATGACAAACTGGCACGTGGGTCCATCTGTACTTGGCTTTAATTCCAGCAGGAACTTCCCATCCCATTCCTATATGATTCCTGTGCCTGGGCTCACAAAGCTGTAGGCTCCTTCCTGCTCACAACAAATTGTGCAACAAGATCCTAGAGGCAAAAATAGACAGATAGCAGAAAATGTTGATTTATTACTGGGGAAGCAATTAGGATGAGGAAAGACAAAAGACATAACTGCATCCTCAAGTGCAGGCTGGAGATGTAGAAAATTGTGCTCCATTAGCAGTCATTCTCATTTACAGGCCCTTGTCTTTGTGACAGCTTCCAAGCTGAAAATTTTATCCATAGGATCACAGGGAAAATGTATCTAACAGAGTTAACAAGAACTGAAACTGTCTATACTCTCAAACACTCTACATTCCAGCAGCATTGCACTTCCTTGGTATGTGACATCTGTGTCCTCTCTTCCCAGCAACAAGCAACACACCTAGTGGATTTGTGTTTCTCTGAAAAATGACACACAAATGAAGTTACTTCAGAGAAAGTCCTGCATTTAAAATGTAAAAATTAAAAAATGTCTGAATTGAAATATTACTGATGTGCAGTGTGAATAGCCCTCATGGACTGAGGAGCCTGGCTAGGAGTTATGAGACTTGGTTTGTAGTGGTTAATGTGAACAAAACATTGCCCAGTTCTCTCCAGCAGCTTCCTACTCCTCTCTCTCTCTGCTTGCTATATTTAGGTCCCACCATTTTCAGAGCTACAGATGCCTGTTACCAAACCTGTGCTGCAGCGAGGCCCTGGAGTGATCAGAAGATTGCCAAAAAGAAATAAACCCTCAGAAGTGTGACGTCTTGGAAACACACGTCAGCTGAAACATTTCCCATCTGGGTCATTGTGGCAGCTCACCTTCTCCCTTTGCTCCTCACCTCCAGGCTGGACTGACTGGCAGGTGACCTTCATCCATCCCTGGGGGTGTTTGGCAGGCCCGTGTAGGTCTGTGGGGTTGTGTAGGAGGAGCAGAGCAGCTGAGTGAATGCTGGCACGTGCCAGATTATTCCTCAGACAGGCTCTGGGAGTCCTGTTGGATGACCCCGTGCCAGTGCTGAGGGGTGTTCAAGGCTTGTGCCAGGCAAAGCAGAGCAGAGCACAGCTCGGCAGGCAGGCTCAGAAGACAAGCATCTGTGGGGGAAGAAACTGTCAGCAGGAGGATCTCTGGGGTTTTGCAGACTTTGAGCTGATCCAAGGGGGAATTTCAGTGTTTCCCTTACCTCATTTCCCAAGAAAGCTCTAAAAAAGAGAGAAAATGAGAGAGACAGAGACAGAAGAAACCAAAGGTTTTGACTGGCACCTCCTCCCTCTGCTTTGGACCTTGTAAAACAACTGAAGGCCCTGACACATCTGGGCTCTAATATTTTCCATCAAGATGAGTGCATTTCATTTATGTCACACTTTTGAACATGCTTGCATGCACAATGAGCTGTGCTGTCTGCCAGTGGAGGAAATGGAATAAAGCAGAGCTGGCCAGGACATCATAAGGGCTGTTCCAAGACCTAGCAGAGCCTGGCTGCATTTCCAGGTTATTTAACCTCCCCGCTGTTGTGTATTAAAGGGATAATGGTCACAGACAAGAACTGCTGACACTTGTCAGGTAGTGATCAGCTGGATTGTCTTGCAGGTCTGGCTGTAAATCAAGAGATGACTCTGAGGAGAAAAAGCCCCCAGATGCCTCCCCCACTGCTTCTGTGGGGCTCCAGTGTGCTCCAGCCATGCCTTTGATAGAGCTCCTGCCACCTGCCATCAGAGGAGGGTTCAGGGCATTGCAGGCTGCTCTTGAAAAATGCTCACGGCTGGGCATGAGCACGAACAAACCTCTGTGTCCCTGTTGTGCCTACGTGGGCAATGCACAGCTCCTCTGGATGGCGGGGGTGATGTGACAGAAGCACCTGCTTGGTCCCAGGCTGGGCTTTGGTTCTGGCTAAGGAACAACAGGCCTGGTGCCCTGAGACCTGGAGAGCTCCTGGCTAGCACAGAGGGGAGCAAAGGTGCAAAATGAAGACACATCTCTCTTGTCTGTGCTGTTGATTGGCAGCCAATTACTTCACTCTGTAAATATCCCCATCAGGATGGGCCCAGTGTGAGCTCTTCCCTTGAGCAGGTACATCTCACACACCTCCCTGCTGCCAGGCTGCAGCTGGGATGGGGAGCTGCTCCTGGCATGAGGACACGGCTGGCAGGACCTGCATGCCCAGCAGGTCCTGGACTGTGCAATATTTACCTCTAGGCTGCCATTGTTCCCTGTTTACTGGCACATCATGCTCTTGGGCTGCCTACCCAGCGGTGGTTACAGACTGAAAGGTAGAGGCAGATTTACTGGGGTCGCTGAAAAAGAATCCATTCTTTGGAGTTAATTTCCCTGCTGGCATCCCATGTAATGATTGAATTCTGCTCCATGGCTTCCCCTCACAGACTGTGATTGTGCTTCTCTCACCAAGACAGGCACATTATTCATCAAAACACAACATTCAACTAAATAAATTACTCAGAACTTTTTCAAGTAAGTGGAGTGAGTTTCACCCTCTCTTTTTCCCTGCATTTACTGCAGTGCTAAGCAAAGGCACTCAGTAGCCTAAAGGGATATTCCAGATATTAATTTCCTAGCTTTGTAGTTGCACAGTTTCAATTTTGCAGTGACTCTGAGCTGCTTTCCTAGCAGAATGCAGAAGGGAGCTCAGGCTGGATTTTGTGCACAGCAATGGAGTGCAGGATTGAAAGGCTGCAGTGTTGCTCATGCCAGCAAAGAGCCTGGCCCTGCCTGAGACGTGCCCCTGATGCCTTGGAAATTGGCCCTCCTAGGGCTGATTTAACACTCACACTGATTTAAAGCCTACATTGGCACGGGCCATCCTGCCTCTGCTGCTCTACAATGAAATCCTGAGGTCCACAGCTTCAAATGGACCCTTAAATGCCTTTTATACCAAAGATCCTCTGCCAAGATCACTTCTAAGAGTGATGGTGAAATGTCAGAGCAATGGAGCAATCTGAAAGGCTTCAAGAGTTCAAGCGTGCTCCAGATGCTGGGATGATGAAGGAGTGCAATGGGAAAAGGGAGAAAATCAAGGATTGTTTTCTAATCTCTTTATTTGCTTTGGTCCAGATAAACCCAAGCATTCTGCTTCTCAAGCTTTGGTGATGCTCTGCTTTTTCACAGGAGAAAATTCTGCTTGATAGGGCAGCCCTAACTCCCTGTGGGGCCAAAACAGAGACTCTCAAAACCATGCTTGGTGATGACATCCAGAATGATCTGTTCCATCCTCTCTCCAAGGATGGAGGTGAGGCTGACTGGCCAGTAATCTCCTGTGTCCTCCTTCTTGTCCTGTTTGAGGATGGAGGTAACATTGGCTTTTCTCCACTCATTGAGCACCTTTTCTCTTTTCCATGATTTTTCAGAGTGGATAGGAAGAAGAAGGGAGCCTTGCCATAAAACTCTGCAAACTTCTGCACAACAGCAAAGGAAAACTGCAGCTTGTCTTTGTCAGCTCCCCAGCTGATGGTCTGTGTGATGCCTCATCAGCCCTGCAAGACAAAGTCCTGCTGTCTCTTTGGTCATGAAAGTTCTCCATGGTGTCCCCTCTGGGCAGTACAGTCACAATCACCTTCCCAGCATCTCAGCACAGCTCTGGGGGGTTTCCAGAGCAAAGACAGCTTCCACCAGCTAATGCAGGTGGCTGAGTAACCATCAGTGAATCTTGGATGAGGAAGGTTTGATGAGGAAGGTCTGAGAGATGAGATCCTACTGATTCCATCCAAGACTGTACAGAGTAAGAAAAAGCCAATTTTTGTCCATCTCTGTCTTTAAGAAGATGATAGGGCGTGAGGCAAAAGCGTTGTTGTTGTTAAAATCAGAGGAGCTGCCCACAACCAGCTAGGGAGGTTTAAAAAGTGTGATCAGAAGTGTCTGTCTGTGCCCCTGTGGGCAGCACACTGTGTAAGGAAATTTTATTTTTCTCCTCCCTGAGGTGGTTTCTTTGGGAAGAAAGCAGTCAGCAATTGTGGCATTAAAGAGGCTGGCTTTAGATCTCTGAGTAGAGATGAAAGGGGAGCATTTATTGTCTGCAAGCCACTGCTGCTGGTTTTCTTCAGAATCAGCCAAGCAGCTCTGCACCAGTTACACTTATTTCAATGTCTGCAAGACGTGCTTCTTATGCAATAGGGTTGCACAGTTCCTCTTTTCAAAAGAAGAGTTAAAGTTTCAGCAAGAGCAGCAGAAAACATCAAACATATGAGCAGAGGATCTGATGCCTTCTTTTTGTGCTTTTCTCATTTCAGAAGGGAAAAATTCCTAAGGAGAAGGTTTGTAATATCAAACCTCAGCCCCATCCCATCCTCAAAATAAGCAGAAGCTGCTTCTGCTCAGACAAAGCCTCCTGAGCTGTAAGATCAGCCTCCTGTGGTTCAGGGGTGCTTTGCAGGGTGGAACACTGCAAAGCATCAGGAAAAACGTGGTTGTGTCTGTTCCATGCACTTCAGTTCTGCCTACAAAGCCAAAGGATGAGACTTAGGAACTTTGATTGTTAATTTTGCAGGAGTAAATTGGTGTGCTGTGTCCAGTTCTCCTGCTGCAAGAATTTCACAGGACAAATGAAATCATTAAAATGGAGCATAAGAGGATGACACTGTGCTCTCATATACAAAACAACTCAAAAGAACAAAGCAACAAAAGAAAGGCATCTTTTGTATTTCAGGCTCTACCACAGGTGACTTCCCAGTGGGACACCCTGCTTGGACCAGTTAATATCTGGACTGGCTGTACAGGGGAGCCAAGGCAGTGCTGTCTCACCACAGGTGGGAACTAAAAATGCCCACAAGTTTCAGAGGAGTAGGGGAACAGCTATCAACCCCTTTAACTGCAAGGAGAGAGGGAATTTGTGTGGCTGTACATGGCACAAACAGACATAACTCAACCTAATGTGCTAAAAAGTGGTGTCTCTGGCTACTTCTACCCATGGGGACAAGTTCTCTGTGCCCTAAGGAGAAATACAAGGTTCAGGGCTTTTTATTTTGTGGGTTCAGGGTTGTTTTTGTTTGGGTTTTTTTTTTGGGGTTTTTTGGGGTTTTGTTGTTGTTTTTTGTTGGTTTTTGCTTGTTTGGTTTGGTTTGGCTTTGGTTTTGGTTTGGGTTTTTGTTGGTTTTTGCTTGTTTGGTTTTGGTTTTGGTTTTGGTTTGTTTTTGGTTTTCTTTTTTTGCTGTGTTTCTGTGTGGTTTCCCCCACAACCCACCAATTAACACCTACATTGTACTCTAGGCTGTGCAAAACCCAGATGCTAAGTTTGTATTCAGCTCTACACTGAAAGCAGCTCCAGTTTAACTTTCAGAACATGTCCAGAGCTCTGGTGAGGTCCTGGTGCAGGATGCCAAGAGGGTATCCTGTATCCAGGGCTCAGTCCCTGGCAGCATGCTGTCTTAAGGTGAAAAAGGAGCAAGAACTCCAGGCTGCTATTGCAGGTAGTGAGTAATTAGGGGAAGCAGTTGGCAAGGCACGGAAATTTTCCCAGCTCACACCTTTCAGCTGTCACCAGAACAAAGTCCTAGATCAATATTATTGGTCCCTGAAGAAATCCAGCTGAGATAAATTAATATACCCTCCTAAATGACAGGCTTTTCCATCCCTGTCAGTCCCTAGATAGAAACTATCCATTGCAGCAGTCCCCAGGAGCCATCCCAGTGTTCCAGGTGCTCCCACATGCCATGTAGCACAAACCAGCCTTTGCTCAAAATCAAAACCATTGTCATAGTTTTATGTTTTCAGAAAGGACAAAACATGCATGAATATAACCCTCTCTGCCAGAGCCTTGTTCATGTCACCACCTCCAAGGGCATCCCTCTTCAGCCATGGAGATCCCTGGATCCCATGGAGTTGGCAGAGCTGAGGGTGAGGATGGGCAGGAGTGGATTGCCATGAAATTCCCTGGCGCAATGATGGGTGCTGTTCTTTCCAGGCTCATGCAATATGATTTATATCACCTCTGCTGCTGCATGCTGTCTTTCTTGTAAAATACATGGCAATCAGGAGAGGATTTAAACAAACTGCAGAGAAAGAGTGAGCTGGGAAAAGTATTTCCCTCATTTAGAGAAGGAAAAGGAGGCCTTTGTTTTCTCAAGAAGTTTATTTGGGGAAAGATGTGGAGAAGAAAGGGAGGAGAACAGAAGCACCTCAAGTTTGGGAAGAAAAAGACTCTAGATGTGACCTACTTTGTGATGATAAGAAATGCTCTTTGCTACTTATCTGTTGCTCTCACTTTTTAGTATGCCGAATAGACACTTTGTTAATTTTGAACAAAGCCCCTCTTGAAAAAGCAGTGATTCCTATGTGCATAGAGCTTTTCAGACTTGAAGGTCTCAGGTGTTTTCATTGTCTTTTAAAATATCTCAAGGTCATGGGGATATGATGAATAAGCAGGGCTGAGCTGCTTTTTATTGTTTGTGGGAGTTTGCTGTCTGTGCAGCAATTTTCTCTGCTGGGGCTGGACTATTGTGTTGTGTAAGGGGGAATTAAAGATGGGCCACAGAGTGAAAGCAGGATGCCCCTGGCCTGTCCTGCCAGGATTTTATAATCACAAGCAGCCTGCTGAACTGCTCTGACAGGCTCCCTTTTCTGTTCTCCCATCCTCCTGCTTGTTTTCAGCAGGGTTTGGAGTGTGTTTGAATGAAAGGGGGACAGAGCAATACCCAAATTATAACTTTACAAGTTATAAACTGTAACCTGCTTGGTCTGCACGTGTGAGGCAGGCTGGCTGTGTGCTGCCAATGGCCTCCCAAGCATCACTGTCCCTTTGATGTGTGCTGCCAGGCAGGCTTCTGTGTCCCAGGGCTCTCCTGGCACAGCCACCACACCAGCCACAGTGCTGTGTGTTCCTTCAGCACTGTTCCATGCTTTTTCCCACAGGTTTCTTCATTTGCCCAGTCCATCCTGAGAACCCAGAGTCCAGGCACGGAACAGAGAAGAGTTTGGAGGGGGAAGAAGTGGATCAGCCAACAAAAAAACCCACCACCCTACCCTCATCTCAAGAAGCTCTGAATTGTAGAAGAGGCAGCTGGAGACTGGACCTTTGTTAGACAAAACCAGCCACAGTCGATTTTTCCACGTCTTTGTTCTAAAAATTGATTTAATTTGTGCAGTACAAAACACTTTATAAGGATCTTTAAAAGTGCCAAGAAGGAACACAGAGCTCAACTGGAAGAAAAATGAAACTCTGGTACAAAACAAGGAACCCAGATAATAAATGGGTCCAAAGGAATCGGCCTCAAATGACTGCACAGCCCTCCTTTGGTGGAAAGATGGTGACTGGTTTATTGTTAAACAGTCCATATTTCTTGTGGGAAGTAATCATGCAGAGTAGTAACACTAATGTAAATAGAAATTCTCTCCAGAAATTGTTTCTGAGAATGCCAGCAGTCTTTAAATAGTTGCTTGCTCCCTGCAAATAGAGACCACTGAACTTACAAATGGATGTAATTCCAGCAATGGGGCTGCAGCTTTCCTCTGCAGTCACGCCGTGGAATTAACAAGGAAGAGGCAAAGAGAATGCAGAGAAGGCAGAGCTACTGAGCACCTTCTTTGCAGCAGTCTGCCCTGACAAGATCAGCCCTCGGGGAGCTCTGATCCAGGAGAGCAGGGCAGAGGATTGGTGGAAGGAAGACTTCCCCTTGGTCAAGGAGGATTGGGTTAGAGGTCACGCAGGCAAACCTGGCATCCACAAATCCATGGGCCTCATAGTCAAGAACCATCTGGACACCATCCTGTTGAACCCAGAGTGGAACAGAGTTGTTTATTTTCCTCTGTGATCCTGCAGAGTGTCCCCAGGGAGCTGCCAGGGGCTAGAATGGAATCCCCCTGTGCCCTCCCTGGGCACTGGGATCTGGCTGTTCCCAGGTGGCTCCCGACTGAGGGACAGCAAGGGTGAGCACCAGTGGCCATCTCCCAGTTCTGCTGAGATCAGGGGCTGGGCTGGACTTTCAGCACAGAAGATTTCCCAAGTGTCTCATGAAAGCTGACAATTAATACAAGTAAATTGTTCTCTGCAGGGGAGGTGGTGTGGCTCAGAACAAACTGACCTATAAATAAATCACACCTACATATTCCCCAATTCCTGTGACTTTTTAGACTCAGCTGGTCAGAGCATGGTGCTAACAACACCAAGGCCACGGGTCTGACCCCTGTACAGACATTCACTTCAGAGCTGGACTCGATGATCCTTGTGGGTCCCTTCCAGCTTGGAATATTCTGTTATTCTCCACTTTATACCAACAACTCTGTGATGAAGCACTGCATCTGAATTGTTTCATTTCACACCTGGCTTCCTCTTTATATTAATGCTATTTTATGCATTTAAATTTCAGAGGAGGCTGAACAGAAGGTAGCATAGCAAAGCAAACCCCACAGCCTCGTTTATCAGTGTCACTTGAGGTGATGCTGTCTTTGCTGACTCAGAAAGCTGCCCCTTGATTTATGACTGCCTGCTTTTTGGAAGAAGCTTTTCTCAGACACAGGGTCTAAGGCCTAAAGAATCTTCCCAGTCACCCGCCCTGACAATGCACGTGCTGCAGGCTGTCCCGTGCTCGTGCAGTGCTGTGGTGTTGCTGGATGCCTGCAGCAAGCCAAAAGCATGGCATTTGAGGGGCTCAGCTCTGTTGTGCCTGCTAACAAGCTTTTGTGCAGTGTGTGTAGGCAGCTTCAATTGCTTCTGCTCAAAGCTGGGCAAAGCAAAACTATTTCCTTTCAAGGTCATCTCTAGGATGCTGCTGAGTTTTGAGGCCTGATGCTCGCTAAGATTTGTTCAAAGAAAAAATCTGTTTAACTTCATCCAGCCTTTTTTTGGCTGCAAATAGGCTTTGGTAGAAAAGAGGGAACCAGCAAATAGTGTTGTTGAAAGATACCTCTGCTCTTAGTTGCACTGGGAACAAGAGACTGGCTTTTCTGGGAAGGCAGCAGCCTGGGTTAGTAAAATCAGGAACACTTTTCTGAGATTTAAGTCTCTTCCCACCAAAGGTCATTTCGACACAGTTATTCACTTAGACGTATCAATTAGCCAAAAGAGAGGTGGATTTGAGCCAGATGCTAAGAACTAACCCCTGCTCATGTGGTTTATTGACTGCAGTAGAGAGCCTGGTGATTTACAGGAGTGTAGTTAAAAGGAGATGCAGGACTTAATGAGGTGCTTTAAAGCCAGGACTTATATATGAGAGTCTCATGAGTTGAAGGTGAGGGTGCAGCCTCCAGGCAGCTGAGAATAGGTGAATAGTTGAAATAAGCTCTAGAATCAGTGGCTTAAGAGTCCTTAAGGCTCATGCTAGGCTGGTCTGGCTCTGCTGGGACTGGGACCAGCTGGTCCAAGATGGAGTGTTTTACTCCAGCCCCTTGGGACAGTCAAGGAAGCCACAGCACCTGACCCCCACCACACCTTTCCTTGCTTTAATGCAGTTTTGACAATCCAGGTAGCTCTTCCCACCCTGACTTTCCAGGGAATGGAAGGATGCTGTCAGCATAAAAATTCTGTGGGAAAGGGTGGCAGTTGTTGCTTACTTGGGCTGGTAAACTGCTAAATGCTGAACGTGGACTGGGCATCTGAATGTGGAACTGTTTATTTAAAATGGAAATCAGCAAAGAAAACTATCTGTATGATTCCCAACCAGACCTTGTCAGTCCAGCAACATTATCCATGTTTGCTTCTGTTCTGCTGCTTTACAGTCAATAAAATGTGGTGTGGTACATTTTCAGTGTAAGCTGTAGCCATTGCTCCTAATAGTCTGCCCTTTAGACAGGTGAGTTTTCAAATAATCCAAATTACTGGAATGCTAAATGCCCCTCAGAAGAGGGCCAGACCACTCAGGAATATTGGGAATCATGTATACACTTTGTAGGTGCTTTATTAGTTCCCACTTGCAATCCTTGAGAAGCCCATGGATCCTTGGGATTGTTTGGAAAACCACTGCCCCAGATAGAGAGGACGAGGGAAGCTGTTTGTGTGACCCAGCTGGGGAGAAGCAAAGCTCTTGGAATAATATTGTCTATTAAGAAAACTGAACCTTATGCAATTTGTCAAATGGTCACCTTCTGTTATGGTGATTTCCAAACAAGCTTGCTTCACAGGCCAGAATTTTATGCTGAACTTTCAGATGTGGTTATTTTTGCTCATTTACATGAGATTAAATTATTTCTTAGCTCCCTTCTGTCATGTTATGGATGGGCACTGTAAACAGCACTAATGAGGCTGTATCTGTTATCTTGTAGTACGTCCAATTAATCACTAAGTAAAATTAAGATAGGCTGAATTTCAATGTTTGAAACAGTGGATGGGATTTAATCAAAAATGACATGGGGTAGCTGCAACAATTTCACCTTTTTTCATATATCCAGATTTGGAAACAGGCTGTAGGTAAACCTTTTTGATAGAGCCACTGAATTTTCTTAAGAAATTATGTTCTTTGATGTTTGATCTTTGCATGCTTTCAAGCCTAATCAACAAGGAGATTTAATCAGTGAAACAGATAGCAGCTAACAAGCTCTGAGAGATGTTCATGTGTTAGAAAAACAAATTACTGCTGGGTAGAACTGCCTCGTTAAGGTTTAGGGCTGGACTTGCTTCAGTGATCTCAGACCCAGGGGGAGGTTAACCAGGCTTGGGAAGAAGGAGAAGAAGGATGTACCACTGACAGTGGACACAAAGAATGCAGAATTTATGGGCCCCAAGGACACTTAGCAGAACTCCCAAGATAAGGAAGAAACCAAAAAAGACAACTGTGCTGAATCAGCTCTGCCTGGGTAGGAGGTAATTCCAGCAGGGGCAGATCACAGCCACCAGCTCACAGACCACTGACCTGAGGAACCCAGCTCAGAAGAAGAGAAAGCCTGAGCATGGGGACTAATTAGCATGAGAAGTGAGAGAGTCATTAATGAAAGATAAAATACTAATTAACAAGAGAACTGTGTAACTTGTAGCCTAACCCCTTTGTTTGCTGAAATGTATAAATAGTAAAAAGTTTTGATAGCTGGTGTGCTTGATTTGTGGAATACCAGAGAGCACCCAGGCCTGCACAACTCTGAAATAAATAATCTGTGTCTCCCTCAAGGGTGTAATTATTGGCTTGTTGCACACCAGGTACTGAGTCTGATTTTTGTGGACAGCACAGGAGGACAGACTGTGGGGGTATTTTATTTGCCTTATTTTATTTCATAATGACAGACCAAACTCAGGTTTGTTAGAGAAACTTTTTTCTTTTTGGTTTGGATCCTAAATTTACCCCTACAGTGCTTTAGAAAGATATTGTGCAGAGAAAAACCAATGGAAATACCTTGGCAACACATTTATTATAAAGAAATAGGTCATTGTTATATTTTTTACCAATCTTCCTGTGGAATGAATGTCATATTTCCTGAAAACTAAATATAGCAATGTGCATTGAATGCTAATGTGTAGATTTCTCTAAGTAAAAGTGTTATAGACAGATCTCCAGAAAGTCTCCAGGGCTTCTGTAAGGATTTCAAAGATAAGTTGTTGCTTACATGTAAAATACTTCAGACCAGTTAAGGAAAGTGGTCAGAATTAGTCAGTGTGTCTTGTGTTTTTGTAAATATTTTAAAGGATAAGGAGTCAGAAATGTTTAAATTGGAAGAGTCCTGCTTGGGCTTGTGTGGAATATGCCACTCAAGGTAGAATTAATGACTTAATTATCCCTGTTTTTCCAAAAACGCTCCCATTGAGGACTTGCTTTGATGCTTCCTGCTTCGTGGGTTTGCAGGAATGACCAAGGTACTGTCAGTTCAGACCCAGAACGAGGATGCTGAGGGAAGGCAATTCTGCCACAGCTTGAAACATAGTGGCATGAAGCCTCACACTGAAATATTGCAGCCTTTGCCTGATTTTGCACCCTCTGATGTGTGCTATCATTTACAGGAAGGCAGAACCTAGGCACCTGCTAAATCTACATGTAGCTGACTAGGAACAAGCTGGAAGACCTTTCCTGAGCCTGATCACACTGTGGAGACAGTGCTTGCCAACAATGCACTCCCACGTGTGTGTTTGTTACCTGCTGCTGCTGAGGAAGCTCAGAGCCACAGTGTTCCCAAAAACCTGTTGTGTATCACCCAGCCTGGCCTGACTAAAATGTCTCTTCTCTGCCTGCCCCCAGGTGGGCATGAATAAAAGTAAATTCAGACAGTTCCTTGCTTTGGGACATGTCCTTGAAAAGATCTAGAATTCTTTTTTTCCCCCTGAAGTCCACCAATGGAATTCTTCAGTCTCAACACTTTTTTTTTTCATTTTGGGGAAGAGGGAAGGTGGGTAAACAACTGGTCCTGTTGTATTGGCAGCACAGAGAAGGATGGAGAGGGGAAGTCCTGCTCCTTGGCAGTGCCTGGGTGTCCCAGAGAGCTGCAGGGCTTTCTGCCAGCAGGAACTGGGCCAGCTCTTGCCCTGGCCTCTGGGAAGCAGAGCAATGTAGAGCTGTGGGAAGGACAGGCCAGTGGCTGGGCTTTGGGACATCAAGGAAACTGCAAATTACCCAGAACTGATCCACCAAAGAGTGTGGCCAACCAGCTGCTTCTACAGGCAGAAAAGCCAAAACCTGACACACCCCACACTCCTTGCTTTGTTGTTGTTGTTGTTTTATTTTTGTTGGCTTGGTTCTGTGGTTGGTTTCTTTCCCCCTCACATCGCTGAGGTTCATCTGGTGCCCAGCTGTTTGCTGGCAGAGGCACACACTTTCCTGAGAACACACTTTTTGAGAAGCACTCAGTGAGCAGCTTCAGGAATGGCCAAGGTGCAACACCAAATGTGCGGGTCAAGGCAAAGGCTGTGCAGAGCAGCCCCTGCCCCTCTGGGATGAGCACAGGAGCAGCCAGGGCAGGCTGCAGGCAAGGCAGGGCAGTGCTGCATGGGGAGCTCTGCCTGCTCAGCTGGGCTAATGAGCTGGTCCTGTTGGCTCCCTCTGCAGAGAGCTCACACTGGCAGAATTAGCTCTGGAGGAAAAGGGGGACAGCGGTTTTTAGTGTCCTAAGAGACTTTTAAAAAGCACAAGTCGTGTCTGAGCATGGAAAGCTGCAAATGTTTTGATGTTAATTGAAGGATGTTTCAGCCTGATTTAATTTGTTCATTGCCCTGCTGACAAATTATGTAGCTCTGTGATATGGTGGGTGCCTTTATGCACTTTATCCTAATTATTGATAAGTAAGTGTGAGCAGTAACAGTGCCTAGCCCTTAGTGGGGGAGGGAGGGGGTGGGGGGAGGAAAGCAAGCGGTTTTAATCATCAGGACTTCTTTGACTGTGACTGGTGGTGAGAAGATCATGTCATTTTAGGGCTGGGAAAGCAGGCATCTGCTTTTCCCCTGCAAGAATTACCTTCTACCCAGGCGGAGCTGATTCAGCACAGTTGCCTTGTTAGTTTCTTCCTTCTTCTGATTTATCCTGTCGAAGGCCTGAGACTAAAACTCCCTCCTGTCTATAACTTTCATTGCCAGCTCATCAGGTCTGTGGGAAACAGCCACAGAGCTCTCAGGAAGCCAGGTCATTTTGGGGAGCTGTGACTGGGGAGCAGGGATCTTTGTGTGACTCTTCTCTGGTTGTGGTGGCTTGATGTGGGCTGTATGCCATGTGCCCACCAAAGCCACTCTGTCCCTCCCTTCCTCAGCTGAACAGGGGAGAGGAAGCACAATGAAAGGCTCATGAGTTGAGGTAAGGGCAGGGAGAGATAATTCACCAGTTACTGTCATGGGCAAAACAGTCCCAACCTGGGGAAATTCGTTCAATTTACTACCAATCAAAATCAGAGTCAGATAATGAGAAGTAAAACAAATCCTAAAAATACCCTGCCCCCAACCCTCCCTCCCCCCCAGGCTTAACTTAATTTCTGATTCTCTGCCTCCTCCCTGCCAGCAGCACAGGAAGATGGGGAATGAACAGTCAGTTCATCAAATGTTTCTGCCACTGCTCCCTCCTCAGGGAGAGGTGTCCTTCCCCTGTTCCAGCGTGGGGTCTCTCCCATGGGAGACTGTCCTCCACCAATTCCTCCACCAGGAGTCCTTCCCATGGGCTACAGTTGTCCTACAGTGAGGGTCCCTTCCATGGGGGCGTTCCTTCAGGTTTTAGAAAACAAATATGAATATTTTTGGTGGTAGCAGAGCAGGGAGAAGAAGACAACAGAGGCTAGGTCCAGGTCTTCAGTGAGAGACTTCGAAATCATGTTGTGAAATTTAGAAGCAGCCAAGACCTTCTCTGAGGAATGCTTGTCTCTGTCTCAGCTCTCTGCTGACTCCTGTGCAGGTGTTTAGCCTGGGAAGGATTTGGTGTTGTGGTGTGGTACTTCTGCTCAGGACATGGTACATAATCTGTGCTGTAATTCGGTTTCCAGGTCTGGCTGCTCCTTTTTGAGTCAGTTTTCTGGCAAGTGCAGCACCTGCACGTTCTGCTTCCGGAGTGATTTAGTGCGAGCAGAGTCTTAAAAAACCCCAAAGGTGCTAATGTTAGGCGGTTGCATATTCTTCATACAAAACTATCCTTCTGGGCAGTCTTCCAGGATCCAGATAATTTCTCAAGGAGGATTTTGGTGCTTTGCAGTGCACTGTGTGAGCAGAGCAAGCAGCAGAACACGTAATACCCATTCCAGCCAGTGGACACCATGGTGATAAGGAATACTAAGAATTTCTTTTTTTTTTTTTTTAAATATATCCTTGATTAATAAAAACATAACACTTATTGCAAGATCAAGTGCTGGAAGTAGATAAAATCCTGTCCTTTGCTGAATTACAAAATTAAGCTACTGCTCTAACAATCTCCCAGATTTTTAGATGGGATGGAGAATGTTTTGCAAACTGGAAGGGTTATGAAAGGGGAAATAGTGGGGTTTCCAATCTAATTCTGTAAATAAGGAAGCAGAAGCAGAAATGGATCCTGTTGAATTTGTGCATAAGAGTTAGCAAGGCTTGGCCCCTTTCTCAAATGTGTGCATGAAACAGTTGAAGATGAAAAATGAGGTTTTCAGCCAGGACTCAAGTGCCCTGTCACATTGTGCCAGTTAAATGGGTAAATAAACTTCTTATGAAATATGAAAGTGCAATTTAACAAAAAACAGGAATACTCTGAAAGATGGCCAGAAGCTTCTGATGAGGGAATGGCTAGGTTTTATTTTAATTGCATTGTTATTATTCACCACAGTAGAATGTACAGGTAGGTTTCTGAAGCTTCCTCTGGACCCACTTGAGTAGGTCTGTGCCTTTTTTTTATGCTGGGGCCTCCAGAGCAGGAGGGGAGCAGCATTCCAGGTGGGATCTCAGCAGAGCAGGATCACCCCAATAGCCATGGGTGTGTGTCTGTCCTGGAGTGCTTGTCCTCTCAACAGGCAACCCCAGCCAGACCTGTTGGAGAGGGTGTTTGGTAACCTCTCTACAGCTCCATCTTTGCTTTTTTCCCGTGTTTTAGATGTGCCTCTGAAGCCAAGTATGATAGAGCAGTTCTTGTTTCTGTGTCATGCCTGCACAGCTGTCACTTGGAGCGTGCTTGGCAGGGTGATGGGATTGATGGTGAGGAGAGGTGTGAGAGAGTCCTTCACTGCTCTCCCAGCCTGAATAAATGCACTGAGCCTGCTGGAGCTGGCACTCTGCAGCAGGACTGCTGAATCAGGCACCCAGGGTCCCCCTGCCAGCACAGTGCTAGGAGCAAGCCTTGTATTTTCCTGCAGAGGGACTTCGAGGTTTAATGGGGCAACATTAATTAGCAGAGCTCTCCAGCTTTACCAGTACTGGGGTTTCCTATTGGAATAAGGCTTGCATGATCATTACCTCTGCCTGATTTTTCTTCCACTCCCAGGAATGCCTGACCCTGGCTGACAAACTTGATTGATCTACTGAATGAGCAGCGTTCCCAGAGTCATTGAATTTCCTACAAATACTGAGAAAATGGTTGGTCAAAGGAACAGTCCTGATTGCCTCAGCTTGCAGTTGACCCAAATAAGCATCAAGGCAAGCTGAAAGGAGAGATTAGCAGCAAATGTCTTGTGAAACAGAGAGAATTTGTGGGTATTGCAGTGGGGAAAAGTAGAAAGGAAAAAGTTCAAGAGTACAAATGTGCGGGGAGAAATTCCACTAATTGTCAAACTGGCTTGTTAAGGAACCAGAACTGGGAGGAGAATTCCCTACAAAAATTTGCACCTTTCCTGTTCATTGTCCAAGCACCTTCTAGTCCTGTGTGGAAGAGTGTAGTCAGCCTCTGTCTTATGGGACTTGTCCTCTCTTCACATGGCCGGTGCCACCAGACATGATACAAACACAGCAGAGCCTGGGACCTGCAGGAGAGTGACCCTGTGCTCTCAGTCTTGTTGTGGCTGTCCTTGTTTCACAGCACATCCCAATTCTGCTGGAAGGGAGCTGGTGCTGGGGGAGCATTCCCTGGGAGAAGGATCTGAAGAGGTGGTTTGGCACCTGTCCAAATTGGCGAAGCCCTGTTAGGGCAAAGGTGCTGGGGTTGTTTCACCTGTGTGAGGAGCCTGAAAAGGGATGTCTGTGACAATCTGCCAGGCACTGCTTGTCAGCAGTGAGACAGAGCTTTTAAACCACCCACACGGTTTAAAGGGCCACAGGGTCACTACAAGCTCCAGAGAAGACACCCTCCCACCCCTCTTCTTCTGGGGGTTCTTTCCCAGCAGGAGAGATCCTGTTCAGAATACACTGAGGGGCTTATGGATGAGCACAGAATGAAAAGCCACACAGCAAGTGGGAGGTTTGTGGCTGAAATGCAAAATTATGCAGGAGCTGCACAAACCCATGTCACTTCTGTTGCTTTGTTGTTGTGGGATGCATCAGGATTTTGCCAGCCTTTGGCCACAGTAGGGTAGAAGGAAGGATGGCTCATTCCTAAAGCATGATCAGGTTTTGAATTAAAAATTTAAGTCCCAGATGGACCTTTGGATGTTTTTTTAAAACAAATCTGTTTCAAAACTATCTTTGAAGGAAGACTAGTTGAGAGATACCCCAAACTACTCTGTGACTACTGATATTGATTGTGAGAATCTGTCAATCCTCCAAGTTAGATTAGGGAGAGAAAAGCCATACCTCTCCTGCTTTAACAAAACCTGTGTCTAAAATCTCCTGGACAGCCTCTAGGAACTTCAATCTTAGCCTCTCATCTCAGAGTATATGGAGTACATCAACATTTGGGTTCTGATTTGGTGATCTCTTGGGTGTTTCATGAAGAAGTATATCAAGAGTTGAGTAAGTCATGCCTGCACCAAGCACTGTTAAAATTTGGTTATTGTATTGGATATGTATGATAGGGAGAAAATGCAGAGAAATTATGATACTTCAAATTAGTAGGCAAGACTAACATCAAAGCCATGCAAATTCAGGTTGGGTGCTGAACACACATCTTCTGTACTAAGTGTTGTAGGAAAGCATCCTTCAAGCTCCTTCAGCTCTTGATGCCTCCAAATTATTACAACTGTATTGCTTCCTTCTGGCAAGTTATTTATGTCAGCACAGGCAGAGTTGGGTGATGACCTGGGCTTGGTTATAGAAAAGGGCAAACTTGATCATCTCCTGGTCTGTACTGAAAGGAAATCCTGTGCATAAATGAGACTTTTTCTTCAAGTTCTGTTTGCAAGTAAAAAAGCTTTAGTGTTAATTAGCATTAGTCTCTTCCCTTTTAGTACTTTCCTTCTAATATTTTCATGAAAGATTCATCTCTGCTTTTATGAACAATATTAAAACAGGCCTGTTAGCATCTACCATGAATAACCATCTTTTAAAATCGAATCTCGAGAGTACTAAAATCTTCCATCCTCTTCCTTGGGAAACAGAAGGAACAAAGAAAAGAGCTGCAGCCACAATGGGAGTATTCCAGATTCACCCTTCAGCTTTGTTCTGCTTTCTGCCCAGGGGATTGTTATGGTGTGAGTGTGCACATTGCAGTGCTGCTGTGCACCCTGGAGGCACAAAAGTGCAGCAGATAACAAGGACAGCAACCCAGGAGAGGGCATCTTCCTGCATGGAAAACCACAGGGGGTGAGGCCCATTGGAATTGCAATTTTGATGGGTGTTGCTGAGCAGTATACATGATATGGGACATGCTGGAACTTACTGGAAAGCTGTCCAAAATCTTTGAGTTCTCTCTGGTGATTTGCACCAGCCTGAGTGCTGAGAGCTTGCAGGGATGGGTGTAAGTGCCTGTCTGGGCTCTGTTACACACACACTCCATCTGAATTGCAAACCCCGAGGCACTGCTGATTATTCACGCTCCCAGCACGGGTGCTTTTGCTTTGGGGGATTAAATGAAATGCCTTTTCCAGAAATTGAGGGGAGGGGAGTATTAAATGTCTCTCTAAGGCATCAATCACCTGGGGCCTATTGCTGCCAGAGTTTGTGGGTGTGGTGTGTGACTGTTGACTGGGGTTTCTAAATGCATTTGTCCCCAGGTAATCAGCACTCTGTGCTTGCTCTTAAGGCTATTTTTGCATAAGGCCCGTAATGCTTAGACTGATTTTTAAACAAAACGGCTGTGAATGACTGTGGTTTTCTACCAGAGCACTGGAACCTCATTTGGAAGTTGTAATTGTTGCCTTCCTGCTCTTTCTTTCTTGGGGTGGGCTGGGAAAGGAGGGCATGCTGTGTTAGGCAGGACACTTTTTTGTGTGTGTGGGCTTCTCACTCTGCATGGTTTCCCAGTGACCCTTCCTCGGCTCAAAGCTATTTCTTTGGATAACTAAATTTCCGTTGGTGCCTCAAAGCAGTGAACTCAGGCTGACTCCTTCAACCAGTCTGCACCTTTGATAGGGAGAATTACATGCAGTGCTCAGGAGTGAGGTGTTGTTCTCAAAACAGGGCTCAGGTTGTGCTGTCAGGGGTGCAGGACACTTTCTGATTTCACACAGTGGCAGCCCAGCAAGAAGGTTTTTTCCTCATTATGCACAGAAGGTAGCAGTAGTTATCCATTGCTTACTAATTCTCTTGGGTTAGCCTGCTCCCTAGCTCATCTATTAGAGGTGGAATGCTTGGAGAGGAAACTGATATCTCCCTAAAAGTTCACATAGCCATTGGTAGCCTGGATGACACCTCTTCCCACTCAGAAAAAGAAAAAAAAAAAAAAGAGTGATGTTTTGTAAAGCATTTGTTGTGAAGGAGAGAGAAATCCCAAAGCTTCTGGCAATCTGCTGCTGCAGGGAAGTGCCTTGGCTCTGTCTGAGCACATCCCATGTGCTGCTCTCTCTTCAGGTGCTGTCTCTCATGTTCCTCAATTCTTTCCTCTTTGTGTGATGAAAGATAAGATCATCTTCTAAGATGCCCTTAGAACTCTTGGTTTCCTTGCTTGCTGCCCTGCTGTTTGTCACTCTGCTCTTGTTGCTCCTTTGGTATCCAGTGTGGAGAACACTTCTGTTTCTTCTTTTCCATGCCCTTTAACTGCTTCTCTTTTACTCTCCCTGTTGCACTTCTGTCTGAGTCTGTTGGTGAAGATCCATCTAGACCTGTCCTGTACACCTCTTCCAAAAAAACCTGACTTTGTTCTGTGGCTATTTTGCTTGCCCCTGCTGGAGAAGAAATCAGCAGTTTGCAGGAGTCTGTGTGTTTTGCTCCATGCCAGGTACTAATGGAGCATTTAGTGAGTGTTGGGAGACTTGAGATGAGGTTCAGCAATTTCTCTGCTTGGGCTCTCTGAATCACCCACAATGTATGAATCAAAGTGCTGTCTGCAGGCTGCTTTGACCCTAAAAGTTACAGAGATGCACACATGAGCCCAAAGGAGAGAGGGTAGGGTGCAGTTACAGGCCAAACACACCACGTAAGCAGGCAGTAAATACATTTCAGAGTATGTATGGTTCAGGGAGCTGGCAGCTGATGGTGGCTGATGACCATCCATGGGATAGATATCAGCTTTAGTACAGCTTATTCTGCAATGTGTTGCTGCTTCTTAGGTTCCCCAAATAGAGAGAAACATGCAGGACACCCCTACAATCCCACAGGCTTTAAATTCTCTGGGTTTGGAAGTGCTTCTCTGGACTGATGAGTGCTCAGCACGATAGAGCTCTGTGCTCCCCCTTGCCTGGTTAAATTTGGCTCCTAAATCTTTGCCACTCAGTTCTTGGTGGAGATGAGATCTTTCACACTTCCTCAGCTGGATACAACTCTTCTCTCCTCCTCGTGGACATTTTAGCATTGCAAATAACCCATCTTATAATGGGCTACAGAAAGCAAAAGCTTTCAGAGAAACCTCACCAAGCAAATTAGTGGCAATTGTAAATTAGGGTAATTACGCAGTTCATGACTGGAGAGACCAACTGAACTCTTGGCACAGTCTGTGCAAAAATATGAAGCTACCTAAAATCCTGAGCAGCTGCAGAATGATGTGAAAGCACACTTTTATCACCCTGTTGATGTGTCAGTTCTGGTATTAACTAGGACAGTGAGATGCAGTATTTTGCCACTTCCCGCTGCTGTTATTCATCTTTCCTATGAAAGCTCAGTATTTTCTTCTGAGAAATGCTGCAACTCACCACCTTGGTAATCTTTATTCTGCTGTGTGGTACCACAGCCCTCTCAAGAGAAATTGCATTTAAGAGGCGAGTTGAAAGTAGTGCATCTACAGGAGACCATATTACTGGAGTTTTATTTTAGCTATTGATTTTTCACAGTTTCTTTTAACCCAGAAATGAATATGTCCAAAAAACTCAAAAAAAAACCCCAACAAAACAACAAAACACCAAAAAACCAAACCAAAAACAAAACTGTGAGAGTTTTGCAGGGAGAACTTCTAGCTCTGCTTGTTTCCACAGAGGAAAGAAGAAATAATTTCCTTTCAGACCCATATTGTGTTTGTGTTTGGTACCAAAAGAAAGAATAGCTTTAAGAAGGGTGAACATACTGCTCTTGGGGCTGAGGTTGGTCTTTTTGTTTGGTTGTTTTGTTTTTAATGGCTGTTGTTCCTTCATTGAAAGGACAACATGCACAGGGAAATACATATTTGCTAGTGTATCCTTGTCCTTCTAAAATAAGGTCATTTGTCTAGTGGGTGACAGGAATCAAAAGTAAAACTTGTGGGTTGGGATTAGAACAGGTTAATAACTTAAGACTAATTGAAATATCATAATACATGATGATGATGATGATTAACAACAAATGTGATGCTCAGTACAATAGCTCCCCATATGCTGACCAGTGACAGACCCCATCCTTGACCCCAAACTGGCCCCTTCTGGGGGACTCCCCCAGTTTATATACTGGGCATGATGTTCTCAGGTGTGGAATATCCCTCTGGCCAGTCTGGGTCACCTTTCCTGGTTATGCTTCCTCCCAGCTTTTCTTTTTTGCACCTCCTCACTGGCAGAGCATGAGATGCCAAAAAAAAAGTCCTTGACCCAGGCTAAACACGATTTAGCAAAACCCAAACCATCAGTATGTTATCAACTTTATTCTCACTCTGAATCCAAAACACAGCTCTATACCAAGCTACTGAAATGAAATTAATTCTATCCCAGCTAAAACCAGGACATCATTGTAGGTCCCTTATACTGAAATCTATTCTATTCTATTCTATTCTATTCTATTCTATTCTATTCTATTCTATTCTATTCTATTCTATTCTATTCTATTCTATTCTATTGTTCTATTCTAGCTTGTTCTTCTGTTTCTGTCCTGCCTTCTTNTCTATACCAGCTACTGAAATGAAATTAATTCTATCCCAGCTAAAACCAGGACATCATTGTAGGTCCCTTATACTGAAATCTATTCTATTCTATTCTATTCTATTCTATTCTATTCTATTTATTCTATTCCATTTATTCTATTGTTCTATTCTAGCCTGTTCTTCTGTTTCTGTCCTGCCTTCTTTTCTCCTCTCCCCACCCCTTTACTGAGCAGTGCTTTTGGTCCTATCTCTGCTGGAGGAGGTAGCTGTTCAAAGCTCACAGGGTCTGATGCAGAGTTCACTGCTGTTAATGTCATTTATCACAGCCAGTGGCCATGGAAAGGCCAATGAACCCGGAGCAGGTGAAATATATTTGCTCTCCCTGTGCCTCAGAGCAAGACAAAGGCTTTGATCTTTTCCTTGGCAGGCAAAAAACATGGGGGATAGGTGGGCAAAATAAGGCACGTGGCAAACCTTAAAATATTACAGTGTATTCTCAGTCTTTCTCCAGCAAGCTCCAGAGATGTCCTTTGAGAGAATATGGCCTTAATTCTCACTGTGTTTATGTCACTGTTTCACCCCTGATGGCAGCTCAGTGCCAGCCACTCACTCACTCACTCACTCACTCACTCACTCACTCACTCACTCACTCACTCCCCCACCAAAACTTCCCATCCCTGCCCCAGGTGGGGAGGAGAACTGGAAAAAAAAAAAAAGGTAAACCTTGTGGGCTGAGATAAGAACAGTTCAATAACTGAAACAAGATAAAAGACACTGCCAGCAGTAGTAGTAACAACAATAATAATCATAATGAAAAGAAGGGGGAGAGAGAGGAACAAACCCCAGGAGAAGCAAGTGATGCCCAACACAATTGCTCAGCTCTCACTGGCTGATGCCCAAACCACCCCTGAGCAGTGATCAGCAGCTCCCAGCCAACTCCCCCAGTTTGTACACTGGGCTTGGTGTGGAATATCCCTTTGGAATGTCCCAGCTGTGCTAACTCATGGCTGCTGGTTCAGCTCCTCACTGGCAGAGCAGGGAACACTGACAAATCCTTGACTTAGGGCAGGCACTACTTGGCAGCAACTAAAACATCAGAGTGTTACCAGCATTACTCTCATCCTAAATCCAAANGCTCTCACTGGCTGATGCCCAAACCACCCCTGAGCAGTGATCAGCAGCTCCCAGCCAACTCCCCCAGTTTGTACACTGGGCTTGGTGTGGAATATCCCTTTGGAATGTCCCAGCTGTGCTAACTCATGGCTGCTGGTTCAGCTCCTCACTGGCAGAGCAGGGAACACTGACAAATCCTTGACTTAGGGCAGGCACTACTTGGCAGCAACTAAAACATCAGAGTGTTACCAGCATTACTCTCATCCTAAATCCAAAACACAGCACTGTACCTGCTACTGCTGATGCCAGGACAGGATTCACCTCTTATTCCAAACTATTTACATCATGCCAGGTCCCACACTTCCCAGTACTCTGTCACCTTTCCTATTTTTTCATAGATAGATACACAGAAATCAGAAATTCTAGGCCTGCCCAGCTATAAATAGTTCACCTTTTTGCTGAACAGTCCAAATCCACCTGAGCCACATTTCCTTTTCCTAAAAATAAATTAAAAACTCTGCCCTTTTTCTTCAATCTATCTTGATCCTTTGATTCCAGTCAAGCAATTTGATTTTTAAGGAAGTTTTTTTTATAACTGGGAATGTGTTCCACTCTTGATTTTGTGTTTGTGATAATGTCTGTAGGAGAGGGAGAATCATTTGGAGAGTGACAGTGACTGAGGAAGAGAGAGGGTGTGAGACAGAGCAGGGTTAGTGCCTGATGCAAACCCACTGGGACTACTGGGACACTGTGTCTGGAGAAACTGGGAACAGACAAGCCCTGAACTGGGAAAGTAAGGAAAGCAAAGACTGCCAAGCAGCAGAGAGATTCTCTCAGAGGGTATTAATGTAGGAAATCAGTCCAGGAAACAAACACAGATGAGACAGACTATTTGCTTAAAAGGAAATTTGGAAGGAGAGTTTCTCCTCATCTGGGACAGCTCCTTCCATCATGACTCCCTGCAGAGCTGAGGCTGCTCTGGCCCAATTCTTGTGATCATCCTGCTTTCAGTGAGAGGTTGGAGTGGAGATAATCAGTTTCTTGAAGTGGTGCTTGTGTGAGGCACATCTCTCAGACTTATCAGAGGAAAGTATGGATGGGATTTTGTTCCTGCCCCTGGGGTGTTGAAGTGAATGAGACTCCCTGCTGGTGAGAAAAGCTGGGATGTGCTGGCAGAAACCAGAAACCCCTGTCCTGACCTTGGGCAGATGTGGAAACCCCAGCTCTCCACCTGGCTGGTGATGTTAGGCTGAGATTTTTGGTTTTTGGAGCTTCTCCAAGACCTGCTTAATATCCCCTGGGCAAAGCATGGGAGTGAGAGCAAAGCTGGCCTGTGCCTGAAGAGCCAGGAAAGTAAGGAAAGACAGAGGGACACACACTGGCATCTCCTTCAGAGTCATCCAAGAACCCCTGAACTGGGTGCCTCAGCTGTGAAATTTGCTGCTGTTTCTTGGTCTTGTCTTGCCCTTGGTCAGAGCAGCCCTGACTCTTTTTACTGTGACAATTTCTTCTATAAATCTCATACACTGTCATTCTTTGTTGTCTGTCAGAAATAGAGGACTCTCTCTGGGCCCCTAGATGCTGAGGAGCAGAAGATATTCTATGGAAAATTGTGTGCAGCTGCTTTCTCCCTCACTCCCACTCCTTTCCCACTCACTTTTAAGCTTCCCTAAAGTCTTGCTTTATCCCTTTTCCTTGTCCTTTTCTGTTTAGACAAGCATCACTTGCACCCTCTCCAGTAGGGAAATTTTCCATGTGCTGCTGTTCCACTTTTCCTGAGGGCAGCTGCTTATCTGGGAGCCCTGGTGGCCCTGGCTTCCCTTTGATCCCTAATGCAGCCTGTCACCATTTGGGATAAGCAGAGGCCTCCTAGAGCAGTGGGTATGGCTGTCAGATGCAAGTGTGCTGTCATTATTAGAAGCTGGTCTGCACTGGAGAGACATTTCTCAGCTAGATCCTTGGCAACACTGCAGATTTCCCAGTATTTCCTTTAAAAGCAGCATATTTACTCTTCCAGGACTGCCTTGAAACATTGGGCTGGGGTGTTCTTTGCCATTCTCTTGGGGAAGGAATCACAGCTGTAGCCTGTTTGGCATTTCTTGCAGAGCCCCATGAGGTTTTCAGCTCGGTCTGGGAAAGGTTTGTCCTGCAGTGTGCAAATCCTTCACGCTGGGAAGCCCACAAGGAATCATGTCTGTGTGAGGGAGCCCAGGAGCAGTGAAGCACCCAGGAGCTCCTGCTGGAGGAGAAAACACTCTCACCTGTCACACGTGGTCCTGCCAAGGCTGCCAGCCAAAGCATGGCACACAGACACCTACAACAGGCAGTTGTATCCAGCATGGGCAAACATGCTGGCCTCAGTCTGTAAAGGGTGCCCCAAAGCTCCCAAATCCCATCCAACACAGGCATGTTTGTGGAGGCAACCTATTAACCCACTTCTGCCTTTGAAACTGGATGCTCAGCCACCTCAAGTTTGGGCAGAGTCCTTCAGTGCAGATACAGTGCAGCATTTTTATTTTTTTTAGTTTAACAGTCTCTTCCTCTGCATGTGGAAACCGCCAAAAGCAATCGAGGAAAAAGGAGCAATTTTTAATTAAGCCACATGTCTCTGCAGACCTTCTTGTTCCACTTCCAAACTCTGCCTTCAGTATGTTTTATCTCCACTCTCTGCCATGTCTCTGGGCAGCAGCTACTGCTGATCTGCTGTCCATGGGGCGGCAGGCAGGGATGGGAACTGATGCCTGCATTTGGGAAAGCTTCTTCCAACAGTTCTGTGCCTCCATCCCCAGGGCTGAGCTTCTTTGTTTATTTAACAAGGAAAAAACCATCAATGACCCGAGTTCTGGTGGTGCCAGTGCTTGACTAGCCTGAGGACATGCTCATGGGTGGATTTACCAGGCAAGCTACAGCTCCCCAGAGAAATGTTGAGTCACTTTTGGGATGTGCTTGATAAAGGCAACCAAATCAGAACATCTATTATGGAGCAGACGGGTTTCATCACCTTTCATGTGGGGTTTCAACATCTGTGCACATCAGCTGTGTCTTTTGTTCACCAAAAGCACAATGTGAGATATTTTTTAGGGCAGAAAATTCTGTTTAATATGTTTCACAATGTATTTGAAGTCCAGCATGCTCAGCTCTGACCAAATCTGTCTTGGTTTCTCAGGAGAAATGCTTGCAAGGCAGGAGAGCACTCTGCAATCTCCTTTCATATACTGATGAAAACATTGCTCTATTTTGTCTTCCAGCAGGCATTCCATTGTGCTTTATTTATATTTTTAATGCAAAGCCATTTTTTATGCATCAAAACTGGCAGTTAAATTAATATACAGTATATAAATGCATGATAGAAAAAGAAGAACTCTGGCAGCTGCTTTAGAGAAGTGATTAAAATTTAAAAGGCAGTTTTCCAGTAGAAGAAAACAAAATAAACGAATCATTTGCCATGGCTACACCACTAATGGAGTGTGGAAATTATTTTATTAATGTTTTTGGTATTTCAGAGGGTGGGATTGGTTTTTTTTTTTTTTATGATAGCTACAAAAGATTTGCTTCTTTACAGAAAAGATGATTACTTTGGAAGTTAACAGCACTTTCTCTGGTAAACCTAGTTGCTCTGGCAACTGCTTTCCATCCAGAAGAAAATATTCAAGAAATAATTCTCTCCTTCCACTTTTGGGGCTACATCCTTGTAAGTCAACTCTGTTTACTCCTCTAGATGCTCCTGGTGTTTCTTCTTGAAAGAAACTGTACAGAGTTGTTGGTCCATCAGACAAGCTTTCCAAGAAGAGCACAGCAAAAGCTTTATCTAACTCCTAAAAAAATGTACTTGGATCCTCCAAAGTCTGGGAGGCACCGATACCATAAACAGCAGAAAAGAGAAAAATCTTCTCCAAAGTCCTGGTGAAGAAGGCTCAGGGCTGGGGCACAGAACTGCTCACAAGGCATCTGGATCTCTGACCTGGCCCTTCTCAGACTTTTGTGTCCCTCACTCATTTTCTTATCAGGACTTCCCTCTTGTCAGGCCACTGACTGGAAATCCCAGTCCCTAAACCCAGGAATTTTGCTGAAACCATTGATTGCTGTATTTCAGAGATGTATTGAGACTTCTTGATCTTTCTTTAGAATAGACATTATAAAATATAATTTATAATATAAAGCTTCCCCAGTACAAGCTTAGTTCACCCAAACTTACCCTCTTAAATGAACTGCAGAGCAGCTGGGCTGTTGACCTGATAAAGATCACCTGGCTCTTCAAACATCTGGGAGAAACTGCACCCCAGGATTGTGACCACCTGAGAACCATTCCATTTTTTTTTTTAATTGACTTAGCACCAAGGAAAGAGCGATTTTCTTCTGACAAAGAAAGAGTCTTTAGGTTTTATTAACTGGATAGCAAGGAAATAAATACTTGAGATCTGCTAATTGGTTGCACTGAGATGTCTATTGACTGAACAATTAGGATGTTTTTTCAAGAGGGTGCTTGTGTGAGATGTCTGTGGGCTGGATTTGGTCTGTCCAAAGTGTTCCCTGAATAAGGGAAGCAGAAATGTTGAAACAGTGGAAGGCAGAGCCCTGGACAGCCCCAGTGCCTGCTAAGTGTAGGCATGAATGAGATGCCTCTCACCCCATTTTCCCTCCTGTTTTACTTACTGCAAGAGTCTGGGAGTACAAGAAAAAAAAACAAGGCCCTGGAATGTCAGAACAGTTCTCTATTCTTGCTAATCAAAGGATGTTTTTGATGCCCTCTGCTTTTGCATATGGTTCTTTGTAATAATTTTGGCAGAGCAAAACCCACAGCTGTAGCTAGGTCTTACCTCTTCAAGCTAATCTGACTGTCAGCAATGGTGTCTCATAACTGAATATTACTTTAGTCTGTCCCAGGTTTATTCCTTCAAGCCTGGGAACTAATTACATTCAGGTTTAACCTTAGCCTAAGCAACCTTCTCTGGTGGGCCTTGATAGTGCTGGATTTCAGAGGCTGATCTTTACTTTTCCCAGCAGTTTGGATACAAAATTGTAGTGAGGCACAATTGCAGGTACTGCTTCTGAGGGATATTAATTCGTGCTTCCCTTTTAAGTTTAAAACCGTGCTGCCAGCTGAAGTGTGAAAAACCAAGGAAGTACAAAACACTCACTGTAGCACAATGCTGCAGTGAAAGAGTGCAGCCTGGACAAACAAGTGGGGTCTTTTCTGGACCCTTTGACACGGTCCCTTTGGCCTGGGGTTCCTGCAGGGAGCTCCTGGGCCCACCTGCCTGGCCCAGAAATTCCTCACATTTCTGTCCACGGCACCTGTGCCAACGTGGAGCGTGTTGCAGTCAGTCAGCCACTAGGAAACCTGGAGTGTCCTCCTAACTTATCCTTGTCTCTGCACTTTGTAGGATTTGAGTGCCAGCTGTGTGCTGCTTCCATCCCGGGGCAGGAGAGGTGCTCTCCCATCTCCTGCTGAACGAGGCCAGGGACGCTTCCCATTCATCTCCCTGAAGGAGCTGCTGCTCCAGGGGCACCTTCAGGAAAATGCCACAGACTGTGGTTCAGTTTGGAGTGGCTCTGAAGGGCCTTCCCACGTGTGGCACTTCTAGAAGTGAAGCAGGGTTTGTTGGCAGCTTTTTTTATCGGCAGCGCTGTGTCATGCCCTGCTGTATCACGCAGGAGAACTCGTCAGGCCTGCTGGGCAATCTCACCTGCTCTCACTGTGAGGAATCTGTGGAGAGAGATCATTTTTCACCTCTAAGCAATCCCTGTTCTTTACCAACAAGCCTCATCCCTGTTTCGCAGGTGATGAAATCCAGACATGCTGTTTCACACCAGGGAGGTTGGGCTGCAGGGGCCTCTCGGGTCCACGTCCTCAGGTGCCCTTGGTCCCCCCAGGTTCCAGCTCCTGTAGCTTGTCCAGGCTTGGATCACAGATTCTCCAGCCCCTCCAGGGCCAGCTCTCACCTGCAAAACCAGGAGGTGCCAGAGCTATTTTGGACTGTGACTGAACTCTTAGGTACCGCCAAATGTCAGCAGCTGAGGAACACGGATCTGCTGTGAGGAAACACTCGACCCATTTTCCCTCACCTCTGACCCTGGCCATACCAGAAGAGCTACTTGAAACTCTGAGAAACTAAAATATGCTAAATACTCTTTTGTCAGATAGAAATCTCTCTCCCAAGCAGAGATTACCTAGAGAGTGAGCCGCTCCAGGCGAATTAACATTATAGAAATAATAAACCAAGTTCAAACCAGTTCCTATTCATCTGGCAAGTGCTTTCACACTAATAATGGAAAGGGCAGCAGTATTATGTAGTAATAGCCTCCTTTCCATTGTTCTGTGCAACTGCACTTCATTAAAAGGCAACCTTTCTCCTGTCCCTAAATAGTAAACTATAGCAGCAACTATATAAAAGCACTCCAATATTTTATAGCAGCTAAGGCTGCCTGCTATCTATAATTACAGTCAATACTTGGACTGAAGAGAAATGACTTCATTTTCTTAATGTTTCAAACATGGAAAAACAATCAGGCTTTTCCTGTATTTCTAATTGCATTGACTGACTCCAGATGAGTGTTCTTTTCCAAATTATTACCAGGCCCTGGAAAAAGTAGCACTGAGGTAAAAGCTTCTCACCACTAAAAGCTGGTCCTTGTTACAGCTTATTTCTGCAAGCCTTGATCCCAAGTCCCATTTAGTCTAGGGACCCTTAGCTCCAAATTCATAAACATTAAACCTTGATTAAACTCTGCCTGGAAATCAATGAACCTGGAGCTCCCTGTGCTCTGATGCCAGCTGTGTGTTGTGCTACTGGAGTTTTGGTACTCAAAGGACAAGTAAGTGAGGGCTGGAGAGAATTTTCTGGTTGATGCTGCCTGGGTGAAGGGAGTTGAAACAGAGGCCCTGTGAACTCTAGCTGTCACACTTTCTTAGTTCTGTCCACAGAAGCCCTACCAGAAATCTAGAAAAAATATCATCCTCAGGCCCTTGCCAAGCAAGCCTAGTGCTTTTGTTTTCCCAGAGATTCACAACCTGCTAAAAGCAGCGCTTGTTTAGTCACAGACTGGGGATGCTTTTGGCTGTGTGCTCCAGAGAAACTACACCTGCAGGTGACTGTCTTCTGCTGATGTCCCTCCCATCTCCCTTCTGAAGGCAGGCAGACGTGTCCCCATGCTTAAGGGTGCTTCCAGCTGATGCAGCCCAAGTTTGGGCTGTGGAACCCAAGGTGGGGAGGTATGGATATGGACACACTGACACAGTGAGCACAAGTGGCTGGGAAGTGGCATCTTCTACAGCCTGTGGGCTGCCTGCTCAGGAGCAGGGCTGTGTGCCTGGCTGTGACCATGCACAGCAGCTCACACACCTGCACTGACAGGCTTGTGAACAGATATTGTGCCAAAATGCACAAGACTTGCCTTCAGGAAAGTCACCCATTGCCTTGTTCATTGCTGCAGTTACTGTGTGCCTGTGACACTGCTTGGGCAGTCCAGTGAGTAAAGATTATTTATGCACAGAAGATGCTCTAACTGCAAGGATTACCAAAATACCTCCAGCACTGCTGTATCCTTGCTAGGAGTCCAATTTGGTTAACCAACTTGGCTGAGCACATTCCAGAGCAGAGATTTCCTGGGTGTGTTACCACTGTGATGGAACTGAAGCACAGTTGATATGAAACCTTTCATTGTAAGCAAAGAAGAGGTGCTGACCTGAGAAAGAAATTATTTCACTGTCTGGGCAGAAATACTCACTCCAGTTAAGACTGTCATGTGTTAGCAGTGATTGATGGAGCTGCTGCCCTGACAGTGGGGACTGTGGGCCCCTGATCTGATCTGATCTGATCTGTGTTAGCTGTCAGGGCTGGTGTGCCAACCACTGCAGCTGGGGCAGGAAGTGATACCAGTGCAGAAGCTGCCTCAAAGTCACTGTGATTTGCAGAAATTTCATCCTGAAAGTCTTCCCACCTCCCACCTCCTCATTACAGTTACTGAGCCAAAGAATCAGTTATCTGAAAAACTCTGTGTTTCCTTTGTGGTTTGGCTTGTTGTTGCATTCAGGTTCCCTTTTTCATTCCGTACTTCCCATAAAATACCAAGCAAAATTTAATTTTCTGCCCATACAAGTAAGTGTTCTAGGAGCCCTTTCCAGAGAAAAAGTCACATCTCTGAGTAAAATCAGCCCTTCTTCAAAATCATTATGACATTTTGAGAAGTGGATTCAAGTATTATTTTGAAATAGAAAAAACCTAGAATTTTCTTTCAGTTACTTGAGGGGAAAAAAAAAAAACGCTTTGAGCAAGTGTTCCTTTAGTATTTTTTTCCTTGTTCTTGGAAGTGTTTTTATACAAATGTGAAAATTAATTAGGATGCAGAATGTAGGATCTTGTTTATGTGAACATATTTGTTGAAAGTTTACGAGGGCTGAATATTGCAGTAATTGATGTGTGCTTGTATTTCAGTTTCTTGTGGATGCCATCTGCTCCTGTTAAATTGCTCTGTTGTTTTATATCTTGTGTTGTGCTGGTTTATTTTTCTTTCTCATGATTTTGTGATTACTGTTGTTGCGAGGGGGAGGGAGTGGGAGAGAAGGAAGCGTGGACAAGTTGGAGGGAGGATGAAATATCTGCGAAAGCACGAGCACAGGACCAGGTTTGATTAATTCAGTTTGCATACGTGCCTTACATTAGGGACTGGCAGCATGTGACCAGAAGGATGGGTGCACCCCACCCAGATTTTTGAACAGAGCTGGCTGATGCTGAGGATGACAGAGAACGTCTGCTGAGCTGTTAGTGAAGAACATGCATCTTTTTATCCCCTGCAAAAAACAGAGCACGTTTTCATAGCTGCAAATAGCCCGTGTGGTGCTGTTTAATTTAATTCTTCCTGAAAAGGCCATGTCTGGACAGTGCCACTGCTCTGCTGAGTGTGCTGCCTGCTCCTGCTGCCCATCCCTCTTCGAGCTCCGTGTTTGTGGGTAGTGATGTTTTTCCTTTTCTCCCACATCCTGGTGTCAAGGAGGAGTAGCCAGCTGCCTGGAGCTCCAGATCTTCCATGCCCTAGGTGTTATCTCTCCATGCTAAGGGCTCCGTTCCCTTCCTGCTGCCAGGAATTCTTTCTCCATGAGACTGACCTGATTTAGCCCAGCAGCGACCCGGCTGCCCGTGGGCAGCGCTGCCCTTGTCCATGGTGATGTGGATCCCATTTCCATGCTCCTCCTTGGCTGACTGTCCACACTCCTTGCCCAGCTTCCAGCCAGGGCTGTGCTGTCAGAGTGGGTTTCACCTCTCTGATCACACATTTCCCCCTCCAGCCCTCGGGTCTCACCAGCGAGTGCTGCCCCTGCTTTAGGGCCACCTGCCCTGGCCTCACTCCACGTGGGCAGCAGCAGATCCACTGCAAAGCTGGATTCTGTTCCAAAGCCAAGCACTTCCCTGCCCGTGGTGGCCTCGGGGACAGCTGGCTGGGGCAGGGACAGCCAGGGCCCCTCCAGGGCTGGCCGTGTGCTGAATGGCCACACACCACACGTGCTGGTGGCTTGAGTGGCTGCCACCTCCGAGGGGAGAGGAAACATCTTCTTTGCAGATGGCAAGAAAAAAGGTTTTCAGTCAAGAGATTAAGATGTCATAGGAGGCTTGTGTACATAACAGAGCAAAGCCCTATGTTTGAGAGGGTTGTATATTGCTTTGGAGAGACAGAAATTATTTCACGGAGTTTAAAATCTCTCTCCCTTTTTATGACACTTCTGGGATATTAGAGCCCTTTTACTGCCCACACATTTGTATATTAAAAAGGTTTTTGACTAGAAATGGGCAAAGCTCTGATAGAAAACTAAGGTGGAAAAAATATAAATTCTACTCTTAGCAGAGCTGGTTAGGAATGTTTCAGCCTTCCTTGAGGGGTGGAAACTGCAATCAGTTTTAAAAGCCAGTATTTCCCACATGATATTTCTGCTTTGCCAAAAAAAAAAAAAAGGTAGAAAATAAGAATAAAGCAATAATAGTATTATTTTCTCTGGGCTCACTCACCAAACAGGATCTGCCATGATGCCTTTTCTCTGGTTAGAAAGAAGGACAACCTCCTGCACTTAAAACTGATTTTTAAAACACTGTAGGGATCTCAAGAACAGAGATTCTTTTTTTGGTTTGGTTTGGTTAAGTTTGGTTTGGTTTTTTCCCAAAGACAGAGGAGCTGGAGGAAATGACTGAAGAAAGAAACAACACTTTCCTCCCATAATTGATGCTGAGTCATTTCTCTGTTGGATGATGAGGCAGAAACTCAATTATGGCAGGAGACAGACTGTGATGAGGTCCATCTGGCAACAAAGCTCTCATACTTGGAAAGCCAAGGTCCAAGTGCAGATTGGGCTGGGAAATGGATTTTAAATCAGACCTTCCCACCCAGGTGTTCCCTGTGTCTCATTCGTGAGATTCATGTGGTAATTTACCAGTGTTCTGCTTGGGGTGAAACAAATCTTCCTGCTCTGCTCATCCTTGGCTGCTTGGCTGGCTCCAGAGTGTCCTGCCAAGTGCAGGAGCCGTGGTGTGTGCCCAGCTGCCCAGACAGCACTACCCTGGTGTAGGAGAGAGCTCAGTGACTTCAGCAGTGCTGTCCTGAGTGTTCACTTGTCCCTGTGTCAGCTGCAAAGGCTCTGGAATCACCCCTGCTGTGTCCTACAGCAGCTGAGGGAAAGGCTCTTGCAGCTTCTTTTCTTATGTATTTGTTAAATAAATGTTTTCCCAGGAGTGTTCTGGGCAGGGAGCTTTGCCTCAATATCTTATCCTGCACTTGGCCCTGCCTGCTAAATGAGAGACTGGCCTCCATATTTCAGCTTTCTGAAATATTTCTTCTAGTCCTTGGGGGAAAAAAAAAAAAAGATCAAAAATCAAGCATTTTGATCAATGTGCAGGGTTTTAGGATGTACTTTGTGTGAGAGTTTCATGGGGTTTCAACTATGATTTCTCTGCTCAGCTTCTGCCAAATGCTCAAGCTCTTTGTTTAGTTGCTTTGACAAAGAAAAAAAGTGTGTATGTAATTGCTTCACTGGATCAATACCCTGATGGCTTTAATCTTCCTCACAGTGATAATTTTCTGTATTCCTGACCCTCAGGGTACCTGAAATGCACAGGTGATGGATGTCTGCTCTGCCTTGTCCAAAACGCTTTTCTGGTGGAGGTGTCCCTGTGACAGGGTGGTCTGCTGGGGATAAATTCACAGATGTTCTCATGGCAGAGGGCTGGGGCACAAAGGAATGATGAATCAGAGCTCTTGGACACTGACAAAACAACAAGATCCATTTATTTGGAGTACTGCACAACCCCGTCCATGGTGCCACAAATGCAGACCCAAAAAAGCTGTATTCAGTCCTGTCAGCTTTAGGGCATTCACTTCTTCCTCAAATGTTTATCCCTCTCTCAGCAGGGAGAGGGAGATTGCACTGGATTAAAGGATTGCACTGGTTTGAAAACAAGTGAGTGAGACACACTAATTGTTTCTTTTATCTGGGTGAGTTAGTAAAGGAAGCAGGGAAGATGCACATCTCTGAGTGTGAGTAGATGGGAGCTGTGATGTCAGCGCAGTCCCTGGGGTGGGTGAAGATGGTACATGATGTCTGGAGAACTTCTCATCCCATGCCCTGTTGCTAACAGCTCACTCTGCACAGGAGGCCTCAGGAGTGGGAGGAAAAGGCAAAAATCTTCTATGGAAAGCATCTCCTCCCTCCCAGAACAGACTGAGCTCATTTTGGTAGCACCTGCCACAGCCAAAAACCCCACTGGAGTAACACAGTGCCATGCTGCAGCTCTTGGGAAGCAGCCACCGCCCAGAGCAGAGAAGCTCTGTGTCCTGCAGGCTTTGCTGCCTGGAGGGGCTGGCACAGCCAAGGAAGGTGCCAGGCAGGGCTCCTGGGAGTGGAATGTGCCTGGGTGGAGGAGCTCCTTGTGCTCAGCACTTGGGAAAGCCCCCTGGAATCTGTCCCCTCTGCAAAGCATCATCTGCTGCCTCCTGACCCCTGGAATCAGGAGGGCTCACACCTTTACTCTGAGGGTTGGTTTTAGGGATTTTGTAGCTCTTAAAGTCTCTACTGTCTGCATAAAATAAACTGTGAGGTTTGTTTTCTTAAAAAATAAAATAAATAAATAAACTATTAGTCTAGAAACATTCCTCACTTAACTTTTTCTTTTTTTTTTTTTTTT
>VXBC01007513.1:359607-381956 GCA_013399945.1 Ploceus nigricollis
TGTAACTATTGGAAACACTGACATGGCCATACTGCAATCAGCTGATTATTTCCATTGCTTTTGAGAGACATGATGAGCCAATTAAGCAGCCTCCCTTTTGGTGACATGACATTACTGTTTTACAGCATGAACCTCTTTCTGGTACTTAGGATATGCTATTTCTAGTGAAATACATTAAACTCAGAGCATATTTTTTTATCAGGCAGACCTTCAAATTAGTAAAATAATCAGACAGGTGTGCTCAGTTTTCAACAGCAAAACATCTCGGTGTGAGTCACCAAGAAACAGAGATGCTACAAAGAGATACAAAAAAAGATATTTAAGACTCTGTGTGTTCTTTCCTTGTAACAATGATATGTGATATTTTTTGGAGCTATTCTTCAAAGTTTTTCTCTTCTTTTCTCTCTTGTAACAATGATATGTGATATTTTTTGGAGCTATTCTTCAAAGTTTTTCTCTTCTTTTCTCTCTTGTAACAATGATATGTGATATTTTTTGGAGCTATTCTTCAAAGTTTTTCTCTTCTTTTCTCTCTTGTTTCTCCCTCAATATATCTTTTCAAAAGTCTAGCTACCACTAAAGAATTTCTTCATTTTTTTTAATATTTCCTTCAAAGAAAACCAAGGAAGGTTTCCAGAGATACTGTACTCAATTGCAATCGTGTGTTAATTCTTCTCGGAGAGAAGACTTTTCTGCAAAAAATCTCTTGTGTCCATTAATAAACCCCCAATGTTTTGCTTTTTTGGACTATTTCTCTTTTTGGCTATTCTGTAAAAAATTGAGGAGGAAATTCCCTTGGATACATTGATGTGCACCCCAAGCTCTTGTAGATTTATTTGTTTAGGGCTCTAAATGCCTCAGCCTGTTTAGAACATAGACACTTTTGGCATCCTTGAGTCCTGTCTGGAAATTAGGCTGGGTGTTTAGAGAAGCTGCAGCACACCTGGTGTGGTGCTGGGCTGCCAGGTCCAGGAAGGCTTCAAGATCTGGTTAGACAGACCCAGGACAGACCTGACCCAGTGCTGGCAATGCTCCTGCTCCAAAGGCAAGGCAGGTCTGGAACACCAGGCCTCCTGATGTCCCTTCCAACCCAGAGACAGGGAAAGCTCTGTGGGAGGCCACACCTCGAGTGCTGTGTCCAGTTCTGGCCCCTCAGTTTGGGAAGGACGTTGAGACGCTTGAGTGCATCCAGAGGAGGCAACGAGGCNGGATGTCAGCATCAGGCTGGGTGGTTGTTCCCTCTCCCTGTCAGGTACACATTGGAAAACAGGTTGGAAAGTGCTGTTCTTTGTCACCCTCAACACCTACAGCCCAAAAACACGTTTGACAACACCTGCAGGCCCAAATGCTAAGTCCACCATAGACAGGTTATCCAAACGTGTTTTATTTTGGAAACCACCACTCAGCAGTGAATCAAAGCAGTAAAATTCAGGGGGTTGACAGCAGTGATGGGTTTCTGGGTGAGGCAGTTTTCCTTTTGAGTTAGGCTGAGCTCTTTTCCACGCTGCTCATCCCCAGGCTGCACCTTCTGAGCAGTGGCTCACACGACAGCACAGGCTCTGCAGCAGCCAGCAGAGACAATGGCTGGGTGAAATCCATGGCAGCTCTGGCCAGATAAGCTTTACACATTACACGTTACTGCAATTAGGAAACAAACATAAAAACTGAACCCTGCTGAAGGAAAAGGTGCCAGAACACACACTGATATTTTTGCCTTGCAGCTTCTCAGACTTTGTCACTAGGAGAATCACTTCTCCTTACTTTTTTTTTCCCTTTTTTTTTNTTTTCCTTTTTTTTTTTTTTCTTTTTTTTTTTTTTTTTTGGTTGTTTGCCTGAATGGATGGAAATCTCTGTGGCTTATTTTAGATATACATTTAGTCTCCCTGGGATACTCTTTCAATAACTCACAGATCAGCAGCAGGGCACAGGTGTGTGTGTGGGAGAATTGACAGCAGGGAAGCTCAAATCAGTAACCTCTTTTCTGACATCTTTTTTTTTTTTCCCTACAGTTTATGGTTGGGAATCAAGAATATTTTAAAAATGTCTTAAAATAATAATATAGCCTAAGTGAGAACTGAGTAGGTGGGGATTCAGTTTTTCCAATGCCAGTAACTAAAATAAAACAGATTAAGGATTTGTCAGAAAAACGTCAGCTTTTCTGTGTTTTCCTCTTAGTGCATCAAAAAAAGGTCGATGTGGAAGCAAGACTCTCTCTCCAGGAACTTCAGGGAGTTTAACTAAAGCAAATGTCAAGTCCTGCAGCTCGAACCCAACCACCAGCAGGACAAACTGGGGCAAACAGATCAGAAAGAAGCTTTGCAGGAGAGCTGAGGGCCCTGGTGCACTGCCAAGGCCACATCTGGATGCTGTGCTGAGCTACTGGGTCAAGTCTAGTAGGGTCCAGCAGAGGCCACTGAGGTGGTCAGGGCTGGGGCACTCAGTGCTGGGAGAGGCAGAGAGAGCTGGGCTTGCTCAGCACGGGAAGGGCACAGAGGAAACAGCTCCAGACACTTTTCTGGAGGTGCAGAGAAAGAACAGGAAGCCATGGGCACAGTTTGAATCCAAGAGGAGCTCCAGTTGGATGTTGGACAGTCTGGGGTTGCCCTTGTTCCAGCCACAGCTGAGGTGTACTGAAAAATCTGTGAGCACAGGAAATGAGAATTTCAGCTCCTGCTTCAGCACAGGCTCCCTGCCAGAGTTTGAGCTGCCTGGAGCAAATAAATGCCTCAGTCCCTGTGTGGAGAGATGCTGTTTCAGGCTGGGTGGGTAAAGCAGCACAGGTGTGTCTGCATTTTCTGAGGCTTCTGTATGGCAGGGAGCTGAGAACCAAGTAGGAGGAAGAGGAGTGTCTCCTCTGGCTCAGTGGTGGTTGGATGCTCTTCTGAGTTGTGCAATTTAGGGTTTTGTCCAGTCACACATCCAACACATCCTGCAGCCACCTCCTGAAGAGCATTAAGAGTCTTCCCTCCTCTCACACTGAGCAGGAGTGCTTTTGGCAGTCCAACATCCAGGTGATCCAAGGACACTGCTGCTCACTGTCCTTTGGTCTGTCACTGAGGTCAGCTGGGTTCAGGGCTGAAACTGCCCAGGTAAATTGTGTGTGATATTAGTCTTCAGTGGGAGGTGATGAGTCCTGAGGGACCTGATGTTACTAAAACCCCTCCATGCACCTGACTTCTGGCACTAAAAAAATCTGGGGATTTGAATGAGCTCTACTTCAATCAGCGTAAATTAGAGAAAAACCTTATTTCTGATTTCCAAACTGTGCATAGCAGAAGAGGAGTGAGAATAGCAATTAATACTTTAATATCTGATGTTTGCAGAGCAGTAATATTCCTGCCACATTTTCATGCTTCATAAATTTTTTAAGGTAGAGGGATGCCAGCATTCAGATCCAGCCTCCTGGCAAACAGAGAAGAAGCAAACCCTGTAGCTCAGGCCAATTTTACAAAATTACAAATAAAAGCTTTCTGTAAAATTAATAACTGCTACTTCATGCCAGGAACTCAGAGGAGCTGGATCCTGGCTTGGACCGTGATGGGAAGGAAGATTTTAAGGATTATCCTTGTGTGGGGAGATTATCCAGGCAGCCCAATGGCTGGATAACAGAGCTAAGTAAGGAAGTCAGCTCACAGCTACTGTGGGTTTGCAGGGGTACACAGGGCAGCTGTCCTGCAAGTCAGCTGGAAACTCACTTTGCTGCTAGGATCTGACAGTATGAGCTCAGGGAAAACCCACCCACAGGTACCAGGAGAGGTGGGGCTCTGGCAGCATCTGCTGTGCCCTACAGCTCCTGTCCCCACACTTAACACTGCCTCCAAGAAACACAACAATAAAACTCCTGTTTTGCCACTTCAAAGCAAAAGGAAATGATATTACTGTATCACAGGTTAGATATGTGTTGAATTATTTGGTCCTATTCATATAAGCAGAGATGTGTGCTGACTGTGACACTGGATACTCAACAGCAGCAATGACAGATCCTTTTTTGTGGAGAGCTGATTCTCTAGGCCTGTTTCTGAGGAGCAGATCAGGAGCTCTGCACTGGATGCATGGTAACTGTCATGGCACAGAACTGCATGGCTTCCCTGCAGAAGTTGTGTTTGGTCTGTTGCTTTTAGGACATGCAAGAAGGTCTCCATTTGGCTGTGTTTTCAAAAAGTGTTCTTTGTCAGGGAGTTTCTGTGAGTACCTTAATACCTCCATGAGTCAATTATTTCCATGCAATTTTTAAAATCTCTTTATCCTTTTGCATATTAGGATTGTTATTCTTACAATCATCATCAAAATAGCATTTATTTTTCCTTCCTTCCTTCCTTCCTTCCTTCCTTCCTTCCATTTTCTCTGCCCTTCTGCACCAGTAAAAGGAAGAGAACAGAACACCCCTGCCTTGTGAATTCTCTTCCAAAACTATGGAATTCTATGTGAATTCTCTGCCAAAACTATGTGAATTCTCTCCCAGTTACTATGGTTTGAACTGATGGTTTCCCACTATCTGTATCCAGCCTTTATTTCTTGACACATGGTAAATATTTGTTGTGAGTCAATTGAGGCAGTGCAGGCAAGGGTTTCAGAAGCGATAGGTCCTGGTCTGTGGTTTAGTAAGACACAAAAAACATTCAGGGCCTGGGAAGCTGGGACTCAGGGCCAGGAGGAGAATTCCCTGTGCACAGAGAGTTGAAAACACCATATGTTACCTCACTGCCTTTGCTATCATGTTTATTTCTCTGGTTGGGCATTTTTTTCAGCAGCCAAAAAGGCTTTTAGAGGAGAGGTTCAGGTTAGGTGACAGGGTGCTCAAAGGGTGGTGAGGCACTGGCACAGGCTGCCCAGAGCAGCTGTGGATTCCCAGTCCCTGGCAGTGCCCGAGGCCAGGCTGGATGGGGCTCTGAGCAGCCTGACCTAGGGAATGGTGTCCCTGCTCATGGCAGGGGGGTGGAACTGGATCATCTTAAATGTCCAACCCAAGCCATTCTATGATTCTATGCAATTGAATTCCAGGAAAATGGTGAGCTCATTCATCTAACCAGTTTAACAAAGCACATCCCACCACAGGTGATTTCTGTAATAAAAAAAAAAGGCAGGGAAAACATAGCAAAGAACAGCAACACCAATGCACAAACCTGCATTCTGTAATGCTGGGTCAAAGCTGGAGATCTGGCATTTGGAAGGGGCTTAATGGAGAACTCCAGCCAGGCTGTAACCCCTGGAGCAGGTTCTATATGCCATGGGAACAGCTTCTCCTGGGCACACTGCTAAGGGAAAGCCCTCTCTGCTTTGTGCCATGGCACAAAAGGGCAGCACTGCTCTGCAGCTGCAGTAAGGCAGGGGAATGGGAGAAGAAAAGCAGGGGACCTGGATATCTCTGGAGGGAATTGGAAAAAACCATGGGCCACACAGAAGTTAAGCAGACCCCAGCACCACTAGCATTTGCATTAGATCGAAGCTCCTGCAAAACATCATTAAAACATTTAAAAATCAGTCAGTTTTAAACGCGAGGGAAGTGCCTTGTCTTCCCTCAAGGCCTGCAAGTTTGCTTTTTCTTTTATGATGGGAAAGGGGCAGTTTGGCACAAGAATTCCTCTTCCCCAAAATGTGTAAGATTTTGCTCAGCAAATGTCTGAGCAGTTCCTGCCACCTGCTTCCCCTGCTGTCCTTAGCAGCACAGTCTGCTTGCCCAGCCTTTCCCCCAGGGCAGCTTTCCAGCTGATGTCTGCCTCATTTTCTCTGCAGGCAGAGGGATTCACATCTGATCCCTGCGCTGGTTCCTTCTGAGAATGAGGGAATGGGGGATCCTGCACCAGGGGATGAGAAATGCCCTTAACACTCAGCATCTCAGGGCATTATTCACTGCTGGGGGAAGTGGGACAGCAGTCATGAGGTGTCCTGGGTCTTAATGCTCTCTGAGCCCAGCTTAGCAGCCCTCAGACCTCAGAGAAGGGGGTGCTGAGGGTTTCATCTACCCAAACGCTGCCATCTCTGCTGGCAGAGTTCTCTTCTCCAGCCTGGGGCTCTGGCAGAGATCATTTGTGAGATGGGACAATTAGAAGACAATACTTATTTATTAATGTGATTCTGCTGCGCTTGGTCTGAACTCCTGCATCAGTCAGTGGCTGAGTCAAGGCTGGCTCTGCCAGGCCAGTGCATCCCTTTGGGCAAAGCTGGCCTGGTTTCTGGCTTCCAGTCTCATGCTGTTCCTTGGATGCCTGCTCCAGAGATGGCCATCCCAGGCTCTGGCCTTTGCTCATGGCTTTATTTCTGGCAGCACATGTGCAATAAAAACAGGCAGAGCAATCCTATCTTCCCATCTGTAATGAAGAGGTTCCCTTGTAGTTACTTCAGAGTTACCTGGGTTTGGTACCACAGGCTGTAGACTCCACCTTTTAAAAGGTAAATTATTAAATAATTGCCTCTAAATAAGTTTGGTATTGAACTGAGTGTTGCTCTTTCAGTTTTGCTTTTGAAAGTTATCTACATCTAGCACAGTCATGTTGAATGTTAGAAGATGGATTATCCTGGGGTGGGATTTTCTTTTCTTCCTCTCTCTCTGCAAGCTTTTACAGTATCTTTTAAAAAAATAGAGATCAGAAGAAAAAGTACTTTAGTTGCTTTCTGCCTCTGACTGTGAAGATAACAAATGAACAAAACCCCAAAATCTTCAGACCTAGAGGAGTGGGAAAGCAACAAAAACTTTTTGTAGTCCCTTAAACAAGTACATTAGTTCTGAGAAATAAAAATGAAGAAAATAATGATTCATACTCTCAAAAGTGTATTATCTGGAACATTTGAAAAATGTGACTTTTTTTCACTTCGTATTCTGAAAAAGGACCAGAAAATGAAAATTTATAACTTTCATAAGCATGGATTTACAATTTTAATGTGCCTTGCCTTTTTTTTTTTTAATATCAGCTTTGTGTATTTCTTCTGCCACGCTTCATCTCAGCACCCACATGGCAATTTCACAGGTTTCTCTGGTGGTGTTTATCCAGTGTAAGGTGAGGTACCTGGTTACCTCTGCCCCCATTCCCTTCTGTTCCTATGGGCTCCAAAACTGGGAGCAGCTGCTTGATTCCTGAGAGGATTTCACAGTGAGGGTGGCTGTGACAGACACTACAACAGGGTGCAACAGACAGAAGCTGTTTCTGGAAGCTCAGATTTGGCAGTGAGCAAAAGCTCTGCCCCAGGGTGGTGCAGCCACCCAGAGGTGTGAAGGATGCCTTCCCTGGATGCTCCCCAAGTCCCTTCCCAGCAGAGTGGGTGATGCTGTGAGCCAGTGGAGGGGAGAGGGCAGTGCAGGCCAGGTCCATGCAGTGTTTTGCAGCCATGGAAACTCAGCTGTTGATGGCAAAATTGTGCTCTGACAGAGGCTCATGCCCTTCCCAGCCTGCTCCCAGCCTCTGGCAAAGGAAATGGAGGCACAATGCAAACTTTGGGATGTGCAGTGAGGGGTGAAGCACCATCCCTGGACCCAAGCAGGGCACTGAGGCAGTCAACCCTTTGTCCTGAAACATAAACTTTAAGAAATGTAGAGATTTTAGAGGAGCTAAGATTTTAGTTACAGAAAAGCCTTATTGGAGTTAATTAAAATNCGCCCAGCGTTGTAATAAACATACACTTTCTAACTTTAAACTGTTAGAGAGTTTTTGTCCGTCTCAGCTGGATATTGGTACTAGGTCAGTATCCATATTTCTTTAATAAACCAGTCCTGCCATGCAGGAAGCTGCAAATTTGGGCTGTCTGAAGCACAGAGGACAGGTGGTAGCAGCTGAAGTAAAAAAGTCCAGCTTTTCTACAAATGACCCAAGGAAGTCCAATCAGAGCAGCATTACCCATTCAAACCAACCCCAAATCCAGCTGCTGCTTGGGAATTATTTCCAGTTGCTAACACCCTTGATGGGTAGCAGAAAATCAGCATTCCAGAAGGTTAATGGTCTCTGCTGCTCCCTGAGCTGTCAGTCAGTTTGCTCATTAATCCCTGGAAAACACCTTTGGCTGCACTGAAGCAAGGCATGTGAAATGAACCTTAGATCTCTCTTGGACACAGGTCTGAGAGTGACAAACTGAGACAAGCCTAACAGCAGCTCCTTCTGCAGGGCCAGAAATGCAGGCTGGCCTCCCCAGAGCCATCCAGCTCCCCTCACTCCATGGAGCTCAGAGCACTTTGAGCTCCCAGATGGGGCCAGCAAGGGCACGAATTCACTGCTTTGTGTTGTCAAACCCACTCAGAGTGAGCAGGAGAGATGTGCCCATGAATCAAGGAAGAGGAAATGCAGGAGCTCCAGCACTGTCTTTCTCCATCCACAGCTGGAGAATCCATAAATGTCCTTCTCCATCCTTTCTCTCTTGGTCTTTCTCCATCCATAGGTGGAGAATCCATAAATGTCCTTCTCCATCCTTTCTCTCTTGGTCTTTCTCCATCCATAGGTGGAGAATCCATAAATGTCCTTCTCCATCCTTTCTCTCTTGGTCTTTCTCCACCCATAGGTATCTTTTGCCCATGGTTTAAAGGAATAAAATGCAGCATAAAAGAATAAAATGATCTTTCTGATCCCCTGGCTTCTGGGCGAGGCCTCAGGGTTTCAGTGGCAGTCAGGGGCTGATGTTTGCAAAGAGAGCTGGTTTCTGTGGAGTCAGCACTGGACTGCTGCTCCAGAATGCCCTGCTCCCACATCTGCCAAAGGATCTGGCAACCCCCAGAAGAAACCACGAGGGCAGAATCACCCCTGTGAGCAGGACTTCCCTGGGGCTTCCCTGGAGCAGGGCTCCATCCTCTGCACTCCCAATTTCCTTTTCCTGCTGCTCAGAGGGATTTGGGGGCAGCAGTGCCCCAGATTTCAGTACCCAGAAGTGCACTACTTTTTGCCCTCTACCTTGGGTGGCTACTGTGACCAGCCAAGGCAAATAACATTTCGCTCTGCTCCGATGTAACAAGAAGAGCAGGCTAAAACACAAAGGCCAAGCTGATGGCCAAGGCTAAGCCTGAAATTTCAAGCAGCTTGCAGGTACTGCAAGTAAATACCCTGTTCTGCCATTGCTCATCCTTCTGTGCAATCCTGGTCGTGTTTTCATCTTGCTTGCTTTCCAGAATTGTGACAACATCTGGGACATTAAGGCTGAGCTTGAAAGTGGTGCACTTCAGAGGACTTCCTAGGATTTGCATAACATGAGGGCAAATCTTTGAAATGGAATTTTGCTTATTTCCATATTACAGGAGCTGTTTTCCCCAGACTTTTAAGTGAAATTGCAGGATTTCAGTGTGAATTGTTCAATAACTTGTTGAAAGAAAAAAAGAAGTCACCTCTTTCCTAACAGAATACTGGATCTGCAACAGCTTGAAGTGGTATATTCCAAAATGTATCATTTAGGGAAATAGGGACTCCACCCTTACCCCCTGCCACCCTGCTTTGTTTGGTTTGTGTAATAAACGCCAATCACTTGTTTTTAAAAATTTATAAAAGTTTAATAAAAATAAAATGGTTATAAAAAGAGTAATACAAGTAATAGTAATAAAAGTTAGAGTTAGGACAATCAAAGAAACAATAAAAGCAAAGAAGATCAGCACCGGGCTGGGACCTCTTTCCTGACAACATAAGTCAGAAAAGGGGGCACTGCTAACAAAAAGGTAACTCCTTAAATCTGTTAGATTGTTCCATATTCAAAACACTTAATGTTTATTCATACATTTTATTTAAAACAAGAAATTCATCTGGTTTCTTTCACATGTCTTCCTTTTATCTTCTTAATCTTCTGTAGGCTACACCAAGTCTAAGTCAGTTTTTGAAGAAGGAAGCCTCTGTTGATAAGAAGGCCATTAATTCCTATTTCCTGGAAAAGCCAATCCTTGGTGCTTATTATCTGAGAGAAGAATTTTTCAACTCCCCTCTCCTTCTCTTTGAGCCAGTAAAAGAACATTTCACATGCATAGTTTTTATTTTAACTACTAAAGCTTAGTTTTAATTCAAAACTACATTTACTATATTATTAAAATGTTAATACAGCATAACTTTCCTACATAGCATAATACATATAATAAATATCTGCGTAGAGCCATACAATATGTGTTTATCACAGTTTGTGTCTGAAAAACTTGAACACGATGCCCACAGGGGGGTTTGGAGTGGTTGGCTGGGATTCCTGCTGTTCTCTCTGATGGTGACATTTTGTTCAGGTTGTGTTTACCACAGTGTGCCCTCTTCCTCACACACAACTGATGCCGGGTGTCAGTGTGCAGGCTGGGTCTTTGCACACCTGGGTGCTTGAGGGAGACCACCTGAAGCTCTTGAGAAGACTTGGAAGTAACAGTGGCAAAGGAAAACATCCTGGGCTCTGACTGAAACGCTCCTTATGCAAGGCAAGGGGGTTTCAGAAGGAGCTGGGCAGAGGAGTGTGCCCGTGTGCTGCTTTGGGCTGGCCAGGCTGGAGGGGAGCCCCCTCAGGAAATCCAGCTCCTCCAGAAAGACAGCCTGACACTTTCTGAGTCCATGAAACCCTGCTGGCTTTCTGCTTTCCTTAGACCCAGGCTTAAATTTATATTTAAAAAGAAAGAAGAGCTTGGGGCTTGGTGTAATTTGCAGCTAATTGGATCTTCTCAAATGCCAAGTGAAGAAACAAAGGGTCAGGAAAAGAGCTTTGTTTCATGTGTAATGACAAGAATAGTTGTGGGATGTCACCTCCCTGTCCTGCTCCAAATTATTACTTACTCCTGTTTTAGCAGAAATCTTCTGCAGCCCTCACTAGGAATTAATTTGGCACACTTTTAATTATATGAGCTGACACATAATTAATTAAAGGCGGTTAGCTGACCCCAGCTATCGTGGGTCACGAGTTGTGGGTATTCCCTCTGTGAGCACGGCTCGTCTGTCTGCCTGGCAGCCCTTAGCCGTGCCTTTGGCAGGGAAGGAGCACAGAGGAGCCTGACAGAGCTGGAAATGCTGCCAGGGATCACCACACCTGCCACTGCCCCTGTCCCACGGAGCTGCTGCCCTCCCAGCGAGCTCTGAGCCTTGAGCAGAGAGGGCAGCGCTGGGCTGGGCTGCCAGGGGCTGCTCCCGGTGCTGTGCTGTGCTCCTGCAGACAGATTCCATCTTCTCCTGATGCTCTGCGTGCTCTGCTCCTGGATGAGCCTCCCTGGAGCCCTTTGGGAGCTGCTGCCTGGCCTGCAGGCTGGCACAGAGCAGGGCTTGCTCTGCTGCCTGCGACCAGCACGGTGAGAACGAGTTCCTGAGCAGATGGGAGCCACAGGTTTGCAGGAGGATAAAACCAGCTGGGATCTCTCCCCACAGGGCACAAAACAGGGAGGAACTTGTGCTCTGTGGTGCATTACTGTGGTTTCTGTACAAAAGGCTTTGTCCAGGCCTCTTTTTAACTCAAGCAGCAAAGCAGCTGGATGTGGGCTTGTGCCATGGGAGTTATCTCTGTCCTTAGAGGTTTCCAAGGCAAAGGCAAAACCAACCTGGAGCAAGAGGTTGGAGATTGGAGACCTGCAGAAGGCTCCCCCCACCAGCACATCTGCAATTGCTATGAACCAGCTGCTTCAGTGCCAGGTTTTGCACTTGAATCCATTGAACCTTAGCCCCTCCCAGCACTGGCTCCTTGCAGCATCCGAGGGCTGGGGAGACTTGGACTCCTCTTATCCAGCTCAGTGCAGGCTCATGGGAAATGGAAAAGCTTCCAGGAGGAAGAGGAGGGAAAAGGGGGAAAAAAATCCTAAGGGGATGCAACAGCTGGGAGGTTTCTTGCTGGAGAAACTGATGATCCATCAAAGACTCTCTGCTATTTTCAGCTTGATAGGCAGGAGAAATGCCCAGCTTGGATCGCATGAGCTTGGAGCTGGTTAAATGACATGAAGGGAAGCTCTTTGAGGAAGCTCACTTGTCTGAAGTGACCTGGGGCACAAAGGCAGAAAGATTTTGGGCTGTCTTCTTGTTTTGGGATGGGAGCCAGTCCAGAATGTGAGTCCCAAACAAGAAGGGCTCTTACAGGGCAGGTTTAGGTGAAAAACCTCACAGAAAGGATGAAGGTGAATAATCAAAGAGGACATAAAGACAATTATCTCTCTGGGCTCATAAAACACAGGGAGGAGATGAAGTGTCCCAAGAAAGTTTTTAAATTGACCAGAAACCCAAATTTTGACTAATTGCTACTGAATTTAATGCATAATATTCCACACACTGCATGTTTTGGGTAGTTTCCCATGTATTCCATGAACTACAAAATTCACAGCATTCCTTGTTTTTCCTCTGCTGATACAATAAAGAAGCAGGAGCATATTTATTAATTACTTATACATGCTTCTGGTCCTTGGTTTATGGGTCCACTACTCACAGGAGGGATTAAGAGTCTCCAGTGGGCTTCTCTGGAAGGAAGTGGTTGAATTGATGGTAGCCTGCTTCCCAAATTATTGTCATTGTTGTTGCTTTAGTTAAAATGGAAATATTTCATGGAAAATGTGTTCCATCTGGCTCTGTGACTGGTGGAAAGCCAGTCACAGACTGTTCATCTGAGAAATAAAGTATTCAGAATTTTAGAGGTATGTGTGAGAGATGATTTACCTATAGGACTCTGTCTCTGTGTGGCTTTTTAAGCTAACATTGGGGTTTTTAAAAACAATTACAGCTCTAGTTAATTATAAGTTAGTGATTCTTAAATATGTCCTAACTTTTGTATTATCTTGCAAACTTCCAGCTGTTTTCAGAAATGTTTCTTGTGTTACAGCTGAAAAAGGCTGGCTGCTTGGAACCTCTTGACATTAAATGTATTTTGAAAAATAATGTAAAAGCATTTCAGCAGCAGGTTTTCATTTTCAGCTTAGCAGTTCAAAACACAGGAGTCCAGGGCTTCCACCAAGCTCTGCCAAAACACCACCACTCCTTTCTCTCTGGCCAGTGCAGCCTATTGAGATGAGGAGCTTAAATCAGCAAAGAGAAAAAGAAAAAAACCTTTCAAAAGGAAATGCAGAAGGTCTAAATGGTCCCAACAGTTTATTGAAATGAAGAAGAAAAATCATCTCAAACTCACTTGTGGATGGATGTGTTTTACAACTGATGCTAATCCTCAGTGCAAGCCAATCTGTATCCTTGCCCAAAAGAAGGGAGGGAAGCTGATTTTTTCCCCATGGTTGTTGCTCAGTGATGTGGCTGTACATCCCACATGTTGATGTGTACAACAGATTGAAGCTGCTACACAAGCCTGGGGAATCCTGCTCCTTCCCTGCTCAGCTCTCCTGCACAGGAGTGCCTGGGCAAGGTGCAAGGCCACTGCTGCAAGCCAGTGCAAAAGCAGCTAATCAGGTAATTATTTATTTTTGGAGGCTGACACATACCTTATAAATGTTGGGTTTTAAATACCTTACCAAGCAGATTATGTGTGTTACAACAAAAAGATTTTGAAAGGATTTTTCTCTCCTGTGTAATACCTTGCAAAAAAAAAAAAAAAAAAAGTATTTTTCTAATGTACTGCTGTAAATGTGAGGGCTTGTTGTTCTTGTTGTGTTATTCATCATTGCAGGAATTGTGGCTGAAGCAGCTAATAACATGGAAATCCTGCCTGCATAAAAAAACCCACAAAGCACCTGGAGAGGGCCTGTTGAGAAGATGGAAGGAACAACCATGTGGGATGAAATCTCTCAGAGCAGTGTCTGTCCAATGAGCTGCTCCATTTTGCATAAGCTTTTCAGGGAACTGATGGGTGTTTCAGTTTGTGACTCAGGAGTCAGGAAGATTAGGAAAAGCAAGACAGAAATCCAGCCTCAAAGAGGCTCTCAGAGATGGAGGGGGATGCTGTGTTGAGTTCTGCACCTTGGGAACAGCACCAGGTCCAATCCTGCCTGGCTCTGTCATGGACACACAGCCACAGCAGCAGCTCTGGGGGCTGGGAGAGGTGCCTGTGCCTGAGATGAGAGATGTGGCTGGCAGGCCAAGGAGCCCTCCACTCTGCCACTCAGATCCAAGTGGATGGTGACATATGTACGTACCCAGCGTCCATATGGCACAAATTAAACCGGGAGGGGAACGAGCAAAACAATTTTCCAACAAACAAAGTCAATGAAGAGCGTGCAGTGCTCAAGCTAGAAGGATACTGATTCATATTTCTTGGAATGAGAAGTGCTGGGGAGGGAGGTGCCATATTCTTCATTGCTGCTAATGTTTTATGCATTTTTTTGTTTGCTTGCCTTTTTTTTTTTTTTTAATGTCATAACTTAAGTTCTCATAAAGCCATAGTGGCATTTTTAGTGCTTAGCCAGCCATTAGATCATACTTTTTGTAGCAAGAAGATTTTCTGATGAATCCTGGTCCAAAACCATTAAGAGATCCACTAGGGCCCTTGGGCAAGTAGAAAAGACAAAGCAAAGACCAGAAGTGGTGGAGGAACAGCCAAAGTCTGAGAAGGAGTGGAAAGCAGCCAGACAGGGAAACATTCAGGTAGGGCTGTTTTCACTTTTTTTTTTTCCACATAGATATTTGCTTCTTCATTCCTTGTACTGAGTATTGCTCTGCTAAGGACAGCAGGCACAGCTTTGTGAAACTTGGATGTAAAACTTGCTTGTGGGAAAAGCTTTGCCTGGACTTGCAGTGGAGTTGGTGGTCCTGGTTCCTGTGTAAATCCAGGAGCAGGGCTGGTGACTCACATGCTGGCTGGCCCTTCCTGCTGCCATTCTGAAATCCCTGGTGTCCCAGCAGTGACTCACAGGAGATGCTCAGCGTCCTGTCAGCCACTGATCCTCACCTTGCAGTCTGACTCCTGCCATCTATCCAGCGTCCACAGAGGATTCTCTAAAGGCTCTGTCAGGTACTTGAACTTGTGCTGCAGAGAAATTTAAAATTGAGCAGTGTAGCTAAATCAATCTGACATCCACGAGTGCTCAGTGAAGTGACACCCACCTGCAATGAGAGCAGCTCTGAGTGGCCAATCCATGGAAAGTGAATCTGCATTGAGATGGGTGAAAGCACTGCTGTGCTGCACTTTCATCATCTCACTTCAGACAGAAAGAGAGCCTTTGCAACAGCCAGAAGACAGAGGCACCATCTCCTCCCTCAGTAGCTCCAGATTGTCACTACAGAGACCTCTACCCATCTTCCACTCTGTGACTTTATCCCTGTCTATCCAACTGGCAAGTTTTTCTCTGACTGCAAGGCAGAACAACTCATCTAGCCAAAACCAGCATCTCTAAATTGTAGCCATGATTCATTTACTGTCTCTGTGTTTCAGTCCAGAAAGGATTTGCATGCAATCCCAGAGTGTGCAATGATGTATAGACGTGCTATTATGGGAACAGTCCTCAGAGGACACGTAAACCCTTTAAACAATGTTTGCCAGGACAGAACAGGCTGTGATGGAAAAGGGATCCACACCCACAGTGTGGTTTTGCCCTTGGCCCTGAAACAGAGATAGGATCAAACTCCAGGACTGGAAAACTCCATCCCATCCCACATGTCCCAGAACTTTGGGAAGGACCTTGAGACACTGAGCACATCCAGAGGAGGACAACGAGGCTGGAGAGGGGCTGGGAACACAAACCCTGTGAGGAACGACTGAGGGAGCTGGGGGTGCTCAGCCTGGAGAAAAGGAGACTCAGGGGTGACCTTTTCACACTCTAAACTTCCTGAAAGGTGGCTGTGGCCAGGTGGGGTTGGTCTCTTTCTCCAGGCAGCACTGACAGAACCAGAGGACACAACCTCAAGCTTCCCCAAGGGAAATACAGGTTGGATATCAGGAAAAAGCTTGTCATGGAAAGAGTGATAAAGCTCTCGAATGGGTGCCCAGGGAGGTGGTGGAGTCACCATCCCTGGATGTGTTTAGCAAAGCCTAGATGTGGCACTGGGTGCCAGGGTTCAGTTGAGGTGCTGGGGCTGGGTTGGACTCGATGATCCTGGAGGTCTCTTCCAACCTGGTCATTCTGTGAGTCTGTGAATCCAAGGAATGCAGGGACCTGTGTGACAATGGGTATAAAAACAGTTACTTCCTGCTTTCCCTCTAATTCCTGTGGACATCATTCCCTGCAGTGTGTGGCTGGCTCCCAGCTCTCCCATGCCTTGCTGGCAGCTCAGACCCCGTTGCCTTGGGGCTGGCCCAGGGCCCAGGTGACACAGGCTCCCAGAGGGATGTTGCTCCCAGCCCAGGGCACTCAGCTCCTTGCAGAAGGTGCTTCCACCTGCAGCCAGTGCTTGGCTCTGTGGCCTTTGGAGGGCACAGTGACTCGACTCAAGGGCAGCTTGACTAAAGCCAAGGTTGTGCACGTCAGTCTTTGTGCTGAAGACAAAGGAGGCAGACACATGTCACTGCAGCTCTGATGGAAAGCTGGGCATGCAGAAGGACAGCAGGGCTCAGGTCCAATCATAGAAGAGGTGGGGGGGGAAATAAATATGTTTCTGGAAGCTCTATGACAACCAGGAGATCTCCAACAGCTTCTGAGATCAATTCTCTGTGTAAATTTTGAAGACCCTCTCATTTATGTGCCTTAACTTTGTTTATTAAGAGAGCCAAGGTCATGCAGGGGAAGATTTGCGCAGAGCCAACAGCCCACCCAATAAAAAACCAAACCAAAAACACCCAAAAAACCCCCAGCCCCATAGACGTGCAGGATGACTAGATGACTCTATCTGGAGCTTTTATTAACATTTCCAGTGACAGACCTTCAAGCACTCTCTATAAATAGCAATTAGTTAAACTTTATGGATAACTGACATGACTCCAAACTGCATCAGACAATCAAGCCTTCAGGTAAGAGGGCAGCAGCTACAAGCATGGCATGGATGCTTTTGAACAGAAATACTCAGCTCTTTCTGTAAATGATTGTCCCATTTCCCCCCAGCTGGCTGAGAGTGCTGCTGCAGTGATATCAGCTAAGCCTGTGCATGTTTTTTTCACAAACACTGCACAGCCAACAGCAGAACAGGTAGAGTTCTCAAATAGCACCATGACTGGCTTTGGGCTCTGTGGCAAGGCTATAGCTGTCTGTCTCCTCAAATACCTGCTGGATAAACCAGGGAAGTAGCTGAAGTCATTCTGTTTGTTTTCCTTGCTACTTCCTGTCAACTAGAAATTAATAAATCATTGCTGTGTGGTGGTGGCTGTGAGTGATACTTGTGATGAACCTTTGGTGACAGACTGCAGAGGGAGAGCATACACAAGGGCTGTGTGAGCTGTGCTACCACAAAACTGAGAAATGAAGAGACCTGTGGGTTTATTATTCATCAGTTGTGAAGAGCTGGGCCTGAGGAGTGCCTAGGAAATCCTGCTCCACGTGGCTGTGACCACGGTGCATAACAAAGCCTAAGCAGGGACCCTTGGGAGCAGCACCCTTGGGCTCTGCTTTCCTTTTCCCATCAGTGCTCAAGGTACAACTTCCAGGCTACAATAGAGAAGTAGCTGGACAGGAGATTTCTTCAATGGCACCTTTGATCAAAGGACCTGTGCCTGAAGGACAGACTGGTTTAACTGCAGTTTGGGGCATCTGAAGACAATTAAGACTCATTAACTGTGCCCCCAGAACAGCTATTCAGGGCAAAGAGGACTACATCTGCAGGGGCTAAACTGTGGCTAAAACAGTGCCTCAGCAGGGCAGTGAATCACCCTGACTCACTCATGTGTGTTCACAGCTGACCAAAACCATGGATTTATTTCTTACAGATGATTCTGAAGCCCCTGAACTGATGTCATTGTGAGCGAATGTCACCGACTTCTGGTAAGATGGAACAATGGCACTGGGGTGGGAAGGGAGTTGAGAAAGAAGAAAAGATTGTGGGCTCAGCAAGATAACTTAAATGCTTTTAGTTTCTACCTGCAATATAGAGAAATTTTGAAGGAAAGGTCTGGCAGCATTGAAAATCTAGTTTTGGAAACATGAACAATTTTATTCTAGAGTTTGTACAGGACAGGATTTGTGAGGGTCTGTGGTCCAGCCCCTCACTGAAAGCAGAGTCAGCCTCAAAAGTAATTCAGGAAAGGAAGACACCTTGTATCCCAGCACAACCAGGTAAGAATATGCTGCTTTGAGTGGAGGCAGCCTTCTACATGAAGCCAGTTCATATTCCCATCAAGCATGTTCTCACACAGGCAATCATTCCCACTAATTTCAGGAGGCTGGCTAGCTGCTGTCAGGGTGGAGCTGCCTGGCTGCTCTCTGGCTCTTTGCAGTGCAAATGACAGGGAGCACGTTGGGTGTAGGAGACAGGTGGATTCTCACATTCAGGAAAGGGAAAAGTGATACCTTCCTTTCTCTTTTTTTCTTTTCCCTATCTGCTGAGCTGTTCTTGGTCAAGAATTGAACATATTTTGTCTGTTGAAAGCCTTAGTGTGCTCCACACATGAGATGAGGGAGGAGGGGAGAGAGCTGCTCCTTTTCAGCCAGCTAATCTGTTACCTCTGTAAAAAGGCTATTTGCAAACCAGGTGCCGTTGGTTTGGTCTGCAGCTGTTTTCCTTTAGGTTATCACCAGTGATAGAATTTGCACAGACCCTTTTTGGTGCTCAGAACGGTTGAGGGCAGACCTAAATTTAACCCATGCTTTTCTCCTTTGGGAGGAAAGCATTCCTGCTATCAAAGGCCAGGGTTTTAATCAATGCTATGCTGAGAAAAAACAAGAAAAGAACCTTGAGGCAGAGTTGTCACCCTCGTGGGAAGGATGACAGATCATGTGCTACATGCACTGGGTGATGTGTCCCCACCCTGTGCTCAGTGGACAGCAGAGGCGAGCCTGAGCTCCAGGTCTTACTCATTGTGATTATTTTTACTTTTTACAGAAAGGAGAGGGAAACAATTTTGGAGATGTCTCCCTGCCATCACGCAGCTCTGACCTATCGTGCTCTCAGCAAGGATGGCAAGACTGAAGGAGTGCTTCTGCTCTCTCCTGTGCCTGGGGGTGGGCTCCCAAGAGCCATGAGGAGGCAGCAGCTGCTCAGAGTCACCAGCGCTGTGCTGGCAAACTCAGCATTGCAGCTGGGCATCAGAGACTGCTCTGGAGGGCTGTACCTTCAGCATCTGCATGAATCCCATGCAGTTTGAGACAGGTTTGTGCAGCCTGGGTTGGTTTGGCCTGAAGAGCTGACCCACAGGAGCCTTCGAGTGGTCTTGGGGGGCAGGTGGTTCTCACCAGATGGTAGAGGCAGCCTAGGAGACAATTCAGATATTTTATTCTGAAAACTTCTTGCAGCTCAGAGCAACCTCCCCTGCTGCCCTTTTTTCACACTGTGCCCCTGCACAAAGGCAGTGAGGCTGTCAGAGCTGAAGGAGCTGTAGAAGGCAGCTCTGCTCTGCTCCTGCCTGCTCAGGAGTGGGAGGAGGAAGGAGCCATGGACACTGCCAGCATCCCTGGCCTGGCTGTAGGTGCTGCAAACTTGCCAACGAGGTATTCCCAGTCTGCTCTGAGCAGCTGGGTGAGGGGCCCTTGGCTCACCTCCTGCCACTGAACACCAGGCAGTCCTGTGTCACAGTTTAGATGGTCACAATACAAAGCAACACTCCATTTTCAGAAGGCTTCAAACCCATTTTATGACAGCATGCATGCTTTTTATACACTCTTACAAAACTCCTCAGTTTACTCATTGGTCAGGAAAGACAAGCAAAGTGCTCGTTGGAATAGGCAGTTGCAGGCTTCTCTTATTTATCTTTCTTTCTTTCTTGGTTTCTGTGGCAACAACCTTGGTAGGAAATTCTTTCAGGGGTAAACGTGGATCCTCTGATCACACTTCTCTCTGGCTCACAGAAGTCGCTGTAAAACCTCTTCCACAGTCTTGTTCTGAAGAAAGGTAACAACCTGACAGCAGTGTGCTTAAACCAAGGTGTCACTGTTGGCTCAGCCTAGAAGCTGGGACATGGATAAACTAAAGGCTCCTGGGCTGGAGGGGGCAGCAGAACCAGGAGCAGACACAGGCCTCATAGAAGCCCCCTGCTCCAGACCAGGCTGTCTCTTCCCCCTGAGATGTCACAAGGACAGCAGAGACACTCCTGCCTCGCTGGTGTTGGCTAAACCTGCTGCACAGACACTCAGAGGGGGCTCATTAATCCAGTGAACCTCTGAGATTCCCCTCTGGGTTCCTCCTCTTCCCCTCTGGGGCAGCTGGTCCTGCTGCTGGATCCTGTGTGAGATGGAGTGAGGCAGGGCCAGTGGTGAGTGAGCCGGGCTGCAGCCCAGGGCGGGGACTTTTCTGGGTTTGTCTCTCTTTTGGAGTGGCAAGAAGTTTTATTGTTCAATTTTTATTTTTTTTTAGGTTTTCTTGTTTAATAAACAGTTTTTTCCACTTTTCTCCAAGGAGGTATTTTTCCCAAACCGACTGGGGAGAGGGGCTGATTGAAGGGAGGAACCCCTTTGGGAATTCTCTTCCAAATTTGCCCTGAACCAGGACAACAGGTAACACTGTTCCACTGCACCTGCACCTGAACAAACTGCAAGACCTGCACCTGAACAAACTGCATGAAGATGGCTGTTAGACACCTGCTGGGCAGAGATCAAAATCCATCAAATAAGCTGTTAAAGCAAAAACATCCTGTTCAACTCTGACTCCTAGAATGCTGACATTTCTCCTGCCTTTCAAAGAGTTCATATCCTCTGGTTTTGCACAAAAGAAATCTGTAAGTGATTTCTCCCACAGGCTACAACCAGCTCTAGACTAACCTTAGTTTCTTTTCAAGCTTTAATTGGTGAAGAGTGGAACCAATCCATCTAGTGCAGACTTCTGGTAACATAATTAGTTAACAGGGGTCCTTTGTCTCCTCAAACTCAAAAATGTTGCATTTCCCAAGCCCTTAAATGGATAAAAAATTAGGTTCTCTTTTGGGCTTGTCCCAGTGTTGGCATGTCAGATTTTTCAGAGAGCTTATCTTCAGCAGCAGCACAACCTGCCACTTAAAATGAAACAGTGGGGAGATTTTATTTTTTCATGCTTGGTCTGAAATCAGAGGTGTTCTTAATTAATTTTTTAAAATGCTCTTTTAAAAGGCTATAAACTAATTAAAAGAATGACAGGAGATGTGGTATATTACCAGTGCCAAGGTATGATTCAGACAAACTGTCACTAGAAAATGGCTCTGACAATTCAAAGTCCCCCAAAATCTATTATTAAAGCTGTTTGGTCTTTCCCCCCCCCACCCCCCAATCAGCCACAGTCCTAAACATAATCTCAGATCTAGCAAAACACAAATTACTGTGGACGCCTCCATTGTGTTTTATTCTGTTTTCTGGCACTGGAAACTTCTTGGATGTAGGGATTGTAGCCAGCATCTCCACTCACAGAGCAGGATGATTGCTGGGCAAACAATTTCTTCCAGCATGGCTGGTCTAAAGGAGTGTAGGAATCCCCCCCTTGTCTCTCTCCTGTTTCTGTTTCCAGTTTGCAGAATGATGTAGGAAGGGAGTTGTTCCAGCCAGTCCAACATCCCATTGCTCTCAGCTCTGCTATCAGCAACATCAGTCTGAGGCTTCATCCAGATGAGTTGAAAGTTCTTCAAAAACAATTTTGAAACTGTGGTTTCCAAAGGGCATTTTGGAGGCTGTGGGGGGAAAAAAAAATCTCCTTAACACAAAAATGGAGCTGAAAAAAGAACGTTCTAGTGCAACACAGAGCAAATGTGCATTATTCTTTCAGTCTTCCCTTCATTTGGGGGGGTGTCCTTCTTTCAAACCTGTCCATTAAAGCCAAGCAGGTTATTCTGCTCTGCAGACCCCTCTCCTAACCCTGAGCCCTGGACCTATTGTTTCAGATATGCCTGAAAAAACAAGTTCATTTCCATCCTTCGAACTCCTCCTACAAATTTTCTTCTTTTTTGGCTGGCATCCCACAAATAAGCTCCCACTGCTGCTCTTTCACCATCTCCCAGCTCTCTCTTCAGTTGTGTTCTTGCTGATAAACTGAAGAGCATGCAGGGATTGACAGGATGTGATCCCTGCTCAGCTGTTCTGCAGTGGCTGAGTTTTAATTGCTCTGTGTCACCCTTTGCTTGGATCCCCAGGGCAGAAGTCACAGCAGTTTTTAATGCAGAATAAAAGAATACATGTCATCTGCAGTGTTTGATGACCTCCTGGCAGAGGGGCTCTCCTCCTCTGCCAGCACCTCTGGAAGCCAGTGCCCTTTGTGTGTGCTCAGCCTGCGGAGCACAGGGGGCACCAGCCCACCCGAGAAGGGCTCTGCTCGTGGGCTTCGTGTCTCACATTTGGGTCTCTCTCAGGGAGCTCACCCCCACTTTTCATCACCTCAGGGTCGCTGTCTGGGTTTGTAATAAACGCCAATCACTTGTTTTTTAAAAATTTATAAAAGTTTCATAAAAATAAAATGGTTATAAAAATAATAATACAAGTATAGTAATAAAGGTTAGACAATTAGAGTTAGGACAATCAAAGAGACAATAACAGCAAA
>VXBC01007513.1:382213-396541 GCA_013399945.1 Ploceus nigricollis
CCCCTGTGGGTCAGGGTGGTGGCAGCAGTGCCATTCAGGGGTGGCTGCAGCCCTCCTGCAGTGCCAGCTGTGGCTCTGCTGGAGCAGGGATCCTGGACAAGGGGGGAGTTTTCCTCTGGAGCTCCAGGGCTGCTGGAGATGGGCCTGGGCTCCCTCTGGGAATGCAGAGGAGAAGAAAGCTGCTCCTCTGGGAATGCAAGGGGAAAAGGCTGCTGTGGTGTTCCCAAGGTCAGATTGGATCCAGGTAGGAATGCTTGGCTCCTCCCCTGGGCAGAGCATCTCCCCATGGGATGCTGGAATTTTCTCAGCCATGCAGGGACACTCACTGGCCATGGACAGAAGATAATTAATAATTAATGGCCCATGGACAGCAGAGATCTCCTGGAGGGAGGGTTGGCTGTGGGAGAGATAAAGAAAAGTGCCCAATGAACAGCAGATACCTGCCCCAGCTCTGGCAGATGGGGATAGAATGCACATCTTGCATTTCCAGCCTGACAGCCACAGAGATCTGTGCTTGCCTGGGCTGACCCAGGGAAAGTGGGAGTTTTCTCAGAGCACTGAAAGCTGCTGCTCCTCACTGGCTGCACGTGTGGATTGTCCCTTGGGGAAGGGCAAGGAACAAGCTTAAGAGGGTGGCCCTTGACGCAGAACAGGCATGGAAAGGGGTATCACAAGGCTGGAGAAGAGGGATTGAGAAGCCTGAGGGGAGAGAGCTGGAGGAGAGTTGCAGGCAGCAGCTCAGGTGGCTGCGGGATATGAAAATCCTCCCACTGCTCAGATTTGCCTAGCAACTCTTGGCTGGCAGCACTGCTGGTGTTCTGCCATACAGATGCAGCCTCCATCTGATGGGGAATGGAGGAGAAGGGGGATGCAGGGACACATCCCAGCTCTGGGGAGATCTGTGCCCCGTGCCCTGAAAGGAGGTAGCAGTGAAGGCACTGAGCCCGTGTTTGCCCTGTCTGCTCATGATCCTGATCTGGTGTGTGCCACCTCCTGAGGGATGGCTCCTTCACCATGCCACAGTGCTTGGAAGTGCTGCAGATGTTGGCAGCTTCCAGGAGGGAGGGAGTTTTATAAATACATTGAGATTTGGTGTTCAGATAACTGTGGGTTTCAGAGGGATGTCAGAACTCTGTCCTTCAGCATATACAGCCAGGCAGCCCAAACCCACGTCTTGTTTGTGGAGAACTGGCTGATCTTTGTCTTGCTTTATATTCTGACTGAAACAGCATGAAAATGCAATTCCTAGGGTATTTATTTAAAAGAGAGTTTTGAAAAGGCAATTTTGTAGTGAGTTTAATTTTTGCTGTAACATTTCCTTTCTTAGGGTAACACAGTGTTCCTAAGTACCACACCTTCACCCCACAGTGCATTTCTGTCAAAATAACTCTAAATAATCTTACTAAACAAGGAAAACTTTTGAACTTTGTGATCTAGTCTCAGGGAACCTTATCCATGCTTTCCATCTGTAAGATCTGCAGCAGTAAGGAATGTCATGATGACTTTGGCACCTATTGACATGGCAAATTTAGTAGCAGTGAGCCTGCAGGATCTCTCTGTGCCCTGCAGCTTTTTCTAGGAAAGTGGCTCATTTGTGTTTCTCCATCTTCATGTAACAGGCAGGGAATATGAACATTTACTGGAATTTTTCTCTCCTTTCTTCTGCCCAGGGAACCAGACCCTCAAGATGATAACCTCCAGCACTGAGCCAGTTTGGAGCACTGTGCAAAGCCACTGCACAAAGGAACTGGTTAAGGTAACTGAGTTAGCCTTCAGTTTGCCTTGTGTTTAAAAACCCTCTTGTGAAAGGGGCTAGAAACACCATGGGAGTTCCTTAAGCTGGAAACCTATGTCTCATCAAAGAAAGAAATTATAAAAGACTCCTCTGAGCTGGCCTGCTCTCTGCTGCTGAAACTAGACTATAGTTAGACTATCGCTGCTTTTTCATTTGAAATGTCACCATTTACACTGACTTGCCACTCGTTCTGTTCTGTGACTGTTCACAGTGCTCTGTGTGATAACGTGCTATGCCTATTAATAATCACAAAACACAACCAGTCCCCACCACCTGCCTTTACAGGGAGGCAAAGTAACTTTTTTATGTCATGAAAATTACCCAGGAAAATACACAGCGCACTTTTCTAGGGTTTAAGACAGCGGGAAGATTTTCTCTTAGGATTTAGCTTTATCTGACAACCAAGCTGGTAATATTGAATCCTCCTGAAATCTGACATCAAAAACTCAAGACTGGGTTTTGGTAAGTCAAGCACTGGTCTTGGTAATTGCTGAGAGGTGTGGGAGTTTGACATCTCATTGCATCTCTAAAGTCACTGCCAATCTACAGGAGACTGAGCTCTGGGTTACAGTTTGAGACATTTTCCTCTTGCCTCTTCCTGTGAGAGAGCTTGCACCCCCACTGGCCCATCCTTCCCTGTGATTTGTCTCCCTCCTTGTCTCCCTACCACCCAGCCTTTCAGAAGGATCTCTGCTCCCTTTGCTCCCCCCNTTTTAATTGCTTAAAGTTTCTCATCAGTCAGATCTGGACTTGGTGCAACTCTTGCTCTGCTTGTGTGAGACTTTCCCACTCTACAGTAATTTCTTACCTTGATCATTTAATGTACTCCTTTTTTGCTTGTAATAGATTACATTATCCCAATCTGGGCATAAAATGAAAGTGCTCTTCCTCACAGGGTTAATTAGCAGCCATGCTTGGCTGTGCCCAGCAGAGCAGACTTGCCTTTGTCTGCAGAAGTCTTAAAATAGTAGAGAGAGTGAAACTCCTTGTGTTTAAAAGCTGAAAATTTGCCATGTTAATTCACTGCCCATCTGCCAAGAAGTGCTTAACAGGGATGTTTGTGAGTGCAGCTGGAAAAGGGTGCCTGGCTGCCACTCCTGGCTTTGTTCCCTGGCTTTGCCGAGGGATGGGATGTGCGGGGGTTATCCAGCAGTGGCTCCAGGGCAGGACCCAGTGGGAGGGGGCTGGTGTCTCCAGCAGCAGAGATCTCCCACTGGCACTACTTTTGCCCCTTCTGCGATGCTTTAACAAGAGAAGCAGCACTCGTGGTAGTTTCTGTTAAAATGAACAAGATAGCAGAACAAGCCATGACAGAGGTTGGAAGCAGTTTGCCTTGGAAAACAATCTCCCTGGAACAGTGAAATCTGAGCCTTCATAAGGACACGATGGCTGCGGTGACAGCCCTCCAAGGCTGACACAGACAGACTCAATGTCACAGCAGCAGCTTGAACTGTGGTCACATCTGAAGCAACTGTGTTTACACCACGTCTGTTATAATCCCAGCCTCTAAAATGAAGCTTGATTGTTTGTTTTGCTTTTCTTTTTTCCAGTGTGCCCCTGACAGGTCAGCTAACAGAGCCCAGGAGAGACAGAGTGCTTTAATACAGTGAGGCCATTCTGATTGCTGCCACATCTCATTAATAACTCGTTGCCCTGCTATTGTGACTCCAATTTCACAGCTCCATTTGCACTCCCTCTGGTTAATCACATCCATTTTTAGCGTGCTGATCTTAATTGGTCATTTATTACGGCTCTGTCTATTTGATGGACACTGATTTCTTCTCACCACCAAAGCTTCTACCCCACTGCCTCTCTGCCATCAACTGGCAAAACTGAAATCAATGAGAATTAAGTTTGAAGCTGGTTTGGAAACGCAGGCATTGCTCTAATTGATTCACTTTAATTGTTAATTGTCTCAGCCTGCTGAAGGCAGTGCTTCCGTGCANCGGCTGAGCACTGTGATTTCTCCCTGCCTGAAAACGTGGCTCAGGGAGCTGCCTGGCAGAGCTGCTGGTGGCACTCAGGCTGGATTATTCCTGCTGCTGCACTTGCCCATCAGCACGAGTGAGACTGATGGGAGATGCACAGCCCAGTAATCCCATGGCTGATGAGATTAAATTGTCTCTCCTTCCTTCCTTTCCACAGCAAGGGCCTTCTCTGTATCCCTTTAATGCACAGCTCTTGAACACTCTTTATGATTGTAAGGCATTCGGTCCCTTATCTGCAATTAAAAAAATAAAAAATAAAAAATAAAAAATAAAAAATAAAAAAATAAAAAATAAAAAATAAAAAATAGAAAAAAAGCAGAAACTGTATTGCTGTTTTTTAATTGCTTAAAGTTTCTCATCAGTCAGATCTGGACTTGGTGCAACTCTTGCTCTGCTTGTGTGAGACTTTCCCACTCTACAGTAATTTCTTACCTTGATCATTTAATGTACTCCTTTTTTGCTTGTAATAGATTACATTATCCCAATCTGGGCATAAAATGAAAGTGCTCTTCCTCACAGGGTTAATTAGCAGCCATGCTTGGCTGTGCCCAGCAGAGCAGACTTGCCTTTGTCTGCAGAAGTCTTAAAATAGTAGAGAGAGTGAAACTCCTTGTGTTTAAAAGCTGAAAATTTGCCATGTTAATTCACTGCCCATCTGCCAAGAAGTGCTTAACAGGGATGTTTGTGAGTGCAGCTGGAAAAGGGTGCCTGGCTGCCACTCCTGGCTTTGTTCCCTGGCTTTGCCGAGGGATGGGATGTGCAGGGGTTATCCAGCAGTGGCTCCAGGGCAGGACCCAGTGGGAGGGGGCTGGTGTCTCCAGCAGCAGAGATCTCCCACTGGCACTACTTTTGCCCCTTCTGTGATGCTTTAAAAAGAGAAGCAGCACTCGTGGTAGTTTCTGTTAAAATGAACAAGATAGCAGAACAAGCCATGACAGAGGTTGGAAGCAGTTTGCCTTGGAAAACAATCTCCCTGGAACAGTGAAATCTGAGCCTTTATAAGGACACGATGGCTGCGGTGACAGCCCTCCAAGGCTGACACAGACAGACTCAATGTCACAGCAGCAGCTTGAACTGTGGTCACATCTGAAGCAACTGTGTTTACACCACGTCTGTTATAATCCCAGCCTCTAAAATGAAGCTTGATTGTTTGTTTTGCTTTTCTTTTTTCCAGTGTGCCCCTGACAGGTCAGCTAACAGAGCCCAGGAGAGACAGAGTGCTTTAATACAGTGAGGCCATTCTGATTGCTGCCACATCTCATTAATAACTCGTTGCCCTGCTATTGTGACTCCAATTTCACAGCTCCATTTGCACTCCCTCTGGTTAATCACATCCATTTTTAGCGTGCTGATCTTAATTGGTCATTTATTACGGCTCTGTCTATTTGATGGACACTGATTTCTTCTCACCACCAAAGCTTCTACCCCACTGCCTCTCTGCCATCAACTGGCAAAACTGAAATCAATGAGAATTAAGTTTGAAGCTGGTTTGGAAACGCAGGCATTGCTCTAATTGATTCACTTTAATTGTTAATTGTCTCAGCCTGCTGAAGGCAGTGCTTCCGTGCATCGGTACCACCCCGAGGCATGCACAAGGTTGTGCTGGCCCAGCCCTGGCAGGCAGGCACACCTGAGAGATCAGAGTGGCCAGAGCTCAGCCCCCGTGGCCCCCAGCTCAGGAGCTGCCTGGCCCCTGGGCCATCAGCAGCAGGAGGGTGCCTGGAGAGAACAGGAAAGCAGGGAGCTGTGCTGCTGACCTTCCACGGGGAAACACAGCCTGGCCACGCCAGAATCCAGCACCCCACTGACTACAGCAAATGCACTTGGGCCAGCAGAATGGCCATGGCCAGCAGCCCAGAGGGCACCAGGCTCTGGGAGCATGAGCAGGATTGTCATGGCTGGGTGGCTACAGCTGGTTTGATCATGTGGGCAGAACAAGGCTTTGTAGGGACAGCCAGCATCTTCTGCTGGCCTGAGTGATGTTGCTGGGGACAAGAGCACTGATGAGCTCCTGCTGTGCACCTGCAGGTGGCCCTGGTGGCCACCTGCTTATCCCCAGCAAAGTTGCAGCAGAGAGCAGCAGGACATGGCTGCATTGGGAGGGGATGTCAGTGCTCCTGTGTACAGTGACACTGGAGTGACAGGGGCAAGGCTGGCTGTCCCTGTGCCACCACACTGGCTACAGGCAGCTGGGATGTGGCTTGTGCCACTGTGGGTTTGCTGCTCCAGCAGCTCCTCTGAGCTCAGAGGGATGGTGGCACAGAGCTGGGCCCCCTGTCTGGGGGCTGTACATCTCCTGCAGGGCACCAGGACATCAGGTGGCAAGGGGAAAGGAGGATCCTGCACTGGGAGAATGTTATAGCAACAAGTTTTGAGTCCCCTACCACTTCATGTAAGCTTTGCCCTCTGCTAAATGTGTGGTTGGTAAATGACTACAAAATTTAGGTGTGATTTGCAGGACTCTGAGGTCTTGCTTGGTCTTCAGTGCTGCAAGAGCCCAAATTGCCAATTGATACCAGAATTATATCCATCTATAAAAATAGCAATATCTAGATGGTGACATTAACTTGTCACTGGTAGACTGTTCCCTGTGCTAAAAACAAAGGGAGTGGGACTCATATTTACCATTGCAATATCCAGGCCTGAAACATAAAGGAGAATGGATGTAGCAATAAAGCCTGTTGGGTTTTCCAAATCAGAGATGGAGTTCGGTTAAATGACAGTTTCAGCTCCTTGCCCTTCCTGGAGACAGTCCACTGGGAAAACGAAAGGAATCAGTACCTTCATCCCCATGCACAGAAAAATAGTTCCAGCTGATGGTGAGCCTGCAAGACAGAGTGAAAGTGTTGGGGAGCCAGGAGGAGGGGAGCAAAGCAGACCCACAATGAGATGAGCTGGTGAGATTTCTCTCTCAATAGCATTTCCAGGAGAGAGACACTGAGCAGGCTGAGAGACTGAGTCTTCTGATTCCCTGACCTCTGTCAGGGCATCAGAAATGTAATATCTTCCCCTCTGTACATCTTAAATTTTCATCTGAGCATTTTGCTGTTAGCATTTTTCCATGTTGACAGCTATATTTCTGGAACACTTCTAGCAGATACCTGAGCACTTTGGAAAAACCCCCCTGGCCACACAGCTCTTAAAATATGTCCAGCTTTTCTAACGAGTGGAATGCTTTGTTAGGTGGATGGAGAATTTCTTTAAAGAGCAGAGAAGGTGATAACAATCATAGGGGAAAAAATCTTGGAATGTGCCAAGGTCAGCCCATAACGATCTGCTGAAATCTGACCCTGGATAAGACATGGAAATATCAGGTATTATACCTGGGGCTAATCACTCTTATTATACCTTGCCTGTAGTTCTTCCTAAGAATGGAAAAAATGTGTGAACCCAGGTTACCTGACACTTAATTTCAAGGCATGCAGGGGGATCTATGGCAGCCTTCTTCAATGGCCTGCTGTATTGCTCCTGTCAGAGGAGAGATGACAATGCACAGGGGGCATCCATGCACAGGGAAGGCTATGCTCAGGGCTCAGGGCTTCCAGAGCAGATATTTTTCAAATGCTCCTGGAGCCACTGGCAATGGATATTCTATGGAAAGTCAATTACATTTCCTTCCCACATCTTTTGGTCCCCCAGGAGCTGCCCTGAACTTCAGCAGTGTGGAACTTTCCAGGCTGTGCCACATCCTCCAGGCAAGGCAGCTCCAGTGGCTCAGCCCCGCGGTCACACGAGGCACAGCCCTGGTGCCCCCAGCACGGGGTGGGCTTTGTTGTGCTCCCCTGCCTCCGTGTGCCTTGTTCCTGTCCTGGAGGAATGCAGGAAATGGGTGTCTGGATGGAATGAACCTCGGGGAATCTGCTGAGACAGGGTTCAGGTGCCTTGCCCAGGAGGCAGCTCCTGCCCCTCGCCGTGACGCGCTGCCCCGCGAGGCACAGCGACCTGGAGGTGACTGCACCAGGCCACCACTGATGGTGGCTCTGCTGTCCAGAGCCTCGCTGGAGCTGAGGAGGGAGAAACTGAGCTTCTCCCTTTGGCTGGGACAGAGTGCTGTGCCCTCTGCAGCAGCCCGAGGAGCCGGGTGAGCTGTGGCTGCCTCGTGAACGTTCCTGCGCGTCACAGCCTGCTTGCACACACTGGGCATGGCTGTCTCCAGTGAGATGCCATCTGGGATAAAGGCAACTTCAGGCTTGCATTTTGGGCATTCAGACACGTTTAGAGAGCAGGCAGGAGTGGAAGTTAGCATTCAGATGTTTCCCAAGCTCAGATACCTGGGAGCCAAATGCTCCAGTTAAACAGATTGTGCCCTATTAAATCAAAGCAGTGCACTGACAAAAGCTTAGCCCACAAGTTGTCATCTAGGTCACGGTTACACAACAGAGTGTGCAGGGGCTATGGATGCTCTCCCTGCATTCCCAATAAAAACATGAGTGCCTTCCTACCTTCCTTGCCTAACCCCAGCCACATTCCAAGGACAGAGGGATTCGTTCCACGGGAGGACAGGCAGCCCAGCAGGGTGCCAGGCCCTCTGCCTGGAGTGGTCTTTTGCCCTGGGGTGCTTCTCTGCTCACACAGGGCACCAAACACAGATGGGGTTGATGCCTCAGGTTTANTATCTACCTTTGAATAACCAAGAAAACCCTGTGCTAATCCACCAGCTCCTTGGAAATGGATGCGTGGATGTGCTGGTTTTGGTCGGGTGGAGTTAACCCTCTCCTCAGAGGCTGCTGTGGGGCTGTGTTCAGGATTTGTGCTGAGCACAGGGCTGACACTACAGAGGTGTTTTTGTTACTGCTGAGCAGGGCTTGCACAGAGCCAAGGACTTTTCTGCTTTTCATCCTGGCCTTGCTGGAATGGGGGGCTGGAGGTGCAGGGGAGGCTGAGAGGAGACACAGCCAGGACAGGTGACCCCAGCTGGCCAAAGGGATATGCCAGACCCTGTGACATCGTGCTCAGTGCATACAAACTGGGGGAAGAAGGAGGAAGGGGAACACAAGTGGAGTGATGGTGTTTGTCTTCCCAAGTCACCGTTATGTGTGATGGGGCCCTGCTTCCCTGGAGGTGGCTGAACTGCCTGCCCATTCCTTGTTTGGCTTTGCTGGTGTGCACAGCTTTCTCTGTTGAACTGTCTTGATCTCAAGCCATGAGTTTTCCAGCTTTTACTCTTCTGATTCTCCCCCAGTCCTGCTGGTGGGGGAGTGAGTGAGTGAGTGGCTGCCTGGGGCTTGGCTGCTGGCTGGGATTAAACCACGACAGTGAGCTAAAGTCAAAATCTATTAACCAAATTCTCAGGTAGACTAAAGCCATTTTAAGTCACTATGGCAACAGAAAGGGCTTCATAATTACAGCAAATTATATTTATAGTCACTTCAGGGAAATGTTCTTAGACCTCTCTTCTCCAGTTAATTGATGGGCATTTAACTTTAAATATTGAACACCATTGCAAAGACTACAATAGATCTTCCTTCTTTGTATACTCACAGCTGCCAACTAAGCTGGCATCTAGTTTTTATTGTTCTCTGGGCCCTTAGATATTTTCCTGTGCAGGTACATTTAAGCTTCCTGGGAATGGACTAGCTCTTTTTAGCAGATCCTTCAGAGCTGCCTGGTGTTTACAGGCAGCAAAACATTGTTGTGGTGCAAAAAAAGGAAAAGCTGGCAGTCTTCAGAGAGAGAGGCTGAAGAGCACAAGCTCTTGGAGGATATTGAGGTGTATTTATCCAAATTTACAATGTGCTTTCTGTCAAGGTATCTAAGCATTACATGATGGCTTTAAAACAAGAGCAGTGGGACTGTCACTTAAAGCTACTCAGGTTTTGAAGGCTCAGCCTTACCCCGTCCCACTCTGGGGGAGACGAAGCAGTGCAGTGCACAGGGATGTAAAGTGGCATTAAAAAATCAAGGAGCCACTTCTGAGTCATTTGCTGCCCCTGGTTTGCCAAAGCCAGCTTGGCTTGGTGCATGCAGCACCAAGTGGTCACCCCTGCAGCCAGCCAAAACCATCTGCACCACACATTTCCCTTGCACTGCTCTTAGGAATCTCCTCTCTGGTAAAGCAAGCCCCAGGTCCAATCCCAAGCAGAAACATTGGGCTTTTCTTTCCCCATTCAGTGGAAAATCCTTTCAAGATTTGTGTCTCCTGAAGGCTCGTGCACCACTCACCTCTCTCTCAATAACTGGAGCAGAAGAAGCTCTCTTTCCTCACAAAGTATCATCCCCAGCTGCTGGCCAAGTTTTATCATCCTCCTCTGGATTTCATCCAGCTTTTCAGCAGCCTTTAGAGAAACACAGGTTTGGGCCTGGCACACAGACTGCTCAGGGCCAGGCTCCTTGGCACAGCCAAAGGTGGCACTGTCCCTGTCCATCACTGCATCCCACCAATCCCCCTTTACCCTTCCTGGTCCTGTGTCCCTCACTAACACAGGGACCTGGAAAAAAGGCAATTTTCCCCCCCCCCCCTTCTGAAGATGCTTGCTGATCAAAACCACACAGACCAAGGCTGGAATCAGAGAAAGCAGAACATTCCTGTGCAAATTTAAATAAAATTCCTGCGAGAATTTAAGCAAGAAGCAGCTGCCCCTCACCCCAACTCCTCCACTTTTCTCCTTTCATGTAAATCAAGTTGTATGTGGTCCTTTGGTTAATCTGAGTTTAATATAACTACAGCAAGAAATGATATTCTTTACAAAGAGTGATGTATTCCATAATCCACACCCCTGTACACGATTTAGTTGGGAAAACCACAGCATGACTTCTGCCCATCCCTGCCTCCAAGGCAGTTAAAAGAATTTGTGCAGGAGGGGGAGCTGGTCCTCCAGAAAGGATGCTGAAATATTGTTTTTTCTTTCTGCTTCTCAATTCAATTAAGCTTTGCAGCATTAGCATTTCCTGCATGGTGGATGTTGTCTGTCCATCCCTAATTAAAATGCACTTCCTTAAATGGGATGTACTTACTGTGTAAGTTAACTAAGTGGCCCATCATTTTCATTATGTGCTCTATTACACATTCATTACACAGAGGTGTACCTCATTATTTGTAGCTCCTGGTTCCTGCTCATCTGAAGCTGTTATCAGCACTGATAACACCACTGATACTCATCACACTAGCCAGGCTGTAATTATTTTAGCACGTGGTCTTTGTGCTCTGTCCTAAACCCAGTCTCACACCGAAGCCTTACTGGCTGCAGCATCACCCCCAGCTCAGCCCGTTTGAATTTTGGGGTTCAGGGGCCAAATGCCTTCCAGAAGCTTATGCAGAAAAATATTACAGAGTGGAAAAACCTGCCTGAATAATAAAAAAAAAGTCATGAGCTTTGTTTGCCAGGTGTAGGTGCCTCTCCAAGCTGCCACAGCTCAGTGCAGAGGCTCTGAGTGCTCGCTGTGGCTTTTGGCACAGTCATAAAATAATTTTGTGCATTAATAAAAACTTTCTATGAAAGCAGAGGTTTTTCAGGTGATAATGAACCGCCCTGGAGGAATCTCTCTGTTCACAGGTGGAGATGGAGCTCGCTTTGCTTCCTTCCTCCTTGGCTTTCCCAGCAGAATGGGGCTTGTGACCCTGGGGATCATAGAATCACAGAAGGGTTTGACTGAGAAGAGAACTTTTAAATGCCATTCAGTCCAAGCCCTGCAAGGAGCAGGAATGTTTCCAGCTCAGTGTTGCAGCGAGTGTTTTGGCAGGAGTGTCCCCAGGAGGCTGCTGCAGGAGAGGCTCCAGCTTTGCCACCATGCTGAAGTCACACCCAGAAACGCTTTTCTTCCACTCAGCTTTTTTCAGAAATTGATTTGCCAAGAACCAAGAGAAATAGTTGCATGGAATGTGGTGAGCCCCCAGGAAGTGGAGGGGCCTTGGGAAATGGGCTCATACTGGGCTTTCATTTCAGCTCTTCCTTGCCATCCTCTTTTAAAGCCAGCACTGCATTTCAGCCCCGTTCTCCTCTTCTGCTTCCCACCCTGCAGTGCAGCCCTGCTGATGGCACAGTGTCCCCTCCTGGCATGTGCTGTGGGACCTGGGCCAGCCCAAGGCACCCCGAGGCCAGAGTTCTCCCCGTACCTGCCACCCCCCTCCCACTGCCCTCAGCACGGTGCCCCAGGAGCTTTGTGCTGCTGGGATAGTGCCATGGACCTTCTCTCCAGAGAAGGAAAAAGTTGTTTGGGATCACAATCAAAGATGCAGAACTAACACAGAGGAAGGAATCAGAGTTCCACATCTGTTCTGCTGTGAACACCAATCAGTTTTAATTTAAAGCATCAGTCACAGCCAAGCCCTGCCACATAAAATATCTCTGCATACAGCAACAATTCCTCAATCTTAATGAAGTCTTGCCCAGGAAAGCTGTTCCACTTCTGCCCAGCCAAGAGCAGGGAGGTGGAGATGAACTTTAGATGGCAAGCCCCAAAAAACTGGACTTTTTGTGCAGTCATCCTGCAGCAGGCAGGTACGTGGCTGTAGCTAGGAGGCTTTCAGCAATCCCTGCAGATTTAGAAAGCCTGGAGAAAAGTTTATGGATCCCAACACAGATACTACATCTCCCCCTGAATATATCCCTGAATAATATTCTTTCTTGGATATTATTGCAGTTTGCCAAAGATGCATATTGGGGGCTAAAATCCACTTTGTGCTTGGTGCTCTCCAGATAGAGCAGAGAGACTGGGTCACTTTAGGTCCTTTTGTAGCTGCACGCTGCCCAAGTGGAGCAAGTGCAGAAGGTCTGGAATTAATGTCAAAACAAAACATTCAGGGTTTTCTAGAGGGCACTCATATCCTGGGGGCTGAAGGACTCAGGCACAGAGTCCATAAAGAGGAAGGCAATGTTTTTCTGCTTCTCCACTGCTCTTGCTTGTGCCAACTGCTGCATCTCCATCCCCGTGCCAGGGATTTCCAGGAGCAGTGCTGGGGAGGGGCCCTGACATTGGTGCAGTGGGAAGCTCCTTTCCACGGAGATGAAAGAGGCTGATGGGTCTTTATCACAATGAAATGGTGTTTTCACCTTCTTTATCAGGGGTAGTGATTGCACAGGAAAGTCCTGTGGCAGGAAAGAACCTCTTCTGGTCAGCCAGCTAAACTCCTTGGAAATGGCACATGGACACAAGGACTTCTCTACAGGCTTTGTTTTTTTGAAAAGGCATCTCACAATGGCATGGCTTTTATGGGGAACATTTTTTTCCTCATTTCCAATTGTAACTTCTCTTTTCATCAGCCTCCAAGTACTGAGGCAGCTGCACTGAATGATCATTGTAGGTCCCTTCCAGCTGAAATCTTCTCTTCTCTTCTCTTCTCTTCTCTTCTCTTCTCTTCTCTTCTCTTCTCTTCTCTTCTCTTCTCTTCTCTTCTCTTCTCTTCTCTTCTCTTTTTCAGACAGGAGAAATCTGTCTGCTGCAAACACCCTGCCGTGGCTCCTAGCTAGCACCTCACAGGCATCTGCAAGAATGGTCATTTTTCTTTTGTGAAGAAATTGGGTTAATATGACCTCTTATGAGGAAAAAGTGAGCATTAAATAATTGAGGAATGATGAGGAAATGTTTGCAGCGTGGTCAGGTCTGAAATGAGTGTGGGAGTCATGGCAAGTTTGAAACAGAGAAGAGAAGGAAGAGGGAATAGGCAGGACTCTGAGCTAAAGGAGTTATTGATCCAGATAGTATGAGGGCCTAAATTAAAGAGATTATTCACCCCTCTTAGTTGTTTTAAAGTATCACTGGGGCCTTGGAAGCATTTTTAGACAGCAGATTACCAGCTGTGCACCCCAGGGAGCTGGAGGATGAATGGATGGTGCTGAGAGATTCACACCAGCTGGAATGAACTCGGTGCAGAAAGGAGAAATAAAATCACCAGTCATGAACACTGCACAGCAAACAGCATCACATCCCTTCAGGCATTCTCACACCTTCAATGGGCACATTTTGTAAAGCTCACTCAGGTGGAAAAAATTAATTTTTTTTTGTTCTCCACCCAAAGCCACAGTGGCAAACTGAATTATCAGTCCTGGGGGCAGCAGGTGAAAAATCATCTTGATTTTTTTCCTGTCTTTGCTTTTGAAACCACCTGTTTCAAAACAACTGAAATTCTGTTTCCTCTGGCCTGTGAGGAGCTTTAATGCTCCATTTGCCCTGGAAGAATGTGGCCTCTCTTCCTGTGGAAAGGAGCTGAGTGCATCTTCCCAAACTTAGCCCTTAACCACATTGCCATGGGGTGAAACAGAACTCAGAAATCTCTAGGGGAAAACAAAAACACAAAACCAAAGATTGCTGTTTGAACACTGGTGGATCACTAAGGTTAATTATAGTGCCTTTGTGCAGTGTTTTGGAAGGTACCAGGACATGACAATTGAACATGTAATTGTTCAGGAAAGACACAGTGCCAGGCTGTTCCACAAGGAGCTGCCCTTATTATAATAATATAAATAATAATTTATAATAATATAAATAATTGCTTCATTTAGCAATGGCTTTCAGTAGCAGGATTTTCTCTACTACTAAGATCAACAGCTAATTTCTCCTGGCCCTCTTTGCCAGGATTGATGGGGTCAGGAAATATTTCTGTCAATC
>VXBC01007513.1:396600-417678 GCA_013399945.1 Ploceus nigricollis
GCGACCAGTTAAAAAAAAATAGTAAAAACCAACCACACCCCCACTCCATACACTATCACCCCCCAAAAAAAAACCAAAATCAGGGCAAAGAAGGACTATCCAATTCCTAACTATGATCCAAGACTGACCTGAGGTAAGTGGACTGAGAGAGGAAAAAATACCCACCTGTTCTGTTCCAGCAGGGCTTGCTGTTAAGATATTTTGGATATCAGCTTTCATAGTCTCAAAAAGAAAAAACCCACAAAAAAAAAAAAAAAAAACCAACAACAACAAAAACCAAAACAACAAAACACCAACAAAAAGAACACAACCCTCTTCTGGGGTTGACTTTGCAGTTCTGTCAAGTTTTATTTGCAGCCAACTTCAGGCTAATTCCCAGGTCTCTTTCTACCCTAAGAGGGCAGTAAATCTCAGATGCTGGATTGGATGGCAGGAGGTTTGAGGCTGTGACTTCAGGCTGATTTTAAGAGAGTGTGGATGCAGCTGAACTTGGGGGCAGTGCAGCTGGGACATGCCTGCTCTGTCAGGATCCTTCCTGCCCAGATGCTGACCCTGCTCCTTGCTGGTGCTTCATATTGCCCCAAAGGCAGGCAGCAGGCAGCAGCTCCCACAGAAATCCTGCTCCCCTTCACCTGGGCAACAGACAGGCTGCCCTTCCCCACCTGAGGAAGGGAAAGGTGGCTGGATGTGGCATTCACATCCTCTGAACAGAGAGACATAGTTCTCCCTCTCCCTCAGGATTTTCCTGGAGAAGCACAGAGAGAAGAAGAGAAAACAACTCTTATCTCTGCTCCTGTGTTTGTCCAGGAAAGATCAGGAGAGGGAGAATTATGTCCCTCTGTTCAGAGGAGGTGAATGCCACAGGTGAGGTAGGCAGGAGCTGGCAGTGCTGGGTTTATACCTGACCTCCTAACCAAGAAGGACAAGTTGGGAACAACATATTTCCATTAATTCAGGCAGCACTGATTATATTGAAGGAATTGCACAGTATCCATGGCTTCTGTCAGCTGGGAAAGGGGTTGGATTCATGCCACCAATTATTCAGAAGAAATTGTTTGCCAGACTCTCATTATGAGCTCTACAGAACAGAGGAGTTGCTACATCAGATACAATTAACTTCATGTTACAAAACCCTTTTGGGATGTAAACACCAGACCCTGCTGTATTGCAAGGGCCTGCTTGCTCCTGATTTTTACAGGAACCTGTGTCTGTTCCTCCTGTGTGTGCCTGCAGGGAGCAAAACCCCTGAAAACCTGGGAGATACTGTCCACTGTGTCTGAGGAACAGAGCACCACCCCAGACCAGTGCAAGCAGAATCCAGATGTGACATTTGAGTGTGCCTAAGCATTCCTCAAAGCAGTCGGATGTCAGGCTCCCAAGCACTAACACTGAAGAGGATTTTCAATCCTGGATTTGCTGAAGGCAAAGCTAGACCAACACCTGTCTGCTTTTTGAATCAGATCCCCAGCTGCAAGGTCTTTGCTCAGTGCAGTTAATAAATCTCTCCAGGACAAGAGACTTGCATCCTGCTCACCACAGCACGGGGTCTGGGGGCAGAGCAGCAGCCCACAGTCTGTGGGGTGAAGAAAGTGCAATTGGCTCACAGAAATGGGAAAGCAGCAAAGCAGATTCAGCTGACACCAAAGTGTCCTGTGGAGTCTGTGCTGTTTCACCAGATTGCTCACAGCAGCTCAGGAAATCTTACTCTTGCCTTTTTTAGTGCTCTGTGTTGGACTTGTAATGCAAATTTGTATTCTTGTCAACTTGTATTTTTTAGTCATTTTCCAGCTAAACTTCACTGGCCAGTGTGAAATGTATTTTTAACTCGTAGGGACCTCAGTTAAAAACAAAAATAGCAATGGAAATTGTTTCGTTTTCTTAACAGCCAGGGAAATGAACATCAATTAGTTGCAGTGCTCTGCACAGAATGGGAGAATAAAGAGAGATGAGTCCTGCAGCTGAGTGGAAAGCATTTCTTGAAGCAATTTGGAAGGTGAAGCTCCATCATAGGTGCTCAGGGACCAACACTGTGTGTTCCTAACAAAAATATGTGTTGGGCTTTTTCAGTATCTATTGCTATCATTTATCCAGAGGGAAGCTTTTAGTGCTTTTAAGGTAAATGCTGATTTTTAGAGCAATTCCATTTAAATAACCAAACCCGAAATGCTGTTTGCATTAGCAGCTAGCAAAAGAGAGGCTCAGATCACTGCCATCGTCCCCTGAACTCTCACACAAAGGACACTTAATAACATATCCCTTCCTGAGACAGAAAGGAGAAGAGCATTAAAGGAAAGAAAACCAGAGGCATCCTGCTGAGATCAGCACCATTGCCCTCAGGCTGGCTTTCTTCCTCCTGGAGCAGCAGCTCGGATGGTGGCCATTGGAATAACCACAGAGGTGCTTTAGCTGCCCAGCCTGTTAACAGCAGGGATCAGATTTGCTTCACACCTACACCCATTGCAAAGAGGGGCAAATGTTCTGTAAAACACTGCTGGTGATACACAGCCATCATTTTGTTCTGCCAGCACAGGGCTGCTTCAAGAAATAGCTGAGGTTTTGGCTGTGATGTGCTTGCTTGGGAAAAGGAAGGCTCCAAAAAGTGTCACTGCGTTCTCTCCAATGTCAGAAGTGCCCAATGTGAGCAACTCCTCGAAATCAGAAGTGGAGGGCCAAGCTAAAATAAGGAGGAGGTCAAGGTGCATCCCCAAGCTCTAATGTGATTTAGAAATATTATCAGTCACTAGGAAGCATCCAGTTCGTGCAGATTTTACAGATGCTGACTTGTAAAACAAGAAACAAACAGAAGCAAAAAGACCAGGCAATTCAAACTTGAATTACTCACACCAAGTGAAAGCAAGGCAGGGAAGAGTCTCCCTGTATTGGGCAGCCTGAGTGAGCAACTGGGGTTTTCATTTCTCTCAGGGACCAAAGCTCTCTTGCAAAGGAGCTGCTGTGGTTGTGCATGTGGGCTGGTGCATGTTTGGGCAGGTGCTGAAAAGAAGGCAGAAGCAGAAGCACTGAAATCCACATCAAGAGGCAGGAGTAGTTTTGGAGCAGGGTCACAGAATCACAGAATGACCAGGTTGGAAGGGACCTCCAGGATCATCGAGTCCAGCCCGGCCCCAACACCTCAACTGAACCCTGGCACCCAGTGCCACATCCAGGCTTTGTTAAACACCCCCAGGGATGGTGACTCCACCACCTCCCTGGGCAGCCATTCCAGAGCTTTATCACTCTTTCCATGAAAAGCTTTTTCCTGATATCCAACCTGTATTTCCCTTGACACAGCTGTGTCCTTTGGTTCTGTCAGTGCTACCTGGTGAAAGAGACCAACCCCACCTGACTACAGCCACCTTTCAGGAAGCTGTAGAGAGTGGTAAGGTCACCTCTGATTCTCCTTTTCTCCAGGCTGAGCACCCCCAGCTCCCTCAGTGGTTCCTCACAGGGTTTGTGTTCCCAGCCCCTCTCCAGCCTCGTTGTCTCCTCTGGATGCACTCAAGCGTCTCAAGGTCCTTCCCAAACTGAGGGGCCAGAGCTGGACACAGCACTCGAGGTGTGGCCTCACCAGTGCCAAGTACAGGGGAGGAGTGACCTCCCTGCTCCTGCTGGCCACACTTTCATCAAAGTGAACAAAAAAGAAAAAGAGAAAGGCTCTGTGAATGCTGGAGAAGGTGAGAGTAGAGAATGTCAAGAATTAAGCTTTCCTCCTCAACCTCACTGAGGCTCCCCCGTGGGAAGTCCCTGTGATACTTTTAAACACTGATAAGAGGGCAGGGCCATGGAAGCTTTGTGACTTGCAAGGAGCTGCCTGGTGGTGGCAGCTTTTCCTGGGCCTCCTCCTCTCATGATGGCTCAGCTAAATTGAAATTGTGTGCAGTAAATTGAGTGCAAGCCTGTACCAGGGTCAGGCAAATGAGCAAGGGAACAGATCCCAGCATCCTCCCAGAGGCACCTGCTGTCAGGCACACGTTAAAATCAGGAAGATGTTTGCTCTAACACCTGCAGAAGTCTTAACTGGCACTGCTAATTGAATATGAAGGGTGTTTTTTTTTTAAATTCAGCTAAGATTAGCACAGAGATCTGCAGGAGGAAGCTGTTGCTTGGCCTTAACAAGTGGGAGGTGCTGTAAGGATGGAGTGCAGGTGAGACAGTGGCTGTCCCAGGAGCCTCCCACCTTCCCTTGCAGGATCTGAGGTCCAGAGCTTGGCTCCTCAATGTTTGTAATTCACTGAGTGGAGCTTCTCTCCACATCTGCTGCAGCCTGCCCATCAGGCTTGTGCCCTGCTGCAAGGAAAGTGGAGGTTTCAAACCACAGTTCAAACAGGCTTTCCAGCCATTCCCAGCCTGTGCTAGGGGAAAGAACCACGGGAGATGGGATCTGTGGGGATTTTTGCCCGAGATAAATTGTGGCTCAAGAAAATGCATTAACAGGAAAAAGCATTAGAGGAAAATGTTTTTCACTGTAAAAATCAAGTCCCCCTGATTTAGCAGGTAACAGATTTAATGCTGCCTGTGTGAACTTTATTGTACTCTCCCCACCCCACGAGAGTGGTTGATTGCAGTGTCATAAACTGCTTTTTTTTTTTACAGTGCTTATGTCTCTCTTAAGGAGGAAATTTGATTTTCTAACTGCATAATATTCAGCTATAATATATTGTTAATGTGAATCCCTTCTAAGGAGCCTGGATGGCAAATGCTGAGAATTTGAAAGTGGCTGTGTAATGGCATTTGGGATGCTTGAACTGCAGAGGTTTGTGTGCTGCTTGATTTTCCCTGCATGCAGCAGAACACAGGCAGAAGTATTGGCAGTATGGAGCACAGAGTGTTACTAAGAGAGAAAGAGAGGACTCATTCTGAGCTGGGGTCTGTTTAAATCAGTGCCTTCAGGAAGGGAATCTGCAAGGGGCAGCCAGAACGTGGCACTGCATCAGGGATGTTCCATGCCCATTTCATCCAGGGCCCACCACAGGGTGGATGCCCACGGGAGAGGAGGGTCTGGCAGCTGCTTCCATCTCCTGCTCCAAGCCCTGGCAGCTCCTGTGCTCCCAAACCACCAGCACTGGGGCCTTGGAGAGGTGGGGATGTCAAGGTGGAAACAGAAACTGTTTGAGGGTTACTAAACCTGAAGGTAAAGAATGGCAGCAGAGGCAGCCACAGTCACGAATCTCTCTTTGGACTGGGCCAAAGCACTCAAATCCAAAGCAGCCCCTCCACGTGGGCTGCACTATAAATATCCACTAATTGCCTTTAACATGAAAGAACAGGGACTTGTGGTGACCCATCTGCAAAAGCAAGGAATCCTGTTTGGCTCTGTGGGAAAGGGAGCTGGGAAATGCAGAGGAAGGGGAGCTGGTGCTGCTGTCAGTCCCTGCTGTGTGCCTTCCACCCAGCACTGTGAGCTGCCAGGCTGGATTGCCTCCTCACAGCACTGCAGGTCCAAGGAGGGCAAATCCTTCAGGTCCCACTTCTAACTGGAGCTGTTTGATGTTAAACTGAAAAGGAAAAAAAATCAGTGTTAAAAGGAAGATGAGATGACCCCACCACTCTCTGCCAGAGGAGGCAGCTCTGTGGAATATTTTTAGGTTTTTGAAATTTAATGGTTTGCACTTGATGATTTTCTGTGGAGAAGAGAGTGAAATGGGGAAAAAAATCTTCCTTAGGCTTTCATTTTCCTGTGTCATAGCAAGCCTCTTTCCATCCTTTGCATCACAGAATACAGAATAATGTGGGTTGGCTGGGAGGAGCTCCAGTCCGACTCCCTGCTCCGAGCAGGTCCAGTTACATGGGTTTGCTCAGGGCCATGCTCAGCTGGGCTTTGAGCATCTGCAGGGACGGCAGTCCCACAGTCACTCTGTTCCCTGTTCCAGCACACATTGTGAAAAATCCATTGCCCTGTTAAATGGAGAGTCACAGAAATAAAGATTTTCGACCATGGCATTTTCCCATAAAAATATTGAATCCGTCTTTTCTCCCATGATGTCAGAATATTAAAAAACAAAATCAAGAGATAACAGCAGATGCAATAAAATATTCCAAAATGAAGTGCAAAGCATTTTCACCGTGTGGTTTTTAGTCAGAACCACACAGTTCTCACAAGGTTTTTTCTAGCTTTGACAGAAAGGCATGTTCTTAGGGTTGATTGCCTGGTTTAAATCTCCCCAGTCAGCTCTAAGTAGAGCTTTGGATAATGTTGCTGTGTGATGGGGTCCTGGCATAGAGCCCAGAGCCCTCCTCCTCCTCACTTGGGCTCTGGAATAAGAGCTGGTGCTGAGATGTTTGGTTCTTTAAGCCCTGCCTGCCTCCTGTGCCACTGGGAAGGCTCTAACCCAAGCACGCTGCTCTGGGAACCCCAGAGCTGGGGGTTTGCTGCATGCACTGTGGTTTTCTTTGTTTTCTTTGTTGGGATGTGCAGTGCTGCTGTTATGTGTGCGGTGCATTCATCCTGGCAGTGCTCTGCCCTCCCACTGTTACACACCTCGATTTGAGCGACTGGATGAAGCTTTCTGGTTTGCTCCCGTTGGTTCCAGGTCTTTCAAAGGGTCTTGGTACTGATTAAAAGATGGGTGAGCTACTTCAAAGGCTTCCTGAAGGCCTAAGCACAGGTTTTAAGCACTCATCTCACATCAGCAGTGGTGGAGTCCTGTGGTGAAACATGTGGCACATCTGGGCCCAGCCGTGCAGAGAGCTCCTCAGAGGCTGGGGAAGGAAGATGCCTCACCTGGGCATTTTTCTGGCTGTCCCTGTGTGGAAATGGTTTTTTGATCACAGGAGGAGCAAATCACGATGTCAAGGACCCTGACCTTCCTTTGGTCACTGATGGAAGCCTGCCCAAAAGTTCTTTTATGCAGGGCAGAAGTACAAATACCATATAAAAAGTACAAATGCCACATAAATACCCCCATCAAAGCACCCCCATATGAACTCTATGCCTCACCATTTATCTCCCCCTCATTTGGCAAGATTTAATCCCAGAGGAAGGGCAGCCTGAGAGCTGCTTTGAGAGGCAGGGCAATCTACCAGCCCTCTGCACTGAAAACTCGTGAGCCTTGCCCCTGGAAGCTGGGTTATTTAAATCCTTACACAGTTAGAGAGGCCTTCTGTTCTGCCTCCTGGCACTCACTTCACAGCTTCAAGCCTTTTCACTCCATTTCATTAAAGAAGAAGGAAAAGGAGGAGAAGGAGAAAGTGAAGGAGAAGGAGGAGTGAGAAGGAGAACAGCACAAGCTGAGATTCTGGTCCTGCACAGAATCAATTTATTTCTGCACGTGAGCATGTGTATGTGTGTACACATGCACATATAGAAACAAACATACATATCTGTGCATAAATATAGGCACACAAATAGTTATTTATGTAGACAAATAAATATGGGTAGGTGTCAATAAAAATACATACATACATACATACATACATCTGACTTATTTCCAAGAACAGCTGTCCTTTTTTAAAGCTGCTCTGTTTCCCCAGAGCAGCTCCTGCACAATTCCAGCACCTGGCTTGCTAAGCACAGATGTCTGCTTTACAGATGAAGGAGCTGGCTCCACCACAAGTTTTGTCCTGCCGCTGAGAACAAACCTACTTTTTCCAAGCTGTCTCCCAGGGCATTTTTCTGCTACTCAGCTCTGCCTCCTGGTGTGCTCTTGCTCTGACTCGAATGAGCACAATGACACCAGCGTTCCTCTGGGTGGGAAATAGCCTTGCTGAGGGCTGTCAGCCCCAGGGCTCTCGTTTAGATAGAGACACACGAGCAAACAGAGCAAGTTTCCCCATCTTTTCTCCCCCGTGGCATTGGCATTTGGTCAGGACACAGCATCCTAGGCCATTCCTGTGCACACCTTTTACCCGTGTGGATTTTCCTACCAAAAATAAAAAGAATGCATCACTTAATGGCTTTACCATTTATTTATTATGCTGTCATTAATGGGTTTTTTTCCTAATATATGAAAAATAAGTGATCTGTTCAGGTGAGTTGTTCTTTAATGGCTTTCAGCATTTGTTAGGCACAAATCCCTGGAGAAAAAGAGCTCGCAGCTGCCAGATTGAGCTGTTCATGCCACTGGTGACCACGGAAGCTGCAGGTCATCTCCTATTAAGCATTTATGTGGCTACACACATGAGAAGAGCACAGAGCAGCACAAGCCCAGAGTGTCTCCAGGAACAAAGGCCATGCAGTAGCCATCCTATGTAATTAACATAATTAACACCTGAGGTGGAGCTGGTCAGGAAACCTGCTCTGACTCTGAGTGGGGGTGCTGTAGCTGAGAAGGACCTTCAGTCCCAGCTCAGGTGGTGTAAGAGAGGCTCCAGAGTGGCTCCTGGATGGTCTGACAGGGGAGTTTCATCAGCATGGGAACGGCTCCACGGAGCCTCCACCCCTGAGCCACAGCTGGGCTGCTGCCAACACCAGATCCTGCCTTTGCCTGGGTCCTGGCAGTCCCCACCTCTGTGCAGATCTGGGGCTTGGCCACGCCACCCTGCCAGGAAGATGCCAAAGTGCTCATCCCAAACACAAGGGCTGGCACCTTGGCCAGCTCCTGCTGTCACAGGAGGACTGGGACGTTTCTCCCCGGGGCTAAATGGGCAGGGCAGTGGAGAGCACACAGCACTGGGGCAGAACTCATGGGGGGCACTGTAAAAGGGGAGGACAGAGCTGGTTTGAAACCATTCCTGGCTCCTGGAAAGGCACATTTCTGTTGCTCTCCCATTCTTCAACACTCACAAGCATCTAGACGTGGCTGTCCAGGGTTCCTTGTGGTGACACAGAAGATGAGAAACAACAGATTCCAAGTCTCCTGATAGCACCCATGGCATTGGGTGACTGTTACTTCTACAGCCCAACCCAGACCTCAGCTGGCTTGAGGAACTGAGGGGGAACTGACACCACTGGTGTTCCAGCACCAGTGTGCACCCAGCAGCCCTCACAGTCCCACCTGCTGCCAGCTCCCAGGAATGATCTGTGCTCCATTCTGGATGGCACAGCTGCTCTCTTGCCTTGCTGCATATCTGCCACTCCTCCACTTGTGCCCTGCTGCTTCTTCTGGCACTTCCACATATGTTCTGTCTTACAGGAAACTGTCAATCCCCTTTGCAAACCCCTGCAGGCCTGGAATGTTTTACTCTCTTGGACAAGACAGCTCTTCTCTTATTAAAAAATTAAAAAAAAATTATAAAAAGAGAGAGAGTCAGAGGCAGTTAAATTAGTGCATGAATCCAGCTGACCTGCAGGAATTTGTATGAATGGTGATCCTACAGACTGTCACTAGCCAGCTCCTCTCCTTGTTGGTGGCTGCTGCACACCTGGAGGAACATTTCTATGAGTCATAGGCAGAGCAAAGCAAACAAGACTTCTGCCCTGGGCATGAGGCATGAGGACACTTGTTGTTCCTTTGTGGGGCTGATGTGCTCTTTGTCACTTCAGGAGTGCCATGGGAATCCAGGCCCTGGGCTTGTACAGGTTGGTGGCTCAGGGGACAATCCAGGCTTCCCTTGGCTGTTCTCTGTGCTGGCACCTGCTGCAGGAGCAGTGCTGGGAGAAAGCAGAAGGTGAAGGACTCCCAGATGAGACAAAGAACTCCCAGCATCACTTCCAAGGTGTCTGCTGTGAACTCTGGAGCCCTGCACTGTGCTGCTGGCTCACAGTGCACTGGGGGTGCACAGCCCCTCTGCCTGTCCTTGGCTCTTCTTCTCCCCACAAGACTGATCAGGGACACATTCTCATTCTTAATCTCCTTGCAGGTAACATCATTAGATCTGCCCCGACAAAGACTTGGCTGGCCTCAGTTTTTTGCTGGTTTGGTTTTTTCTCCAATCCATCTCTCTTTTTTTTAAAAAAAAAGACAAGCAGAATCAGGTTATTATGAAGGAAAACCATGCCCAGAAGGCAAAATGCTTCAATAAGAGAAAAAAGGGAGAGAAAAATACTGTTCTCTTCAGCCTGGCAGAAGCCAGGAAGAGCTGCAAGTCTCCTGAGAGGTCTTGTTACTGAAGATCAAAGAGGCTCAGAGAAGAATTGCCTGGTTTGGAAAAAATCTCCAGAAAGCTCTTAGCTCCATCCACAAGCCACTTCCCATCCAGCAACTCAGCCAGTTAAATATCTCGTGAGCCTCCTTCAAAGCAGGGATCCAACAACTGCAGAGTGTAAAGTGGGATTTTGTGGCCCCATGTATATTCACAAATAGGTTTATGCCCTGAGCAGGTTGGAGTTCTGAGGGCTCTTGCAGGGCAGGGACAGAAGCATCCAGGGAAACAGCAGAGTGGGCTGGGAGCATCCACAGCATTTCCTGACAGCAACCTGAGCAAAGAGTCATCAAGCAGAACGACCCCATAGCTAGAATGTTCATCAAGGGAAGGAGCAAACAGACCTGGCCCCTATTGCTGAGCAAGAGAAGGCAAGGTTTCCCCAGCACACAGGTGCTTATTTCTTCTTCAGCATAATTCTGCAATGAAAGCTCTCTTTCCCCTAGGCATTAGTGGCAGATGACAAGCCATAAGCATAATTGCACAGCTAAGATATTGCTCTTGCTGCAGCTAATGGTTTCTTTCCTCAATAAATGATACAGCCAAGGATGTTTGCACTTGGTCCTTCAAGTACTCTGAAAATGGGAAAAGACTGAAGCGTTTCCTGAGCTCAAAACAGAGTAAATAAAATTCACAAATTATATTCAGAACATTGGTACTTTATTCTGAATGAGGCAACAAATAGAGGGCAGACCAAGTACCCAGCAGCTGCTGGAGTGCTCAGCAGAAAGTGCTTCTGACTGCATTTGTAATGCATGGCAGTCACTACATCGCTGCAGTCAAAATATTTGACTTTGTTTATAGATGTCAGAAACACCGCTGAAATTTATCTTTCCCAAGTGGCTGTGCTTCTTCCAAGCAAAGACAAACAATGCTTCTTGCAGTGTTCTCAGATCTCTCAGTGCTTCAGGTTGTCTCAACTCGTCACGACACCCAAAGTCACTCTGAGGCAGGAGAAGACTCCCGGGGCGAGTTCTCAGAGAGAGCGGCCAGCACGCTGCCCTTCCTTCCCCTCCTGCCAGCCAGAGCCACGAGAGGCAGTTATTATTAGGCTGGCCCCGGGCAGGAGCTGCAGCTCTGGGCTCGGAGAGCTCCTGAGTGACCCGAGGCATCGGCAGGGGACAGCTGTGCTGTCCCAGGGAAGGCGTGCCTGGCCCTGGGATGCACCACAGGCTGTGTCTTCCTTGCACCTGAGTCAGCAATGAACTGCTCCTGTGCTAATGGCAGCAGGTCAGCTGTGGGCTGGGGAGCTGTGTCCATTCCTCATGGAGGGGATGTAGCCCTGCTGGAGAGAGTCCCAGGGAAAGTGTGAGGTGGTTCCAGGTCTGAGGCCTGGAAAGGGTGAGCTCTGATGGGAAGTGAAAAGGAGGGACTGGCTTTATTTAACCTATCCTGGAAATTGCCTTCTCTGGCACCAGAGGGACTGGGCTTGCAGCCTGCCCAGGAGGCTGCACACTGGTGAAAAGCATAAATATTTAACATTTCACATTAATGAAACAGACTCCCACGTGCCCTAAAGATAATAGCTGGCGAGCTGTCACTCGGAACATTTGAGGTGCAAACAGCTGCATTTCCCCCTGCAGCAATTTTCCTCAGTGAGAATACTGATATTATTAAAGTTTGCCCAGAAAGCCTTTCAGCAGCTCATTAAACACAGCTGTGTATTCTGTGTAGCATTAAAGCAATTCACTTAGTAATTAACTAAATGTATGAGAAGACATTTTAACCGATATTGCTTTCCTCGTGAGAGTGGTTTTCATTCATCTCAATCCCGTGCCCTCCCAGCTGATGGCATGGCAGGAGGGGATTCACTTCCAGACAGGATGGGGGCATGTTGCCTGTGAAGCCACTGCATGGCCCTGGCAGACTTTTCCATCTGAGCATCTCAGGTCCTCCTGCACATCAAGCATCTGCTCTGGACTTGCCGCCCTTCTCTCTCCTGTCTCCACCCTGCTCCTCCCAAACAGCAATCTTGGGGTTTCTCCACATTTTGCTCTCCCCTTTTGGACTTCTGTGTTTCTCCTCCGGTGTCCATGGGTACCAAGCAGTTCCTCCCTTTGTGCTGCTGCTGCTTCTCTCTTCATCAAGGGCTGTTTGCAGCCCTGTGGGCTGACCCTTGTTCCACAGTGGCTCTTACAGGTACCTTACCTGCCATAATTTCACTTCTCTTGTTCATAAATGGTGGTATGATATATTTTTCCCCTAACAATTAATATAACATAAGGCATCCACTGAAAAAATTAAGTACTTTATTATACCATGATGTCCAATGTTCCTAAAGATATATGGGACACTCCCTAGATTTAAAAGGGACACACAGCCCAACCTCAAGGCAGAACTGAGCATAATAATATCAATATTGTTTTTAGCAGCTTTCCTGTATGTTGCTTTGTAACCAGAGAATGGAAGTTAATTGGCATAAATCTTATTTTGGAAGATTTGGCCTTGTCCTAGAGTCATTCAAAAAGTTTTGTTTTGTTCACTTCCACCAGTGCATGATGTTTGTAAGGGAGATGGAAAACTCCTGGATCAATCCACGTTTCCTAACAAACAGTCTGCCACGGACTGGAACCTCTTTGCCTTGTTGGTACAGTGCAGCCTGCAAAGCTCAGTGTTGGACAGAAAACAGAGCAGGATGACAAACCTGCCTCATCCTCTGAGCATTTACTGTAAATTTGCTGCCAGGCTTCCCTCGCTGGGCTGGGGAATGGTGTTTTGCACGTTGGTGACGAGCTGTATGGGATCCCACAAGAGGTGCCCATTGTCACCACTGCATGTGCTGCTGAGCAGCAGTCTGGAGAATTATCTGGTCATTGTCTGCTCAGGCACGGGCAGCACCAGGCTGGCAGAGAAGTGCCAGGGACATCACACTCTGAGTCAAAGTCTGACAGCACAAACGAGCGGGGCATTCACAGGATTTTCACTAGCAGCCTCCTTCTGCTGCACAGCTAATTTAATTGTGGTGGAGCCAACAGGGAGCAGTTAAACTGGACATATCAATAAACATATTTTTTCTTTTCCTTGCACGGTCCCCGAGGTATTATTTTTCCCTCTTGCTTAATGGTGCTGTGTAGCTATGGAAACCTCCAAACTCTCTTCACTCAAGTTTGCAGGGGGCAGGGGGAAGCAGGGGCAGAGAAAATGGAGATGTTATTTCTTTGGCAGATTTCTTGCAGCTCCTAGATCCCACAAAAACAAGACACTCATTCTCTTAGGGGAAGGTATTTCTCTTGTTCTGTGAAATCTAAAGCTAATTTGAACACAGACAAATTTTCCATCTCGGTCTTTGTGTCCTGGATTTTTCCACTCATCTGGCTGAGCTCGGGGTTCAGTTGCCTGGGTGCTGCCCAACTCATCATCCACGCAGGAAGGACACAGAGGGAAGAGAACCAGGAAAGCCATGGAGAGTTCTAGAGGCTCCTCCAGCCTTCCTGGTGGACTCAAAGCAGAGAAACAGGAATCAGTTTCCTGCTCATCCTCTTAGCCCATACATCCCTTTGTGCATTCTTGTTTTCATGGAGCTTTTGGTGGTGCCCTGCCCTGGGAGAGTGACAGTAGGGGGACTGTGCAGTCCCTGCCTGCTCCCAGGGCAAAGGGAGAAGATGAGGGCACTGCCAGGATGAGCAGAACTTCTGTCCCATGGCAGGGGAATCTGCCCCTGCAGGACTGATCNCCACAGGGCAGGTGCAGCTCTCTGGGAGCACAGGGAAGGCCTGTGCAGCCCTTGTGCCAGCCGTGAGCCAGCTCAGCTGCACACCCTGAGTGGGCAAAGTGACACCAAAAAAGCCCAAGGCAGGCTCAGTGAGGGTGTCACCTCCTGCTCACCCTGAAGCAGTTGCATGCCTCAGCAGCTGATCCAAGCCAGGCTCATGTAGCTGCTGAGACATGCACAGCTTAAAAAAAAAAAAAAAACCCTGAAGCAAAATGGGGAAGCTCTGGGGGCTGACAGGGATCTTACACTGAGTATTTACTGGTTTGGGGCAGGAACCTGTTCCCCCTTGATAAGGCAGGGATCACTCCAAGAGCTTCCCAAGCTACAGGAGGAGAGGTCTAGGCAGATGCATGCCCCATCTCTGCCTTGAGATCCTCTAGGAAGGAGTGCTCAAACTCAAGCAAATTGATGTTACAGTTGGACCCGTTTATAATTCTGTGATCCTGTTGGTTTCAAGACATGACAATGAGATGCAATATCTGGAATCTTCACAAAACCACAGACATGTCCTTCCTTTTGCTGGCTTTTGGCTGCAGTGGCAAGAGTCTCCATTTCTTCCTGTGGCAACGGTCTCCATTTCATCAGCTGGTTCAAAGGATTTTAGGAGTGGAACAGGTCGGTCTGTTTTCCTCACAGTGCTTGCACTGCCCATCCCTGCCAGTTCATGCCTTTCCTCGTGTTGTTCTGGGCTTTCACCAGCTTTACAAATGCTCTGCAGTTCTGCATGACAGCCCTGCAGCTCAGGAGCTTCTTGTGGACCTGTTACAGGTCAGCACATGCCTTTCTCACAGTGCCAGGAGCAGGCTTTTGCCAGCAACTTGGACAACTCACTTTTCTCCTCCTCACTGCTCTGGCTGCTCTGATGACTAAACCAGTCTTTAAAATGCATTCTCTTCAGGATTTCAGCACAGCAATGGTTTACCTTCTCAGCATTGTTCTTTTTTATTATTATTATTATTTCATTATTATTTCACTCTGGTGATACAGCAGAAGGTGCACTGGTTTGAAGCCAGCAAGAAATCTAAGCAACCCTTGGAGTCTTCAAGGTTTTAAGTCTCCAGCATTAACATATTTTTGTGTGCTATTTTCTGTGGGTGGAGCAATGGATGTCTGTGACTGCCTCATTCAGAGGAATAAAAAGAAGATTCTTGAAACAGTTTTCAAGATACATTTTTTATTGAGGGCCAGTAGGGTTGGGACACTTGGTTCCTTCTCACACCTTTGAAACCTCCATAATCAATCCTGACCTTCACCTCCTGGTGAATATTTGCCAGGGGAAAAGCTCAGTCTAAGGGTTTATCCTCTCCCACCCTGAGAGAGAACAGCTGCTTCTCCATGTGCCTTTCATTCATGTGCTGAAGAGAACAGGAAAAAGGGAAAGGGAAAGGGAAAGGGAAAGGGAAAGGGAAAGGGAAAGGGAAAGGAAAGGGAAAAGGGAAAGGAAAGGGAAAAGGGAAAGGAAAGGAAACCATTGCTCTTAGTTTCCCAAGAGCAAAAGACCCTCAGTTTCTTTCCCTTGACAGAGAATTGCTATTTTCTGAAGTCGGGTGTTCAGCTTCACACTCTTGCAAGGATATATATAAAAACCAATATTTTCTCAGTGGCCATCAAAAAAGAGAGAATAAATCTCCCAGTTTGCTTCTGTAGCATGACCATGCAATGACAAGAACCTGTTATCCATGGTGGTGGTTTCTTCTGGGGATCTTTAAAGATGGCCTGAAGATACAGTCAGAACAGATTTCTCTGCATGGATTTCCTATTGCTTGGAAATAGGATCTTTGGGGACACAATGTGCCTCCACCAAGAAAGACTTTGTTAAATGACTTTGTCACACCATGGGTCATCTGGCCCAAAGACCAAATTTTCTTACCAGAGTTTATTCTGCACTTCAGGCCCTGAAGCTCCCAAAATTTTAGCTTCAGTCCATGGTCTTGAACTACTTCATGGCACTTATGGGATTCTCTCCTTGTAAAATGGAGGGGTTTGCACAGCCTGAGTGGTTTCAAAGGCCTGCACAGACTGCAGACCATGGACTGGATATTTTGCACTTGATTCAGTTATTAGTAACTGAGTTCTCTCTGAGGCTGGAGTATCCTTTGTTGGCAAACCAGACACATTTTTCCCTAGGCAGGAGGAAGCAGTGGGGTCAGTGTAACCTGTGGGATTAATGGGGCTGTGCCATTTCCCACCAGTGAAAGGTTTGGCCCACTGTGCTAATAGCACTCCATAGGGTGTGTTCTGGAGCAGAGCACCCCAAACACTGCTAAAAATAATCCCTTTCAATTGCTTACAAGTGCTCAAGCAACTTTCTATGCAGTATTTAAAAAATTATTCACGGCACGTAATTTAAATGTCACTGCTTTACACAGGGGGGCAGGGAGAAGCTACTGTAGGTAGTTATTTTATTTCTGGCTATAAACACTGGCAAAACCCAGGAACTGAAGTTGGAACTCCAGTGAAATTTCTCAGCATGGAAATTAAACCTCCTTCTTAGGAGACCATTCTTCTTTGGGCTTTCAAACATTCTTGCTTTAATTTTTTCCCAAAGCCCAGTACAAATAAAAAGCTTCTGCCTTGTTTTTTGCCTCTTTTGTGGGCAAGAGAGCATTGCCTCAGCAATGGTGTGCTCCTGTGGGCATCCTTCCAGGTGTGCCCTTGTTACTGCTGTTCATGCAGCTGCCTGGACATCATTGTCCACTGCAGGGCCAGACATCAGCCTGACCTTTGGGCCCTCAGCAGTGGGTTGGACTGTCCACAGGTCAGGATCTGCCACAGGAATGCTGAGGGGCAGGACAGGACTTCTGGAAAATCCAGTGTCTCACACTGCTTTGGTTTCCTTTCCTTCAGCATGTTATCTCAGGCTTCTGCTGAGATCTTCATTTGTTGATGAAATATTTCAGCAGCTTCTTTAGAAGGATGCCAAGCAAGCAGAAAATCAAAGCATGCATTATGCATGTGAAGATACTAGTTCTCAATTTTTGTACAATTGCTTAGATCAAATCTTGACAGGATGTGGCCGTGAAGTTGTTCCACTGATTTCCAGTCAGTCTGTAATTGCCTGGAGATCTCAGCCTGTGAAAACACATCCCAGCATCAGCCAGGGCCCCTCCAGGGGTAGCCTCGTGCTGTGGGCAAACCAGGATTGGAGAGGAAAAGTGGAAAACACAGATAAGTAGGGAGCAATAAAAAGAAGGAGGTGCATCTCAAAGGACTGTGTTAGAAATGATGCAGCTGTCTGTCCCTGCTGTAAATCTTCCTCAGCCTGCTTCAGGTGCCTCGTGGAAGCCTGTTCTCACCAGCCTCCCCTCCCAGAGCCACCTGCCAGGCTTTTTGACAGCCCTCATAGAATCAATTGAGTTGATAAGCACCTTTTACAGGTTATCTAGTCCAATCCCCCTGCAATTAGCAGGGACATCTTCAACTAGTCCAGTTTGCTGAGAGCCCCATCCCACCTGACCTTAAATGTTTTCAGGGATGGGGCCCCTCCCTGGGCAACCTGTTCCAGCATTTTATCATTCTCATGATAAAAAACTGTATCTTATACCTGGCCTAAATCTACCCTCTTTTTGTTTTAAACCATTATCCCCCATTCTATTGCAAAAAGGTTTTTTTGAAATTGCTCTACTAAAAACTTTGCCCCTGTCTTTCTTCTAAGGCTCCTTTAGGTATTGAAAGGCCACACCAAAAAGTCTCCCTGGAGCCCCTTCCCTGCCCCAGCTCTCTCAGCCTTTCCTCGTAGGCAGAGTAGCTTCCCACATCCTCTTTGACAGTGTGCTCATGCTTACCTACACACCCAAGAGAGCAGGGGCTGAGATTCCCCCTCAGTATGCTGGGATGTCTGAGGCACAGAGTTCAGACCTGTCTGACAGCTATTCTGCCTTTGTTGGTTCTGTATTTCAGACCCCGACCCTGCCCTGGCCCAGGTCACCTCCACCAGCTCACAGGATTGGCAGGCAGGGAGTTTCTTTTTATTTTTTAAATTTTTTTGAGTGTTGCATTAATTTGAAATTTCTTTAATCTCTGACTTGTTAGGGATGCAAAAAAGAAAATCTCATCACCTCTTTTCTAGAGATGTATCTTAAAGAGGAGATGACAGTATGCTTTAATTTTTTTAAAGTCCTCTCAAGCAAAATGAACATTCATTTTGTGCCCGAAAGCATCTAATTTCTGAGCCATAACTTCTCATCTCTGTTATTCACAATGTACCCTTTGGCTTCTTGACATTCTCTAGAGATGTCCCAGTCCCTGGCAATGTGTCACTCTTATTAGGACTGATTTCTAGGGACCTTGAGTGACTTCTGGGAAAACACTGGGTTCCTCCTCAGGAAGACAAGGCAGGCTGGTTCTCATTGTTGCTGGGAGAGAAGCAGTCCCCCAGGACCAGCTCTGAGCACTCCAGCCTCTTTATTTTGTGCTACTACTGCGGGCAACCAACGGGAGATTTGACTTTTTGCTGGGTGCTTCACTAAACTTGCTATCTTATGATAAGGAATGACCACCTAGGAGATGGTGTGCCAGTCACTGCTGCCTGGCTGAGGAGAAACAGGTTTTTGGCAGGAACCCCAAAACCACTTTGGTACTAAAGGCATCTGCACTCTGGCAAGGTACACCCTCACAGCCCCACGGATGCTGTTGATGGCCTTGGTCTGGCATCTTTCATGACACCTCGTTGAAACAGGATTCAGTCATCAGCCCCCAAGATGTACAAAAGCAAGCTCCAGGTTTCCATGGAGAATCTATTCTGCTTTCTCCCTGCATATCTGAAGTTCCTACCAAGGAGGAGCCAAAGCAGTGTGATGCATTTGTTTGATATTGCTTTTACAATGGGAAAATGTGCACTGGGGAGTGACTTTGGAACATTAGAGACTTACACGCAACGAGCCAGGCAAAAAACCCCCAGGGTTTTACCTTATCAGTTGTTTAAAATTATCAGTCTTGCAGATACAAATTAACTAGATTGAGACTTGGCTATTATTCAGAGACGGGGAAAACCCCAATCAAAATCACATCTCCTCTGGAATTTCTGTCTGCTGGCATTAGAGTGCACAATGCCTCCCTTGCTGGAGCAGGAAGCCTGCCCTTGAATGGTCCATTAGCAGCCTGCATTGTGCCCCTCCCAGCGGCAGCAGCAGCGCTCACAAACCGATGACTAATCCTGATCCAAATCAGTTATCAGATATATGATATGGAATTGTTTTCTGTGCCCTGGGACAGCAAATAAATAGCTGTTAACATCACTTTGCTGAAGTGTCTCACAGGAGCACAGTGGGATACTAAATGCAGCTTTTGCTCCAAGATGGTTTAGACCTTTTTAGAAAATCCTTCCTTAAAATGTATTAGAGGGGGTGGGAAGAAAGTAAGTGCAGTAACTCTCAAGAAGGAGGAAATTCACCCTCTGTGAGTTTAATCTTTAAGCTGAACTTCAGGAACTGGCTTTCAGGAATGTATATTACTTTTTCTCCACCTTTTTTATTCTATGCAGCATTCTGAGAGGCTGGTTAGTGCATGAGGCAATTCCCACTGGCACAAGACAAGAAAACTCAGCCCTGCTCACACTGCTGGCACTGAGCAGCTGTCCCAGTGTAACAAGGTACAGTGACTGAACAGTCATTTCCCTGCCTGGGTAACAAATTTGTACAAGGCAAATTCCTTCTCTTTGGTAAATGATGCGCAGAAAGTGGCATTTCCATTACCTCACCCAGTGCATAAATATAAAAGAGGGTTTCGTTCTCTACATGACACAATTACTTCCAAAAGGAAGAACTGGAAATAAAGACCTCAGTGAACATATCTGCAGGAATTTATGAGGGACTAATTGGTTTTATCCAGGGTGACACTGCAGGGTCACCTCCTGGCACATGTGGTATCTTTAACACTGTGAGAATGGGCACACTTAAAGTGCCAGAAGGTAAGATAAAAATCCTGTTTAAAAGATTATGTCTTGCATCAATTTTCTGCCAGCAGCTAATCTGCCAGAACACTCCAGGAAATTCTCCTTTACAGCTTCTGGGTGTATTTTTGTCCCATAAGGTACAAAGCAATCATTGTGTTGCATGTTGAATGTATGACAAATACTGAAGACGCTGCAGGCTGTGTGCTTCTGCTCGCTGATGCCAATGAAGCAATTTGTCATTGCTGTAGTCTTTAATTCTGAAACCAGTGCATCAGGAAGGAGCTTGGTAGTGCAGCATGCAAACATGCCTGCATTGTAGAACATGGTGTTGAGAACAACAACTCCACTGCCTTTGCTGCACGGAAAGGAGAAAAAAAGAAGTAGAAAAAAGCTGCTGCGAAGCCTCTCCAGAAAAATTTTCCCTTCAGAAAAATGTTCTGAAAGAGCAAGAATCCATTCCCTAGCATTCTGCCTTCTCATCCTTGGCAGGGCAGTGGCCCACAGCCCCAGTAGCAGGCACTGTGCAGAGACAGATCCCATCCCAAGGGCACTGCACCCAAGGGGACAAGGTGTGTGCAGCTGAACTGCCAGGCCACCTTCTTCCCCTTGCTGTGAGGGACTTGAGCAGCTCCTAAAGCAAGTTTTGACTCTCACAAGTCTATGGGACTGGATGAGATCCATCCCAGGGCACTGAGGGAGCTGCTGGAAGGGCTCACCAAGGCACTCCCCACCATTCCCCATCAGTCCTGGCTGACCCAGAGGTCCCAGGTGCCTGGAGGTTGGTCAGTGTGACACCCATCCACAGGAAGGGTTGGAAGGAGGATCTGGGCAACTCCAGGCCTGTCAGCCTGACCTCAGTGCCTGGGAAGGTTCTGGAGCAGATCTTGAGTGAGAGCACAAGGCACACACAGGACAGCCAGGGTGGCTTTAGGAAAGGCAGGTCCTGCCTGACCAGCCTGATCTCCTTTCATGACCAAATGACCTAACTAGCTGGGAAAAAGGGAAAAGCTGTGGATGTGTCCACCTGGACTTCAGCAAAGCCTTTGCCACCATCTCCCAGAGCATTCTCTGGGAAAAGCTGGCAGGCCACAGCTTGGGCAGGGGCTCTCTTTGCTGGGTAAGAACTGCCTGGATGGGCAGGCCCAGGCCGTGCTGGGGAGTGGGGAATTGTGCACCCAGAATGTGGCTGGTCACCAGCGGTGTCCCCAGGGCTCCGTGCTGGGCCCAGTCCTGCTCAATCTCTTTTCTCAAGGCTCTGGATCAGGGGATTGAGAGCAGCCTCAGTAAATGTGTGCATGACACCCAGTTTGGTGGCAGTGGTGATTGCTGGAGGGCAGGAAGGCTCTGCAGAGGGACCTGGGCAGGCTGGATCCATGGGCTGAGGCCAATCGTATGAGGTTCAATCTCATTTTCAATCTCATATAGAAAATAAAACAATACAAATATTATAATTCAC
>VXBC01007514.1:0-21863 GCA_013399945.1 Ploceus nigricollis
GGAGGGACACGCGGCGTGTGGAGCGCAGCACAGTGACTGCAGCCAGCAGGCTCGGGTTTCGGCTCGGGTTTAGGGAGCAGCACCAGCAGGAGCAGAGGTGCCCTTGGACTGGCAGGGCTCTCTGCACAGGTGTTCTTGCCTGGAAATGCTCCTCCTGCCCTTTTGCTTTGCTTGCCTGCTAGCAATGGCACAGGGATTCTGCAGAGGGGCTGTTCCTGGCTCTTTTCTTGGGCAGCACACGGGCACTGAGTACTGCAGAGCTGCACCGTCGGTATCCGAGACAGCGCCGCGGGAATGGGCTTGGCACGGGCAGCAAGAGACAGCCCCATCCCGTGCCCCATCCCGTGCCCCATCCCGTGCCCCATCCCCCGAAGCTGTGCACAGACGCCTGGCTCTGAGGCTCTGAGCAGGAGTGCTGGTTCTCAGCGGGGCTGTGGATGCTCTGTGCTTCTGGAAGGCAGGGGCTGAGAGGGGAAGTGTATTGGGATGGACTGAGCTGTCCATGTAACAGTGGTCAGGACAGACAGGGAAGTGGTAATGTGGTAGCTCAGAGCTGTACCTCTGTCAGCCTTTACCTCCCGCGTCAAACACTACAAAAGTTGGGGGTGGAAATTTCCTCTGTGTGTTCCAGTTACAACAAATGCCTGGGAAACCTCCCTGGAGATCTCTGTGCTTCCTGGTCTGCATGAAACAAATGCTTCCTGTCCACTGTAAAACATCTTCCTGTTCTCTGTCACTATCTTTTCACCTTTTGTCTCTTCTATTCCTCTTCTATGTTTCCTTCCCCAAGCAGCCTGACCTTGGTCTCCAGCTCAAGCCTATCTTGTGTCCTTTACCACAATCCCTGGATGTAAGCAGCCCATCACTGGCTTCTCCAGACTCCCTTGGTTTTTAAGTGTCAGCTGCTGTGTTCCCTCACTCCTCCATGGAAAGGATATAACCCTCGGTTTTGGCTGATCAAAGATGTACACAAGTAGATATTCAGTGAAGGGGATCTGGAGTGGGGGAACAAAAGATTCTGGAAGCAATATATGCTCAATGGGATATAATGCCCTTGGGAGGGCACTGAAAGTATCCCAGCCAAGGAGAACAGATCCTCAAAACAGAGGGAGATGAACCTAAGAGTACCAAGGAGATGAGAAAAGCAGGCCTGCAGCAGAGACCAGATTGACCAGAGAGTCTCCGTCAAAAACCAAAAAGGGGCAGCTTAGATGGAGTCTGGGGAATTGTGTCCTCCTACTCTGTAACTATCATTATTTTCTGTCCTGATTATAATCCATTGCTTGCAATGCAGACACTGGAAATTGGATAGATATCTTCTGGCATCTCCCTCTTGGGTCACCATGGGCAAGGTGTGAGCTCTTCCCAGTGGTGCAGGAATTTGCAGTATCTCAGCAAAGGTTCCCAGAGCAGGCAAGTAGGGAGAAGATTAGTTTTATTTCCTGCCATGCTATCCCCACAGCTTTTAGGAATGAGAGACAGAATTCCAACAAGAACTCTACTATTACTTAGAAGAGGTGAGGAATGGGACACACATAAAAGAAAGAAAAGATCTTGAAAAAATTAATGTGTTCCTGTGTATGTGTTTTTATGTGTGTTTGTTCTTAAAGCAGAAGAAAGTTCTGTGTGTGTGTGTGTTTGTGTATAAGCCTTTAAAGGAGGAGAAAAGTGGGGAAAACTTGAAACATTAAACTTCCAAAAATCCCTCAGACTCTTGATAGTGGCATTATGAACTGATACCAGTTTTGCTCCAAAGATTGTCTTTTGGTATAAGAAACTTGAGGCGGTGCTGGATTCTGTTGTTGTCAAGGTTTTGTTCTCTCTGACTTGAAGCTGCTTTGGAGATTCGTAGTTTTGAGGTTTGTGTTGTTCAATATTTTGTAAAGCATTTGTGCACTTGGCCTGCTGCTGCAGAAAACCACTGGGGATGACAGGTAGAAGCACCTGTAAAATCTTCAATGTACACAAAACCAAGAGCTCTGCTTGGCTCAGACAAAGAACTTCTCTTAAGGATGACAAAGGTAGCAACACTGATGGGAAAGGTGATCCCTGAAGGGTTGGGTGAAATCCCAGAGGCACTTGCCAGGAGTAGAGTGGAGGTCTTTGGGAATTATGTGATGAGTAGCTGCTGTAAAATCATAGCAGCAAGTGATGGTGCTTCCTTATGTGGTAGAGAGGGAGCTGTCCTCCTGTGGAATGGGAAGATGTCAGCAGTTCTGCTCTGGTTTTGCTTTCTGTGACATTCATCCCACAACAGAATGTGTGACCAAGGCACCAGGACAGCAGTGACCCATGGAAGCAAGGTGGGCCCAGGCTCTTGAGGTGGCCCATTTGCCCAAGCCTGGGTTTGTGTTTCCTGAGGTTAAATCTGCTGATTGTGCTGTGTCCTCAAAGAAGACACAAGGTGAAGACCTCACTGTCCCCCAGAGTCACTGCTGAGGTCAGCTGGGCCTAGAGAAAGGATGAGGGAAACAATTTCCAAAGCAGAAGAGAGACAGTGCTGAGAACAGGGGCAGCCTGGAACGCAGCCAAGGGAGGGAAGGGAAAGGACAACAAGTAGCATGAGAGCCCCAGACTGTGTCCCATCACCCAGAAGGGTGCAGCCATGGCCCAGGGACTATGACCTGCAGGAACAGTGCTCCCAGGACACAGCTGAGCTTGTGCAGGGTGTCAGGCCTGTCACAGGCTGCTCTGTGTGCACTGACGTTCACAGATGAAGTGCTTGACAATGTCACTGTGGGGGAAGGCAAAGAACAAGGTCCCCTCTGAGCTGTGCTCAGCAGTTACTCCACGTGGCTCACGTCACTCTTCTGCATGGTGGTGGCATTTGCTATGTTTCCCCTTGCCGTTTGATTTATTTTTGTTGCCCACATGGGTGGTCAGGCTGTGTCTGGGCACAAGGACACACGAGAACACACCCTGGGCACATGCTGGCACAGTGCATGATGCACAGGCTCTGGAGATTGCTAAAGGCAGAAGTTAAATCTCACATCAAAGCACAGAGCTCTCGGAGCAGCGCTGTTCAAAGGCGCCAGCTTCCTTCCCGGGAAAGACAGATTGTCACTTTGATTAAGAGATTTTAACAAGAGAGAAAAAAGAAGGAGTGAAAGAATGGAGGAGAGAAAAGAGGGAGTTTTCATTTATACCTTTTTTCCCCTTTGGCTATCCAAATAAGGTTTCAGTTTGATCAAAAAAGGACCCCAATTTAAAATAAGTTTAATGTAACAATGAATTATTTAAAGGAGAAGAAAATACAAGCTGCTGCTTAAAAAAAAAAAATAGAAAAAGCTATTATTGAAATGTCAGAACAAATACCCAGCTTGATCTGCATTAATATGATAAATACTAATATATTCATTTCCCCTGGTGCTTCTGGGCTTGCAGAGGTACATCTGCAGCACGTTGCTTTTGGTAATCAGGTCACAACTTCAAAGGGAGACACGCAAGGTATTCTGGGGGATGTTGTGCAAGCAGCAGTTAGAAACCTCCTGGATCATCCTGTAGACTTGAGGTGTTCTCATCAAGGGTCTACTGGAAGTTCTGTGATTGCTGAAGGAAATTGAACATCTTGTCTTGTTCTGTGGTGGCCCACCAGTTGTGGGACAGCACTGGTGTCTGGCTGTCAACTTCAAAGTTGCTGTTTTCCTATAGACAGCTTATCAAGAGAGAAAAAAAGACCGAGGGAGAGAAAGCAAATGAGATTCCCACCTTCTATCCCCACAACCTAATTCCCAGCCCCTCTGTGACTGGGAAAGCTGTAGAACACAGCTGTGAATCAACCATATCAGTCTGTGCTTCCAGAGCTGCACAGTGAAGTTTTCAGGAACAATTCAGTGGAGCTGATAGCTTGAGCCCTGAAGAAGCTTTATTGTGAGCATCTTTGTGTTTGTGGGATATAACAAGCTGGGAAGGATGTTTTGGATAGGGACATGTACTTTTACTAGGCATCGTCTCTGCCTACCCCACCCTTCTCATCTGCTGGACAAGAAGTTCTGTTGTAATGTGCATCAGGCTTGCTGGTATCAGCACCACCTGTGCCCTTGAAAGAGTAACCTGGAGATCAGAGCCCTTCATGGGGGTCTTTTCTATAGCCAAGGCCTAAATTTAGACCAGAGTGATGCACCCAGGGTACCAAGAGAAGCCAATAGTTCAGAGCTTATTTAGGAGTGATGTGTGAAAGGTGTTGAAGTGTTGTTTCCTAACGTTACTGCTGACAGTTGAGTGACAGATTGAGAGTGTGGTTAAATTGAGATGCAAATGAGTTAAACTGGTCTTCTGGTTGGTGGAATAATGACAAAATGTTGGAGAGAAACAAGGGAGGGGCAGTTTTACATGAGAAGGTTGAAATAGAGAGAAGCTCAGAGGCAGGGAGTAGAGGAGAGGTGTGTTTAGAAAATCATATAGTATAGATACTTAATGTGAACCTATCATAGAATGGTTTGGATGGGAGGGACTTTAAAGATCATCCAGTCCACCCCCCCTTCCTCTAGCCCAGGTTGCTCCAAGCCCTGTCCAGCTTGGCCTTGGACACTCCCAGGAATGGGGCAGCCACAGCTGCTCTGGGCAGCCTGTCAACGTGGCAAGGTGAGTTAAGGTAAAGCCATGAGACATTCACTTAGATTTTGACCTTCTTCATCAGGATTACTTGTTAAGCATCATTTCAGTTGAGATAGCTCAAACAAAATTAATATATTGCTAATCTACTGCCACACTGAAGCTGTTATCTCGTGAGACATTGAGCCCCTCCTCTCAGTGGACACATGGGCCAAGGCTGCAGCGTGGTGCTGTGAGTGGCCATGTGCCCTCCTCAAGGAAGGAGTGATTGCATCCAGGGGAATTTAGCTGCTGCTGGAGCCTGGAGTTTCCAGGTAGATAGAAGTGTGCCCAAAGCCCAGACAGGGCTGGTTAGAGATCTGCAGGAACTGTGCTTGAGAGTCTGTTGTGATAATCTGGGCTCACTTGAGAAGCCCCTCTTGTGTGTGTGTGTATTTCTCCATGAAATGCTCCAGTTTCCAAGGAGCTCTAATGTGCTTTTCCGGTAGATTTTATTCACAAATGCAGAGTCTCAGTCTGTCTGCTTCTGTCCCTCTTTCCTCCATTGCTCACATTTGAATGTATAATATTGGCTTTTGGGCATGAGTGTGCTGTGCCCAATTTACAGACCAGTTCCTCAATTAAAAGATGCATAAGCTTTATTATTCATACCATTATTTTTCTAATTATTTTGTTTTTCTGGAGATGCCCCACGGGGTCTACAGTTTGCTGGAAACTCCACCAAGATCTCCTGGCTTTTGACTTCAGAAGGTTAACTCTCCCAGTGGCCATTTTTGATCCATTCACTGGGAAAATGTGATTACTTCTTATTTACTGACATTAAGTATTCCTGCTAGTAGCCAGTGTGGTATTAAAGTAAAATGTTCAGCATTTAACACGATGAATGCAGAGATACGAGGCTAAATGCACTGCATAAAATCTTTATGGGGCTGTAAACAGACGCCCAGAATATTTTCAACTGTTCTGTTGTGAGTCGGGCTGGGGTCCCCTCTCTGCCAGGCAGCCTGCCCCAGGTCCCTTGGGAATCAGCCAAGATGTGTCAACACAGCCTTGGCTTCCAGAGGGGAAGGGCCCTGGGGGACAGAAAATGAACAGGACTGCTTCTGGCGGGTGTTGCACTGGCCAAGACTGGCCTTGGCCACACTTGGTGGCTGTTGCTGCATCAGTGCAGATCTGGGCGGTGAATATAGGCTGTGATTGCTTCAGAGCTGCTTTCTTCAGTTTCAGATAAACAGAGCTCAAGAGAAAATCAGTTCAGAGTGAGTTTTGTCAGCTTCAAAAGAGATTCATTCCTGCTGTTGTCAGTCATGGGAGACTGATGGCTGAGATTACTGAGGAAAGCAAGGCCTGTGGGCATTAAAGCAGATACTGTTACTGGAACTCAGAGCTTAAAGATGAGATTTAATCTGGACTGTGCATTTGTACAACATCCCTTCCCCCTTCCAGCTTCTCACTCAGAAGGTCTGGTTTCCATGAGCACACTCAGCTTCCAGTGCACTCATCAGCTGTCTGGTCAACACCAAATCTGCTCCCGACCTCCTGTGTGCACTGAACACCAAGGGCAAGGGTAAACTGAGGGCTGGGCTCTTGCTTGACCTTGTTCTTTGTTGGGGTGTGGCGTTTGGGCTGTGTCCTCACCCAGGGATAGAAACTGGGAACTTCTCAGCAGAGCAGGCACCTTCTCCTCCCAGGGAGAGCGGCTGGGCTCCCAGGGAGCCTGTGCTGGGCTTCCCACAGCTCAGCAGCCCTTCTGTGCTGAAACCTCACCAAGGCCTCATGGTATTGCAGCACAAGGAACACCACCCAAAGCACTGCTTATCAGCCTTTACTTGGGGTAATCTGTCCACCCTTGGGCATCTTGGCAAGTCCTAGACATGGCTCGTGGTAAGTGAGGAGGCAGAGCTGAGTCACAAGCTCTGAGTGTCTTTACTGCTTTAATAAAAGGCTGTGGAAGGTATTTAAATAGCCTCCTGAGGAGCATTCAAGGAGCTAAGTCAAAGGCCTCAATTCCATATTTAATGATACGGAATAAAATTGGTTGTGTTTGTGCTGCAGGGAGGTTCACACAGCCCTGACCTTCCAGAGCTCCTTTCTGCCATGTGTGAGGCTCAATGACAAACCTGAGAGTTTCTCCCAGGGGCTGATTTATTTTTGATTGTTCCAAAACTGCATCCTGAAATTTGGAGTGGCATATCCCTGGGAAGTTAACATTTTGCAAGCTTTACTCTTGGTTAGAAGTCGAATGTGCCTATTGGGAGCAGCCCTGCCTATCTGCAGTGGAGTGATCAGGACAATTTCACATCTTTGCCCTCCTCCATTGCTTTGGATGCTTCACATTGGGGTTCCCAGCACAGGAAGGGCATGGAACTTGTTGGAGTGACTCCAGAGGAGGCCTCCACATGATCAGAGGGATGGAGCACCTCTCCTATGTGAAAAAGCTGAGAGAATTGGGATTGTTCAGCCTGGAGAAGAGAAGGCTCAGGAGTGACATAATTGCAGCCTTCCATTACCTGAAGGAGCTCCAAGAAACTCAGAAAGGGACTTTGTTACAAGAGTCTGGAGTGACAGGACAAGGGGGAATGGATTGAAACTAAAAGACAGTAGGTTTAGATTAGATATTAGGAAAAAATTCTTCCCTGTGGGGGTGGTGAGGCACTGGAACAGGCTCCCCAGAGAAGTTGTAGATGTCCCATCCCTTGAAGCGTTCAAGGCTAGGCTGGATGGAGCTCTGAGCAACCTGATCTAGTGAAAGTGTCCCTGACCATGGCAGGGGGTTGGAACTGGATGATCTTTAAGGTCCCTTCCAACCCAAACCATTCTGCAATTCTGCAGTTCCTTGCTACAAAGGTTTGTGTCCCACATCCATCCCGCCTCCCTGTTCCCCACTGCCTCCCCCTCCATTCGGTGTCTCTTGCCTCTCACATATGGCCAGAGCACATTCTCAGCGATGCTGACACTTCACTCCAGCAGCCACAGGAGCTGTGGGATGGGAAATCTGTGTTTAACTCCACCGTTTGCAGTCAGGCACAGAAGAGGAGTAATTACAGTGGCTCTAATTGGCCGACTGCAGAGCCCCTGCCCGAGCAGACCTAAATACTCCATGCTTAGGGCAGGGGAGGGAGCACTGCCAGGGTCTCTCCTGCTCTTCTTCCAGCAGACCGAATGCTGCTCATTTAGGAAGCTAACAAGGATGTCAGACTGCTGCCTCGAGGGCCTGACCCTTCTACAAAAGAAAACGCTGGTCAGCTGAAGTCCGGGAGGTCTCTCCTGAAACTCTTTCAAGGGATCCTGGCAGGGCAGGCTCTTGGCAGCTCTCGTGCTGCCTGCTTCTGCCAGGGTTCCCTGCTTTCCCCTTATCCCGCTGCTGCCAGGCTTGAGCATGGTTTTTTTCATTAGCAGTGATGCAGGCAGAGCGGGGCCAATTACTCACTGCTTTATGCTTGCTGGAAAACCCACCCAGGACTGGTAATAGCCATTAAGTGAGGGTGCAGCTTTAACTATGTGCCATTACATTAAGTTTCAAGTTGATTTATGGCCAGAGCAAATTGAATTCCTGCTGCTATCCCGTCTGACATTTGTTACATTACAATGCCTGCTCTTTTGTTTTTGAGTCAATAGCTGCTGCTTTCGAGAAATATGGATTATTAGAATTTATAGCCCGTCCAAAGCGTCTTTTCAAACACTCATATCCTTTTATCATTTCGTTTTGTTGTTATTCTGCCCAGCACAGTTTGTATTTCTTCAGGTTTTAGCACCTGGGACTCTTGATACTTGTGCTAAATCAATACCCTTTGTCCTCATTGCTTTAATATACACAACCATTTGTGTGATGCATGAATTGCAGTGGGTTTTCTACCTGCAATAGTCATTTACTCCTCCTGCTCAAGCATTCCTTCCCCTGTCTGCGTACAGGCCGTGCTTTGCAGTAAATATCACACATCTACATTTAAATTCCTTTATATGACGATTTCCAGGTACCTGGCTGCACATGGGACAGTGAATTTGCTGGCTCCTTATCAGGAGGGGAACACAGGTTTGACAGTATTCCAGAGCCTCCTGGAAAGTGCTGGTGTGCTGAGTTCATAAAAATCCACCTTTTCCTCTTATGGCTTAGATTGAATGCAGTTACACCTTTCCATAAAGCAGATGTGAATACTCTCAAGATCAATAAGAGGGTAAAAGAGGCCTTTTGGACTTCTGTTCAGATGTCCTCAGGTCAGTAGCAATTGAAGTTGTCACTCATCAGTTGGCAGTTCTGGAGACCAGTGGGAGAGGAATGCTCTGATTACTGTCCCACAGCCAGGTGTACTGGAATGGAGACCCCCAGCTTTGTGACTTGGATCCACCCCTGCAGCTCAAAGTGAATTTACAGCAAGAGCAGCACAGCCAGTGCTGTCACTGCATCTGCTCTGCCCTTCTGTGCTGATGGAGACACTCCTGAGGCTGCTTATCACACCCTTTGGATGTGTGCTGGACACTGCAGCGTGTACTAAGGTACGTGGTAGGTTTGGGTCTTTGGGTATCACTCATCTGCTGATCCTTCTGGTCTGTTCCACTTTTCCTCTGCTGGCTGAGGGAGTCCAGGATGTGCAAGAGCAGCAAAGCTGCATGTTCTCTCTGAATTTTGACTTCTTTTTGTCCATCAGGAAGGAGAGGAAAGAAACAGGATAGGTGAAGGAATACAAGATGAGATCAGAGAAAGAGAAGGCTTAGCTTGACCACTCTGCATTTCCCACACAAGAAGGAAAACCTTGCCCACTGGCCATTACCCCTTTCCAGATGTTTCTCTTTTCCTCTGCTCCATATGCTGGCAGCCACACACCCACTTCATCCCCCAGCTCCCTGCCAGCCCTCCCACGAGCTGCCTGTACTTCAAGTCCTTGACTCAAGCTGCTCAACTTTCAAGGCCCTGTGCTGCTGCTCCCAGCTGCTGCCAGCCCAGCCCTGCCATGGCCCTGCAGCCCCATTCTCCTCCCAGGCTGAGCAGCTCCAGGCTCTGCCTTCCTGCTTGAGAGGTGACAATTTAACTAAGAGCCATTTCCGAGAGTGATGAGTGTGATTTTGAATGTCTCATTGAAACACAGGGCAAATCCTTCATCCCCAAAGGGAGATGTGTTAAACACTGCTTCAGAATTAATCTGCAGAGCGTGAATCTCCCTTGCAGCAGCAGGGAGAGGCACCACGGTGTCCTCCTTTGTCTCCGTGTTCATGGCAGTCTCCTGGTTTATCTCTGCCACTGCTGCTCTCTGGGGCTCTCCCTCCTTGTCCTGCCTGTGAAAAATGAGATGTCAGCTCCCTTCAGGGCATGGATATTCCTCATAATATATTTCCCATGTAAATAAATGGCAGCGATTTGCCTATCACTTACATTAATTGTGGTAGAAACCGGGAGAAGCAGGAGAAGGGGTGACCAGATCCTCTGCTGGACTGACTCCCCACTGCTGCACCCTGCTCCCAGGGACTGCAGTTTGGGCAGAGCTGTGGTCTTCTGCATGGAGCATCAGCGCTGCTGTCCTGCAGATTTGTAGCAACATCACCAGAAGTGGAACCTAACTGCCCTGGCTCAGAGGTGAAGCAGCCCAGCATCTGACCCTGATGGATGCATTTTCTGTGATTTTCAAGTCCTCCCCTCAATCCCTTGATATTCCCAGTGCAGCCTTTTCCTTCATATGTGGTTTCAGACCTGCAGATGAAGCACCCATGTCGCAGAGCCAGGAGGCAGAGCCCAGCAGGGCTGTCAGAAGGTCCTTCAAAAATCTGTCGGCACAGGTGGCACGTGCCTGCCTGTTCCCTGCAACATAAATGCTCCTGACTGTAAAGATTATTTACATTGCCAACCAAAGCTGCCAAACACTTTTAAAATGCGCTAACGGTGCCTCTCTCTTTCCACTGCACTTGCTGATAAAGGGCCATAAACAAGCTTGACACATTTATAATAACCTTTCTCCCCTCCCTCTACCTTGTTCTCTCCTCTTCCTCTCTTGCCTCTCTCGCAGGCTGCATTGGGTAAATTTTTATTCTGCTGCCATTAGCTGGGATATATTGTTTGATGGGGGAAATAAAATGTCGAATCTCATTTTATTTTTATTTTTATTTTCTTGTTCTAGTAGCAGCTGCTTCAAATGCCAACAGCGGATGTTTGGTTTTAAAATTTTGTTTCCCCCAGCATTTTTCCCTTTTCTCTGTTCATTTTCTTCCCCTTTTCCTCTATCTCCCTTCTGAAAGGTCATCTTAAATGATGCAAGAATACATGCTTTTGGAGGTTGTTTTTATCACTTATCAGCCTGTTCCAAAGGCCATTTAGTCTTCTAGGCAAAGGTTGTAGCTTTCAGCCTCCACTTCCCATTAACAAAGGAAAAATGGATGCTCCATTTCTAGGTGTATAAATTAGGTATAGATATAGATATAAACTGAAATGCTAACCCATTGAAAAGAACCTTGTAATTTCTTTGTCTCCAGTCTGAAGAGGTCTCAGGTTCACCTTTTTTCATGTCACCTGTTCCTCTCAGAGATATTGATGGAAGTGCCTCATCTAACGATTCCTCCTCCATCCTGTATTGATGGTGCTGTAGAAAGGCCTGTGCTCTGCAGATGAAAGGCAGGGTACAGACTGTTCCTCTGGGGCTGCTCTGGAGGCTGTTTTGCTCAGTAACTCGTGGCTGTGAGGGAGGGTTTGTGGGCAGGGGGGTGCAGGGGACTGCACTGGGGCCTGTGCAGTTGAAAGTCTGCGTTTCTGGAGCTGTCCTGGCTTTGCAATTTTGTACCCATAATGATAAAGCACTTATTTGTTTCATCTTCCCTTGAAGCCCTGGCGAGAGGGAGAGAAATGGATGTGGTAGACCTGGCCTGGGACTGCTCATCCTCTGGCAGCAAATGAAGCCATGGTGAACTGTGCTCAGCTGCTGACATTGGGAAAGCCTGGCTTGGGGCAGGGGGGCGCGTTGATTCCAGGAAATCTGGCAAAGATGCAGCAACTAAGCTATTGTGTAAGAAAACATTACCTAAGATATGGTTAGATAAGGTGAAAATGTCCCTCACCTCTCCCCACTTTGTCTTGCTTACATAATATAGTATGTATGTATATGGTACTGGCAGGGCAATTAATCACAGTGTGCAGACCTGAGTTGGAGCCACTTTCAGAGCTTGAGACTTTCAGATGAGAATTGAGGAAAGAATTTTTTATGTTTGATACATTAAAACTGTGCTTTTCCACTTCACTTGGTATATTTTGTTGTATGTGGTCAATAAATTTGCAGAGACATGCCTGTGGTTATGGAAATCACACAATGGAATAATTAACTGGCCTAATTGTAAAATATATTATCTTCAGCATTGCACTCACCAGCTATTCTACCACACCTCGTAGAGGAGGGCAGTAATTATGAAAATCTGACACAGACTTGCACTCAGCAGATAAATCCAGCCAAATCCAAATTTGATGAACTTGATCCCACCACCTGTGGGGATGGATCCTGTGGCATTCACATTCTCTGAATAGAGAGACATAATTCTGTCTCTCAGGATTTTTCCTGGAGAAGCACAGAGAGAAGGAGAGAAAACAATCCTTATCTCTGCTCCTGTGTTTTGCACATGTGGAATGTGGTATGGAGACTGTTTACCTGAGGTGATTGCTTGATTGGATTCTGGTGAAGGTTGTTTGGGTTCAATGACCAATGGGATCCAGCTGTGTTCAGGACTCTCAGCAGAGAGTCACGAGTTTGTTAGTTAGTTAGTTGTTAGATAGTAAGTAAGTATGATATAGCATAGAATCTCTTGATTACCTGAGGTGATTGCTTGATTGGATTCTGGTGAAGGTTGTTTGGGTTCAATGACCAATGGGATCCAGCTGTGTTCAGGACTCTCAGCAGAGAGTCACGAGTTTGTTAGTTAGTTGTTAGATAGTAAGTAAGTATGATATAGCATAGAATCTCTTGAAATAGTATATTAATGTAATATAGTAGAGTTTGAATAAAGCAAGTGTTCAGCATTCCAAAGCCATGGAGTCAGATGTCAATCATCATTCCCTGTGTTGGGTTCGCCCGTTATCGACAGGATCCCACTCCTCCCTCATGGTGGCTTTAGACACGGTCAGTGACCTAAGACAGTGAGGGAGGGGATGATAATATACGAGGGATAAATCATGAAGCATCTGCACCAGAGAGAAGGTGGGGACCACTTTAATTTTGGTACCACTTTGGCCTTCTAAACCTGTTCTGCGGGACTCAGGTCTGTGTCGTGTCCAAGCATTTCATCCTCTGTGGTCCTGGCTGGAGTTCTGTGAAAATATGCCTGTGGTAGATATCCTGGGGCTCCTGTCAGCACTAAGGGCTGATGCTGTCTAAAAAATGAGGAAGGAATGAAGTGTCCTCTCTAATATGACACAAAACCCTCATCATCCAAGCCATTTTCTAGCGTATTAATATTAATTTTGCACTAATGCAGGACGAATACATTTTAGTGTTTGACCAGAGCACATTTGTCATTTTTATGTCACACTCACAGAATGCATCAGTGTGATATATTGTGTATTTTACCATAATAGTAGACAATATACCTCAGTATTTCATTTGGACAAGTAGCAAGTATGAGGCAAGGAGACAGTCGCTGCTGGACCAGGGCTGAGCGCGGGAAAACAGAAATAAATTAAAACATATTAATCTGAAATAAAAAGTAATTTATCCAGTAAATTAAAAGCAGAAGCCTTCACCTCTTGTTGAGTTGCCCTATTAGGCTGCCTTAGGAAGGCTTGGCCTGGAGCTTCTTCTGTGTGACTTCAGGCAGAGTGAGTTTGGAGACAGGTGGCAAAAGGCAGAACCTGAGAGTGACAGTACCTGGGGAAGTGCAGAGCTGGAGAATCTGAGATAGAGCCAGGTGGGCTCAGCACCTGCTGCCAGGTGTGCCATAGGAGGCAGCACCCTGCCTGTGCCCAGAGCACAGCTGGGGCAGGGTGAGGTGCCTCTGGGTGCTGGCAGGGAAGGAGGATCCCCAGGGTGCCCACAGACAGGAGGCTGAGGGGCAGTGAAGGAGGGAGAAGGGGCCCCAAAAGCACCTAGGAAGTCACAGTTACTGAATGGACTCTTCCCTATTGCTTTATTTGTTCCCATGTTTTGCCCTGGGCAGTGATGTTTAGTAATTTAGACCAAAGGGATCTAAAGCGTTGCCATAAAGGGTAGTTCAAAAATCAATGGATGTTAGAAAGGGTCAAATGATGCCATAAAGAGATTAACAGCAGCATGGAGAGATAATATTCCCCTGACTCTCAGCTGGCCCTGAGAGCTTTATGACAGGGAAAGAGCAGAGGCAGCCCCAGCACCTCTTTCCCTGCTTGATTTCTGCCCCTCCTCACTGCTCAGGGCTGTCTGGGGAGAAGGAGGGTGGGACTGCTGGGGGCAGGGAGCAGGGAATGGCTCTGGAGATGGGAATGAGAGCAGACAGGCAGGTGGGCCATGCTGCTGCCTGATGAATTCTTCTAATCCATACAAACTGCAGCTCTGTGGACAGTCCCTGCTAAATCACCCAGGAGGAATCACTTACTCAGCAATCAGTCACAGGTTTACAGCATGAAGGTCAGACTTTATGAGGGTCCCCTGGAAATGCATGGGGGAAGCACAGCACGGCTGTGTGTCTCTCCCCTGGTGTGGGACCTAAAGCCAGGGCAGGCAGTGTGCTGGGCAGGGGACAGAGCCAGCCAGGGCAGCCTTCCCCTGCCACTTCCTCCCCAAACCCATCTATATGGCCTCCTCACCAAAACAGGGAATAAAATCAGGAGCCCAAGGGACCTGAGGGCTGAGGCAGAGGTGACATTTGGAGGTGAACTGAATGTCCTTGTCAGGAGAAGGAGGGATTTGTTTTTTGCTTTGTTTTCAGCTGTTCTTTGGTTCCATGGAATGTTCTCAGCACTGACAATGCTCTCATGCAGGAGCACATTGGAATAAGCAGCTCTGTCACTCTCCTGGGGCACTGCCTCTCTCTATGGGGACAGGCAGAAGGAACCACTGGCATTTTTTGCTTAGAAAACACTGTTGATGCACAAAGATCTGTTCAGGACATGTGGAGGGGCCACTGCCCTGCAGTTGACTGGGCTCATGGAAGGGCCCTGAAGGAAATGAAGAGGCTGAAACCCACGTGTTCAGCAAGGATTGCCTGGGAAATCTCAGCCTGGCCCTCCCGGGAAGGTTTTCCCCTTGGAAAGAGCCAGAGGCAGCTTCCCCACGGCCCAGCTGATGCTTGGGAAGCCGGGGCAGGAGCCAGTGATCTGCATACAGGATCTTCCTTCAAAGCATGAGCAGTCCTTGTACACACAGCTCCCTAAGCCTTCCCATGGTGACAGTTCATGGCAGGATAAAGCCAAGGCAGATAAAATAACTTGTTTTCCTGGTATTGCACTGTAGATCTTAGTACTGCAGGAAATTAAAAATCACACCCAGAGGTACCTGGTGTTTCCTGGATAGAGGCTCCTTTCTCCTGGGTGCTGCAAGCCTGGCTGGTGCCCAAGGGTGGGGGCTCTTCATGAGGACAGGCACCTTTGGGGTCTGCTGGGGACTCCCCGAGGTGGGAAGAACACATGAAGAATGGGATTGCATTTGGTGCTGCACTTAAATCAATGTGTGAATCGATGTGACCGAAGAGATGTGTTGAAGAGCCAGCTGACTGATGTACCATATCAGCAAATGTGAAGGGAAAGGAAAGAGATGGCTAAACCTCGGGAAAAGATGACCTTGATCCAGTGCCCTTTAAAGCCACAAAGGCATCTGTTTACTGGAACAGACAGCTGCCATTTTATGTGGGAGCATTGAGTTGCCACGTGCTAAGAGGTGGCATTCTGAGCTCTTACTGCTGCCATCACTGGGTGGCTTTAGGCCAGCTCAAAGCCCACTTTCCCCAGGAGGAACCTGCTGTGATTCTCTTGCCCAGAGAGACATTCTTCTCTCCCACTTCCCTGCTGAATGCAGCAGACCCTGGTGGCCTTCAGGATGCCTGGTTCATCCCTGGGCAGCGTTGGCCCTGCTGGAGGCACAGCAGGGCATCTATTCCTATACCCTGGGGCAGAGCAGGCAGGAGCCCTGGGCAGAGCTCCCAGACCCTGGCATGGAGCAGTGGTTTGACCTTTGGTCCATCTCCAAGGAAAGCAGCATTTTACTGACAGGCTTTAGGGTGACATGTGCTCTATCATCTCTTCCCTCTCTCGCTCAGTTCCTTGATGCTGGGGTGTTGTTTGATCTTCTTCCCTCTCTCTGCATTTCCCTTCCTTCTGTAGCTTTGTTTCTGATTCTCTTCTGCTTCCCATTTTTTTCCCTTTTCCAGGTCCTGCTGACCCTGACCCTGCTCACCTGCCAGCCAGCCCCACTGGGACTAACTCTTGGGCTGCCCTCTGTAAAGATTGGGTTTTTTGCCTCACACCCAAGTGACAGCAGATGAGAGAGTAGGGTGCTGCCATGAGATTCCTGTGCTTGCTTCCATCAGTGCTTCCTGCAGAGTCTGGGCGATTATTATCTCTGTAAATGACTGAAAGAAGTAGAGTGATAAAAGGATTAAGTGAAACGTATTTTATTTTATTTATTTATATCTTGCTGCTCCTCCTCCCATCCCCCTTGACAAGCTGTGGAGCATATTGTGCTGCAGCTGTTCCAGGGAGGAGCAGTGACATGGAGACCAGGGCATGGTGCAGAGGGGTCTGGGAGCAGGCAGAGAGCACAGATGGGTGTTTGGGCAGGGGGTGCAAGGGGCTGCAGCAGGAGGGCAACAGACCCCACTGTGAAGGGGCTGGGGATACAGTGAGGCAGCTTGACCACTTTTTTGTCTCCTAGTCATTCTTTTCAAGACAGGGGTAAAGAGCCGATGAGAATGCAGTCATGGAGCTGGACCTGGAGCTGCTCAGTGAGAGTTTCAGTGAGTTATGAACCAGGAGAGCTGACAGAGTGTCTCTGGACAGGAATTGTTGCACAGAAATCCCACAAATTGCTGCTTGCCTGGGGCCCCCGAGTGCACAACGCAGTGGCACAGCACAGTTCCCATGGGCAGTGCCTGCCAAGCTGTTCCTGCAGCAGATCCCTGCAGATGCTACTGGAAGCAGCCTATTCCCAGCTGAAGTTTATTTCAGGTCTCCATGTGTGTCTGCTAAATAGCTGCCAGCCTACAGACTCACAGGGACAAGTGATCCTGTCTGGCAACTCGCAGAGCCCTGCCTGTGTCTGTGGCCTCACTAATGGCCCTTACAAGGGTTCCCATGGTCGGAAGCCCAGGTGACTTCCAGCCGTGCCCGTGGCATTAGAATTGGATGGGGCTTAAACCAAGACAGAGGCTCAGAGTTATATAAAACAATTTAGCTCAAATGTTCAGGTTTTGGTATTGCACCCCCTCCCAGCTCCTTGGCACAGAGGGAGCAGTACATGATTGCAAACTCTCCTAGGACTGAGCCCTAAGGAATGAAGCTGGAGATTATATTCCTGGCAGAGTCCTCTCTAAAACTCATTTGTACCAAGGCTGTATCTATTCTAGTAAATGTAATGAGCCAGGATCCAGCCTGGTCCTGCGGGGGTGTGATGTGGTGTGGTTCCTGCTGATACAACTAAACTCTGGCCTCTCCCATGCAGTTCACTGGTGACAGTCCCTGGCTCATGCCATCCCCTGAACTCTGTCCAGGATCCTCTGGGACAGTGCTGGCCACAGCAGGCCAGGGAAGCATGTCCTGGCTTAGATGGCAATGACAGTGTCTGAAGCCCGAGCTCTGGCCCTGACTTAGTTGGCAATATAGATCTCTCCTGACACAGTTTCACAGGATAGAAGGAGTTTCAAGGACCTACTGGTTGGAGCCAGGTATGTGGGCTGTCTGGAGTGCTGCTCACTGGCAGCACAGGGCTGCCACATATGGAGCAGGAGCAAGGGTGGCATTGGAAGGGAGCGGGGGAATTTGAATGGGGAAGGAAGAGCAATTTGGGGCAAGCTGGGAAGCCTCAGCAAGCAGGAGTGGAGGCAAGAGGGCCCTCTCAGTGTTTTCCCTGTAGTCTCAGTGCTGGCATGATCACACTGCCTGTACCAGCAGGAAGAACTTGGCAGCCGCCATCTCACTGAGTGCTGCGTGGAGACAAATCAGCTGCTGTGTTTGTGTGACTAAAGAGACCCAGGAGCACAATCAGTCAGGAAGTGAAACAAAAGGCTGGCAGCATTCAGGCCAGTACCTTCAGGAGTCCTCGGGATATGGGAGCTCTGCAGGCAGGTGAAGGAGCAGCTAGAACTATGTGTAATGGTTGCATGTTCCCCTGAACCCCTGGCATCATGAACTGGCCCTAAAGGGGCAACAGCTGCACCATGATATTCCCTTAAGAAGTCCAGTCCCTGAGGTGGCATCACAGATATTTGCCTGGCAGGCATGTGGTGGCAGCAGCACCCCTCGATTAGCTCCTGCCATTTGTTCAGCCTTGTGCTGCAGCTGCAAAGCAGCTGATGTTCACTGGGCTGTTGGTGCTTCTGGACCTTGGCCTCCATCTCTATGCCCAGAGTTCAAGGCTCTCTCTGGGTTTATGGTCAGCAGCAGAGGCTGTAGGTGGGACATGCCCCACCAGCTGTCACTCTGAGAGGCAGCCCAGGGGCTCAAGGCCAGGGTCTGCTGCCTCTGCTGCTAAGGCCCCACCCATGGGTCTAAGCAGAAGGAACAATTTTGTCTCTTCAAACAAGGCCCGTGGGAGATGAAGCCACATCAGAAGGGTCTCCCATGGATTCTGGTCCACCCTTGGAGAATACAAGGTAGGTGAGATGGGCAGCCATCACTGGAAGGTCACCTGAGGAATGGACATCTCACAGCCTGACACAGCTCTGCCTGAAGTCAGTGACTCCCCTGGGCTGACTTTGCTATGGAGGCCACAAATCCCCTCTGGCATTTGCTTTTCCCTGCCTTCTCTGCTCTGCTATCCCTACCTTCCCTTCCACCATTGCCCACAATGAGCAGCGTGAGCAATCCGGCATGGCCCAGTTTAATATTCCACAGATCCTCACAAACTGATAAATGAGAACAAGAGAGGGAAGGGGGGGATGAGAGCCTGGTGCATGGGGGGGATATAAAGCCCTGAGCCAGTATTCAGAGCAGCAGAGATAACAATAAGTGAGAATAATAGTCTAACAAGTCGGAAATGTCACACGCGATCGGGTGCCATTAACACAACATGGATCTGAAATATCACATAATTAGTTTTGTGCCTGTTGTTCTGATTTGGAGAGAAAAAATATTAAAGGGAAGAGATTTGGGGGGGCAGAGAGGAAAGTGCCAGCAAAGTGAACTCATAAAAGGGTGAAGCCTACAGCATCTAATGTTTTTGGAATGGTATAATAAAGCTCTATCTCCTTACCCATGTTTGAGGCAGAGATTTTTATCTGGCAGTACGGGATAAAAAGAAATGAGAACTTGAAAAGGGTAGATAAAATTGCGATTGATCTCTCTAGGGCTGCCTTGCCTCCTTTCAGGGAAGCTTGTGGGCCTCATGAATTGCTCCAGTACTGAGACACACGATCCCCACCCCTTCCCGTGCCACCTCACTAAAAGATGAAAAAAACCAAGGTTTTCAAGACTTCTTTCCCCATCTTTTTATAACCCAGTGCACAAAGCCCGTGTTTGAAGGCTGTGCAGTGACTCAGGAGCTGTTTGTCCCCTGAGAGCAGGCTGATGCGTGGGTGTTTGGGGGACCCCCACTGCTCCAAGGCATGTGAGTGCCTGTGCCTGCAGACAGGCTCGGAATCTCAGGGGCTGGTGTCTGCCACCAGCTGCTAGGAGCAAAGCTCCTGCCTCTGCTGCAGAGCCTGCTTTGTGCTGGGGGCATTTTGTCTTTCTGAGGGATACAGGCACTATCAAAAGAGACAGAAATGCTCAGGTCTCAGTGGGCACTGCTTGGGGACGGTTGTGTAAGGATTGGAACGTGACTCTTCTCTGAAATGGTAGGAAAAGGGAAAATTGCAAATATCACAGGAGACAAACACTGTCAGTCCTTTCCTGCCCTGCAGCCTATTGGGGTGTGAGGAAAGTGGTGTACATGCCAAGCTCTTGTGAGTCAACTCTGGTTGTGTCAACTCTACATCTGACTATTAGGTGTCTATATTAGGTGACTAATTAGACTATGATTAGACTATGAGGTGACTAGTTAGACTATGAGGTGACTAGTCAGACTGTTAGGTGACTGTACACTCCTCTTTTTCTGGAAGGAGCTGCCCCTTTCTGCAGGGCCCACACCTCAAACAGACTTCTTTGAGACAGGAGCCCTTGAAAGAGGGGGTGGGGATTGCACACTAACCCACCCCTCTATCCTGGAACAACTTCAAGGTCAAGTTGGAGTGGGTTTGGGGCAACCTGGTCTAGTGGAAGATGCCCCTGCCTATGGCAGGGGGGTAGAACTGGATGATCTTTAAGATCCTTCCAACCCAAACCATTCCATGATTCTATTAACTTAGCATTTTCATCATCAACAAGATCATGGATGGGGATGGGGATGGATTTCTTATCCATGCTTCAGTTTAAGCATTCCCCTTTCTACATGCCTTTTCCAAAAAGCCCTTTAACTCTGGTGCTCACTGGGATATGAACAACCAACTGGTTACCTCTTCTCTGGTGAGACAGCTGGAGCTGCCTGTACAGCCTGAGGCACAGATTTTGTTGTCTCCTCTGGCAGAGGCATCCCCTTCTCCATCCCCTGGCTGTGGGAGGTTAGTGGGTGCCTCCTGCTCCTGAGGCAGGCACTAACCACCCATCGGTGCTTTTCCAGGCTGAAGGACCTTGTGGTCACAGCAGCCAGAGCTGGTTTTGCCAGCTCATTCCAGGGACTGTATTTTGGAGGGGAGCTGGAAAAGGCATGTGCTCCTCCTGCTTGCTCTTGCCCTGTCACAGCAGAGCAGCTTCACACGATCCCGGCATTTCCCTGGAGTGTGTGAAGGGAGAGCAGAGATGTGCTAACCCCAGATTTGAATTACAGTGCCTAGAGCTCTCAGTCACTTGTCTACCTGCCAATTGCTAATCACTTTTAAAGGTATTCTGGGAAAGAGGTGCTTTCAAACAAAAGCAGCACCCCTGTGCCCGAGGCATGGGTAGCTGTGTCCAGCTCCTGTCTCTGGAGGAAGCCTGTAGGATTGGGATTCAATTAATTCAGCCCCAGCGGATCCATCGCTTTGCCTGCCAAGGGCCAGGCACTGACAGCCGTGTGACAGCAATGCTGATCTATTGCTGCTGCTCTGGCCACTCGTGACAGGGAGCTGCTGTCACCTGCAGAGCCGCAGCCTTTGCCGTGGAATGAGCGATCCGCAGAGGGCTGAAGTGCAGCCGCTCTGGGCTGGAGTGTGGCAGCTCTGTAACAGAGCTCCCCTCATTCACATGGCAAGTGAAAAGTATTTCTGCATTTTGTTAACACTGAGCAGAAGTCGTAAATATTAGGACTAGCAAAGAAGTGAGTTTTCCTTTTGACAGGAAAGTCTGTGGCATCAGTTTTTCTCCTGACTCTGAAATGAATGTTAAAAATTCTGATGAAGCATATGTTCTTCCAAAATTAAACATTTCATTTCTATTTCAGCCTTTGCAGCTTGCCACTATTTTTAAAATACAAACGAAATGATTTTGTTTGGAAAAATCATTTTGAACAGGGCGTTTTAGACTTCTCAAAATTCTTTGTTTCGTTTTTTTAAATGGAAAAGCTATTGAACAGACTGTGTGATATTAGTATTTTCTGAGATGTGTTGACTTAAATGAATACAATTGATTATTTTATTTTGGTGGTAAGCAATTGTTGATGAAAAATTTCTGATCTGCTCTAGAAAGATGGACAAGGCCTGTATTATATATTGGTCTCTATCTATAGAATGAGATACTAGCTATTGCAAGAAGCAAAGGGAAGCCTTTGTGACCATTGCTATCAAAAATCCCTAAACACACTCCTCTGCATCATATGTCAATGTAAAATATTAAATTTCTTCTAGCAGTTTACAGGGAATTTTATCAGAATGATGCAAGAAAGAAATAGGCTGCAAGATGAGCTTAACAGTGCTAGTTCTCCCATCCATTTCAGTCTGCTTGAGTTCTCAGCAGATCAGCTCAGCCTGGACTTGTTGTGAAGGTTCAAACAGACCCCTGACTCTGTCTTGGTTTGAAAGACAGGTGTCTGCCAAGGGAGGTGGGAACCTCCCTTGGAATGGAGAATATGGCCCCCTTCCCTCTGAATTACTATAACTGTGAAATGAAGGGGCTTTCAGGCAAAGCTGGCTTTCAGAACGGGACAAAATTAACGCAAGGCCCGGGAGCAGCAGCAGCGCCAGCCCTGTCCCCTGTCCCCTGTCCCCTG
>VXBC01007514.1:21931-84984 GCA_013399945.1 Ploceus nigricollis
AGTGCAACAGCCGCTTCCCCAAGCACAGCTTCGCTCCAGGTGGGAGAAGGCAGCAGGAGACGGAGCCTCGCAGTGCTGCCGAGCTGTCCCCGCAGTGACCACAGCCTGCTTCCCTGCGGCGGCTGGAGAGCAGGAGAGCGAGGAGCTGCACCCAATCCACTTCCCAGACAAATCTCACGGTATCTCTGCCCCTCCTAGAGAAACCCCTCAGCTAAGAGAAGTGCAGCCAGGTACACTCCTCTCCTTTCCTCCTTCATAGGTACATCTTTTGTCACTCTTACATACTTGTTGTTATTGTTTCTTAGCAACAAACGGGACAAAATTCCATGAGAGAAAGAAACAAAAGGAAAAATCCTAACCCCTAACAAACACCAAGGCAAATGTCTGCCTAGACTACAGGCCCCAGGAAACTGGGCTGCAAGGTTGAAATCCAGTCAGGATTTCAAGAGGCTTGGAAAGGAGCAGGCAGCTGAGGTGTGTTAGGGCCCAAGTTTCAGGTGGTAGCAAGGCCAGGGTGGGGGTAGCCCACCAGTGATGTCCCTGGCTCATCCCTGGTAATTGCAAACAGGTGGCACCAACAGGGAGGCTCAGCCAGGTGAGCACTGCAGCACCTGGAACTTGTAACAAGGTAATAGACCATGCTGACCAGAGGAGCTGAGATAGTCTGAAAGACTATCTTCAGAACAAGATAGAAGTTCTTCAGTCTGAAGGACAACTGGGGAGAGGCGTGCAAGCAAGGAGGAATTGGGGAATGGTTCTGATGTGTTGCTTCAGCTTTGGAGGAGAGAAACCTCTGCAAAAGCCTTAGGACAAGTATGGATGTTTGATCATTTGAACAGGAATGGCTCGGGAACTGAAGGTACACTTTGCTGGGTGTGTTTTGGTTGTGGCTGGAAAAGGGGCTCTCCTAGCCCTTGTTGCTCCCCTCTCTCTTGTGTTGGATTGTGATGATGTTTGGAGCAACACCAGCCCTGTAGGCAGGGCTGGGTGCAGGCTGGGGGCTTCAAGTGCTGGCTGGTGCCTGGGGACAGAGGTTCCCTGGCCTTGGGAAACAGAGAAACACAGGCTCTGCCTGTGCCGTGGCTTCAGAGGACAAAGAGAGCTTCACTGCCCAGGGCAGTGGGCTCTGGGGCTGGCTGCTTCCTTGGCTCAGAGCAAATATGCCTGTTTTTCCGTGTTTGTGGAAGTTACATTACCAGCTTTTCCCTGGGAAATGGCCTGCAAATTCAAAGAATAAAGAGAAAAAAACTTGTAAAGTTGTTCCATCTGGCTTGCAGTCCTTTAAGGGCCACTCCTTCCTCCTGTAGCCATGAGGATTAGAAGCACCCTGTCCCCTTCAGTTGATGCAGAAAGGGAGGTTAAGTGCCCTGCCAAAGATTCCAGGACCTGAGGATATGCAATTCCCTGAACTCATAAAATCATGACTTGGCAAAACTGTGCTAGCTGCAGAGCTGTTCATGCTCTTAACCTGTATGTTCCCTAAGCCAATTAGGCTGAGTTTCTGGAGAGGGCAATAATGGCTGGGCACACCCCTTTGAACCAATAATGAAGATGGCTGGAACTGACGAGTGGCCTGCTAATGAGGGAGTGCTGCCTGCTTGCCGTGCATAGCTAATGACCCTGGCTCCACTAGTCCACTGAGAGGCAGAACGAAAAAATCTATTTCCACCCAGTCCTTCATTACTGTCCAGCTGCACTCCAGTGAACAGCTCGTGGTGGGGAGAGGGGATAACAGCATGGCTGTTTTCGGGAGAGGTAGTGTGGTTTTTCCTGTGCCATCCTGGGTCAGCCTCAATTCCTCTTCAGGCATTGCTGATCTTTCCCCTCCCTGCCTTCGCAGTGGTGTTGCTTCAGGGATGGTGTTGGGAGTGAAATGGGTTCTGATATGTGCTGCAGGTTATGGTGGAGAGGAGGAATGCCCAAATACAGACATTTTAGGGCTCCACTTGGGAGATGCCTGCCTGGTTAGTGTCTGTCACCTCTCCAGCCTCTTCTCAGGGGATAATACCCTTCTGCATTTGGGGATGGAGCTCAGAAAGTGGGCAAGCCCCCCCAAAAAAGCTTTGTAGTACTTGTGAAACACAGATTTCTCCAGAATTGGTCCTTGTCTGTTGAAACCAGCTCCAAGGGCTGCAGGCAGGCCTGGACTCTTGCGCCTGGGCTGGGTGTGCTGCTGTGTGTGAATCTCCTGATGTGTGGTGGCAGGGAGGGTGGGTAGGTGGGCAGGGTACAAAATCTGCAGAAAGAAATTCTTCCTTTCACCAGATTAAACTCTTCTTGCAGAGCTCCTGTGTGTCTTCCCTCCTACTTGAAATTATAAATATGTTTTTTCAGTGCGTTAGTGAAAAATTCAAGCTTTCTACTGTAAAGACCCCATCTTCAAACCAAGCCCTGTGAGATATACATGTGGCAGTTGATTTAGCTTCACTGGGCTGCTGTGGTTGGTAAAAATGTATTGAGATGCTTCCAAGATGCTAAAGAAACATAAATGATTGCTGTTAGGCTAATTTATTACTATTTAGCAGAGAACAAATACATTTTTAAAGGGGTAATAGCAAATTAAAATTCCTGTTAGGCAAATTTGCTTATATAGTACTTAGTAAAATGTTGGGCTTAGATCCTACAGTCTCTTAAATGCACACACAACCTTATGCAAGTGTGTAGGCCCAAAGAAGTCTTAAATCTCTGTAGGATCAAGAGCATGGATATTAAATAGAAAGCCTCCACCAAATTAGTCTTTTGTTCTTGGCACTGCTAGTCTGCTCCTTACTCACTGCCTTTGCTTGGAAAATGATAGTTGATGAGGTCAGTTTTACTTCTGTTTCTAGTCAGTGTCAAATTGTTGCCCTCAACACTGGTTTTAGCAGAAGTGTGATATTGATCCCACCTCTGATCTGCAGCATTGGGCATCAGCAACCATAAGGACACAGGCAGTGCCTGCGTGTGCTGGGTCAGGTGGGCTGTGCTCCCCCTTGGAAGTGCTCTGGGGATCTGCAGGATGTGATGCTGTGCCCTCAGTTACACAAGGAAGGATTTGGGGAGCTGGTTGCTGCCATCCAGCGCATGGGCTGTGCAGCCCAAAGCAGGATTCACTAATGAAAGGTTATCCTGAAAACTCTTTTCTTGGGCTGCTAGAGGAGCACAGTAACCTGCTTCAGCTGCTTCTTGACTTACCTGTCACAGCTGTGCAGCAGCTACAGCTCCTCTTCTGGTCTGTTTCATTTCCACATCCATGCTGAATGAACTAAAAGGGTGAGAATTTTGGTGAGGCCATGGCACAGGTTGCCCAGGGAAGATGTGGCTGCCCCATCCCTGGAACTGTTTAAGGCCAGGTTAGAGGGGGCTTGGAGCAATGTGAGGAAGGCGTCCCTGCCTGTGGTAGGACATGGGGAATGACAGGATCTTGAACGTCTCTTCCAACCCAAACCAGTCTGGGATTCTATGATTCTAATTAGTAGAAACTGGTCTTGCTTTCCTTCAAGTTCTAGTTTGTACTGCAAATCAAAGCAATTACCTTTCTGCACTCCTGAACTGGAGAAGAGCATTTATTTATTTTGTTAGCTACAGTTCTTCATGTGTTCCGGTGCAGATAATGGAACTGACATGGTTTGCAGTTGTGAGCAGGCTGATTCTTGGGATGGGATGTCACAGAGGTGGCCCTGCAAGGGACTGGCTGAGGTCTGTTGTGGCAGAGAGACACCCCAGAAGTCAGCACAGGTCTGTGCAGGCATGAGCAGTGCAAAGCTGGAATACTGCTGGGATTGGTAATCCTGAACCAGGGAGCACATATGAAGTATTTGAGCAGAGATGTGTGCCTGGGGTGGTTTGTTGTGAAGGCAGCTCGAGAGGGTCCTGCGTGCTTGCCTTGGTTCCACTGAAAGCTGGTAGCTGCACCAGCACAGACAGCTGCACATGAGGGCAGGAATGAGCTTCTGGCAGGGCTGTGATTGAACAGGAGGTTGTGGGGGGAATTTCAGTGGGCTTTGCATGGCCAGAAGTGGTATGGTCTGCACCTGTACCCTGGGATTTGTAGCCTGTGGCTGGCAAGAGCTGACATCTGCTGAGACCTTTTAGGTGATATCTGGCCTAAAAACCAAATGTGTAGAGCAGTCCTTATTTCTGTTGATTGGAATATGAAATTGTGGGGCCAGTGTGAATAAATGCTCGCCTGAGCCAGCCATTTACCTGTGCTCTCGTTGTTGTCACCAGCAGATTGCTTTTCTCCACGTGGGCCTCATCCCTCACAGCTCTTGGTGCTTGCTGGAGTCTTCGCTCTCCTGTCCCACTGTGCCTGTCACACCAGGTGACAGTCTGAGGCAAGGTCTGCCCTGCCCCACGGCTGGGGGGGCTGCTCCCCTCAGATGGGTGCTTACAAGCTCTTCATTAGCAGTTGACTTGATGAGGAAGGCCTGGAGGGAGCTGGCGGCAGTTCTCGCCCCAGGCACCCATGGTTTTGTGCCTGCTCTGACCATATCACAGATTTGAAATGGGCAGTGCATGTTCTGGTTGGAAATGACATGTGCTATAATTCCTGTAGCAAAAAATATACTTGTGAATGTGTTCCTCGGAAAAAGTGGTGAGTTCAGATGACGACGGCTTTCAAAAATCCTTCCTCCCTGTTTGTACAATGACTTCTATTTATGTGAAAGTACAGCTTCTGTGAGGACCTTAAATTCGAGAGGGGTTTGGTGAAAGGTTTTTTCAGCCAAGAGATGAATTTCTGATAGTCAAAACACTTTGTTTCAGATCTATGAAGAAGTTCTAAATTACCTTTTTTGTCCAGGTTTCCCTGGAACTACTCCTTTCTCTTGGATATGACATAGTTTGGGGAAATACTTGGATGTTTTGATACACAAACATTTTTTTGGTTGGGAACAGCCTGAGGTGTTTTTGGGAAGGGAAGCATACTCATTCAGCAGTTAAGGATTAATATAGCTCTGCCTGCATCCCTCTTCTGTGCCAACCAGTCACTGCCTTCCAATTCCACAGCAGTGGTCATCCAGGCAAGGCAAAAAAAAAAAAACATGTGAAGTTTTTTTGTCTCCACTGCAGAGTGCAACTACTGAAATCCAAGGGAATTGTTCCCAGCTTCCCCAGTGTGATTCTTACCTGCCTGCAGAGATGCTGGGTGGCCCCTCATGGCCCTGGTCATGTAAGGACTGTACCTTAAATTTCAATGCACTGTAATTGAATGTGACACAAGTCAAACCAAGAGATATTTTGATGCACAAGTAACACCTTTTTATGAAAAGGAATCCTTTTTCTATTTTAGTGTGCAACAGTGTCATTGCAAGTGTCTTTGTGATGCTTTTGTTGTGATAGGTCCGCTGGGCAAATATAGTTCAAAACAGACTTTTATTTTCTGTGCTACAGGCAGCTATTAGCCTTGGTGTGCAGGACAGCAGAGAGAACTCCTGTGGGGAGAGCAGGAGGCTGTTGGTGTCTGTATCCTTGCCAGGCTGATAGGGTGGGTTGTTTTCCGGGATGTGGGAGTGGGGTAGGTGTGAGTCATGCCTTGCCCTTGTCATTCCCTTGTTTCCTGAGCCATGCCCGCTCATCTTTCTGAGCACAGGATGTGGTTGGCTTTATTTGGAATGTTACAAGCATCCCCATCTGAGTTAATTGACCAAGACAAATTTTGTTAAGAAACCTTGACATTAATAATGGGAAATAAGAGCTGGGAGGTAAAGCACACACTCTCTAGACAAGCATTAGCAGTAACCCCACCCTTCCAGACTCCTCCTGAGGTACTATGGCAAAGAGCTTAGGTCAGTTAGTTTTAAAATTAACTTCTAGTCCTCAAGGCAGCCTTTAAATAGAGTCTTTGAGCTGTGACTATTGCTCGTCTTTTTAGGCTATGTAAGGGAGAGTGGAAGAGTGTAAACCCGGAGAAATCCATAGCTGCTGGTGACTGCTCTAATGACTGATCGTGGGCAGACCCTTCATCTCAAACCCCTGGGCCCTGCAAGCTGAGCTGAGATGTGGTGCACTAGTTAGCACCAGGAATGGGCATACTCTTCCAAGGGAGAGTCTCCACATGCTGTAAGTCTGCCCTTTGCAGCTCAGATCCATCAAGGCCTTGCTGTGATAATGCAATCCAAGTGGATGTTGTTCCTGCTTCTCTCACCCTGGGCAGGGGTGTGCTGATGTAGCATGTGTGTGGAGGGACCTACTGATACTGTTTTGAGTACCAAACATGCACTGAGAAGCTGCATCAGTCCATCTGAGGGGTGCAGAGCTGTTCCCTTCTCTTGGAACAGAGGGCTAAGCCCAAGACATACACAGGTTCCTTGCCTGAGATAATTTTAAGGTGGAAAAATTCATCAGGTATAAAGGGTAAAAACAAAGTACCAGATACTCTGAATGCCTGGGAAACAAGGTGAGGCTCCTGAAAAAACACCTGTTTCCTGGCTGGGGCAGTGATGGACAGTCTAAGCTGCAGGGACTCCGTGTGTCCTGTGTCAAAACATGGCAGCATTCTTCTGCCTCTTCACCTTCCCTTCCCATGGGGAGGAGTCTCCAACAGGACTGTGGCTGCTGTGCTGCAAATCATACATTTCTCCAAGGAAGCAAAGCTATCCCTGTTCCTGCTTTCAGACCCAGATAGGAATTTGTGCTGAAAAGAGACTCCTGAGGCTATCAGGACAGCAGCAAAAGGAACATCTTCATTTGCCTCTGAAAGCAGGCAGAAGCTCAGTGCTTGGGATAAGTCCAGGCCGGAGTCCCGGCGCTCTCCTGGCTCCTCTTGGGACGCTGTGCTCCCTTGCCCTCCCCCGGTGCCGTGGCCTTGCAGGCGATCATCAGCCGGCGTCTGAGCCGGAGTGGCAGGGCTGCAGCCGCACGTCTGATCGATACCGCCCAACCTTGACACGGAATCAGTCACTCGTGGCCAGCTCATTACTGCTGCCGAGCCGCTCGCCTGCAGCAGCCCCTTAATAGCCCTGCTCGGCTGCTGCCGAGGCACAGCAAAAGTGTTTGGCTGTCTTATTTACATGCAGCATTTCACCAGTCCCTCCTTCCCTAGCTCGCAGCTTGCCATCTGCTCCGGAGCCTCGGAGGAGACAGAGGTTGCGGAGTGGGGACAAAAGCAGTCGTGCCTGTGCTTTGTCTCTATGGTGACTGAGTGCTCTCTCTTGTGGAGGCTGGGGAGGCTGGTCCCAGGCCTGCCCATTTTAGGCCTTACCTGCTAAAAACCTTTCTTCGTCCAGAAGATTTTGGTGGTTTGCTTGGCTTTTATTCTGGCTTTGAAACAGATTTTACTTACAGCTGTTTTAATCTGCTGTGTGTTTCTTGTCTTGTCACTGTGTTTGCACTCTCCAAGGGGTGGCAAAGGCTTAGGATACTCTTCCTAGACAGCAGCTTTGAAATGGCAATTTATTATTTATAAATTAGGGGATGGATGAGGTCTGGGAGTCGCGTTCCTGTGAGTCTATTAGCTGGGCAGGTTGTGCCCTGTGTCACTGCAAAGATGCTTTCCTCTATATCAGCAGCAAAGTCTTAGACTTGACTCCTGACCTCGGTCATGAGCCATTAATGATCTCTGAAGGAAGAAATGCACTGACATGTGCACTTTGGGGGATATTTGGTACATCTGCTAGCATGCCATTGATTTCCATGAGCAAACTCATGAGGACAGGTTTCTTTTTAAATAGCTTTCACTTAAACTGGAGTCCAGTTCTTAAACAGGAGATCTTCTGATTTTCATAAGAAACAATTTCATCCTGGGGAGTGAGGATGTGGAGGGTGGCAAGAAATGACATGTGTGTGCAGCAGCAGGGCTGGAGAAGCAGCTGGACCTGTTGGTTGTGGGGCACTATCAGGGACTCTTCTCCTCTTCCTCCTCATGCAGTCTCTTACAAGGCAGTGTCACAGGCCAGGGCAGCTGCAGCAGATAACCCAGACAGAGCAGTATGGGTGTGTTGGCTGCTTTGCTGGCTGTTGTGGTAGTTGTGATGCTCATTTGTGGTGTGGGAAGCCCAATCTCCAGCACTGCAGAGGCACAGAACTGAGCTTCAGCCCTGCCCTCAAACTCCCTACATGAGCACTGAGGCAATGTATGTGCCATGGCTGCCAAATAAATTTGAGGTTTTTGTGACTCTTAACTAGTTGACTAAACTACTTCAAGTGATTATCCTGTTTCTTTCCTGATTAGGGAAAAAATCTTTAAATACATGAGTCTATTCTTAGATGTTTGGGGAGGAACCAACAGTGCTGTAGAGTGAGTTGTGTTAAAGGTATCTTTAACTGGAATGAAGACAAGAAGCCTTGCTCCAGGAAGCTTATGGGCAAGGAATGTTTTCTAATCTTGTGTTTAGAACCACTATCTTAGGGCCTCTGTTTATTTTCGGTGGTGAGAAAGAAATGAGTGGTTTAATTGCCTTATTTCAGTGTGTTGTGGTTTAACCCCAGCCAGAAAGCAACCAGTGCAAGCAGTGTTTTGAGTACCAAGATGCCCTAGCCAATGGTTTAATGCCAGGGAGGGAGAGGCCCTTTGCCCAGATCTTTAGCTCGGTGGGGATTGGAAATTGGAGGAGGCTGGCAGCTAGATGTTTTTCTTCTTGTCAGGGTTTGTGGTCAAGCAGCTGGCAGACTATGGGAGCTTGATCTTCATAAAGCATCAGGAGCAGATTTCTGCTCACCCTTATGGTGGGGGACAGCCGCAGTGCACGTCTGCACTGCACTCTGGGCACACCATGGACACGACGTACCTGCCTCGGTGAAGTGAGGTTTTCGTGCCCATGCCTTTCCACATGGGGGTAGATACAGTGCTCCTGGGAAAGCTGGGTCTCTTGGAGTGTCAGCCAGTACTGCCAGCCTCTGGGGATTACTGCTTGTCTGGTGCAAAGATCAGGCTTGTGCAGGTGCAGAGGCCACGCTCGCCCGGCTCTCTCCGCAGAGCCTTGGAGCCGGGAGTGCTCCCGCCAAGGGAGAGGCTGCAGTGGGAAGCTGTACTGTGTTAGCTTACAGGATTACAGACAGGATTATGGAGGGGACATTCTGAATGCTGAAATCATTCAGAATGCTGAAGGAGCACTTCAGTCAGCATTTGTGCTTCCTGCCAGGGCAGTCATTGAGGAATGAGGCGGTCGCAGGAGATGGGGCTGAGCACGGTGCCCTGAACCTGCCTTGGTCCTCTTCTCTTACCTGTCTGCCCTGCCCTGAAGGACTCTCTCTCACATCAGTTGCTAATGAAGGAGAATTTTGTGTTTCAGAGTAAGATTTGTAGGCCTCTGTTTCCCCTCTTGATTTCAAGAGCTAGATATATGGTTTCACAGGCAAGGACTTTGTGCTGGCTTCTTTTGTGTACAAATGTAGCTCCAGAGACTTGGAGGACAAAGGCAGCCTGCAGTGGCTTTGCAAACCAACTTCTGTGCAGCAAAGACTGTCTGCAGTGAACCAAAGCTATTTATTGTGTTTCTTTCCAAAAAGTTTCCCCCATCCAAGTTTGAATTAGATTAATTTTCTTTTATGTAGGGAAAGTTGGAGCTTCTCTGTGGGGTGAAGTAAAAATAGATTATTTTGACTTGTTGCATCTTGCATAATTTCCTGGAATTTGTTCCCCTTGGAAAGGTTGTTGGGAAAATAAAACCGCCTCCTTGGCTAGTTGAATGGCATGAAGATGGAAGGGCTGGGCTGGGTGGAGAGAAGGCCAGGCTAACAAATCCCCTTGCTCTCCTGGAGACCAGCTGAAGGTTGGCATGTTCTGGGAATGCCAACAACCTCATTAGTGGGCAGCAATGGGTGAAGGAGGTTGGAATATCTATATATATTTTACTTTTTTATTCCAGGATCAGAAATTAAACAACCAGATTATTAGGCTTCTAATTTTCATGGTGCCAACAGCTGGATTGGTACATCCTTACCTGCAGGCTGGGCACTCTGGATCAAGTGGGGCTGCAGCAGCACAGATAACAGAGCACTGGGGTATAGTGCTCTTCCTCTCACTGAGGCTGGGGAGGTCCATGCAGTCCTGGGAGCCATGACATCAAGGTCTGAGCGGCTGCCTCGTCCATCTCCTCCTCAGCCAGACCTCAGCTCCCTCCACTGCAGTAATCCAGGTGCAATCAATCTGGCACTTTCAAATATTTATGAATCATTGATGGATTTTTTTGAAGTTTGAAGTTGTAGCTTTCATGGAATTTGGTTTGATTAGCTGGAAAGTCAATATTTTCACTGCGCCGTGGCTGAGCAGCATTAATTCCAGCCCAGGCAGCAGCAATAACAGCACCGCAGTGCTAATGGCTCTCTGCCTGCCCTGGCTGGTGTGTTTAGGTAATCTGGGATGAGCTTGGAGCATGTGGAGGAGCCTTAGAGAGGTGATAATAAAGCAATATAGCTCATGGTGAAAATTGGCAGAGGCAGGTAAAGAGAAGGTCTCTAGCAATGTTTGGGAGTCTGCAGGGTGAGGTGTTGAGGCTGCCTTTCTTCATAAGTCATCTGTTCCAACACATCCAAACAAGGTGGATTGCTTTGTACCACAGCTCCCATTAACTCGTCATAAAAGGATAAGGCACCTTCAGCAGAGTGAATCAGAACCTCATGGGACCAGACCTTTATTCTTTTTAGCTGATGCAAATAGGAATTTGATAGGTGAGCCAAGTTTTCCTTGTCTTTACAGATGAGGAAGCAAAGCCATAGGGGAATTGTTTGAGCTCAGAAGAGGCACAGACACTGTATCTTTCTGTCACTTCATGCCAAGATAGTCATTGCTTGCACTGGAGAGCCCACCTCTCCCTTCCATGTCTCTAATAACTGTCCTGTTCCAAATAACCTGTCCCAGTCCTGTTCCAAAGGAACCCAACAACTTCCATGCTAATTTGATATGACTGAACAGGCTGACTGAGAATTTATAAGCTCTTCACTATTAGCGTGGGCTGCAGACAGAGCTTCCTGTGCTCTGAGGATGTCTATCTGAGATATTTGAGTTGTGCGTGACAGTGAACGTGTCTGCATCTGTCAGGGTCTGGATATTTCAGTGTCATCCCAGGGGTTAAGTGCCTGCAGTGGAAAGTCATGTTCTAGGATATTTCTTTTAAATCCATGTCGTGGTGCATTTCTGTCACACCAGGTAGCACAAAGAAACCCAGTGTGTTTGCAGCAGGAGATGTCTGATAACCTGGGCTCCCTGGGCAGCAACAGCTCAGCAGGGACTGAGGAGGTTCTGCTGCATATGGATGGGATCAGCCCTTGGGATCTTGTGGCACTCTGTGGTGTTCCATGTTGACTCCATCCTGGGAAGCAGCCTTGCCTCTGCTGTTGAGGCCACAGGGACATGAGGGCCAAGGCCTTGGATCAGATTTCTCCTGCATCTCTGGATCAGGACCTGGGAGGCAGCTGACCAGCACAGTGTGGAAATGGGATTACAGAGCACTCAGGGTGCAGAGCATATATTTTGGATAGAGGTCTTTACACACTGCAGGGCTGTCAGATTGCTGTGGTCTTGCTGAGAGGTGGCAAAAGGCACGAATAGCTGTGGCTGTGCTGCTGTTCTCAGGCAGGAATGAGCTGACATGCTGGTGTTAATAGTGTGGATCACAGGTGCTCTGATGGAGCTTAATGGCAGCAAGGGATGTGAGGAAGCCAAGAGCTGAACTGACTGTGCCAGTGGCATGCTAACCCTGCCTTCCAGTGCTCAGGGCCATTTTTGAGGTGAATTTACATAGCCTGTACCTTCCATTCAGTTCCCAGCTGGTCTTGTGTAAATTCTAGGGCACACTTGTGGTGCTGGCATCTGTGAGAATGACAGAAGTGATGACATCCAGCTTTAAACTTCACAGGCTTTTTGGCAATGCTAATGATGCCCAGTCTCTTCTGAAGGAGAAAATGCAATGGCAGGCTGTGGAGCCTCGCAAGCCGAGGTTGTCAGTGCTGTGAGCCTTCAGTCTGAAGGAGAGTGTACAGATGTGTACATGCATAGCTCATCCTTCAGGAGAGAAACCACAATAAGTACTGGTGGGAGAGATGGCAGATCCTCACAGATTGATGCTGACCATAGAGGTGCTAATGCCTTGCTTTTACACCTTGATCTTGCTGCTGTCTTTTGTGGTGGGTAATAAATACAAACCACTTCATCCACTTTGTCTCTTCTTTGAACCTTTCTTTAAATTTGGTCAAGTTCCTGATGCATGGATTGTCTTGACCTCACCATGAAAAGACCTGCCCTGGGATTACCCTGAGTCTCACTATAATTTCTGCTGCAATGCTTTATTTCAGTCGTCATTTTGGAGGGATAAGACTACATTCAGTCATGCTCCACAGGGTGCTAAAAGCCCGTGGTCTGGGTGATGCTCCAGTGGAGAGGGTTTTGCCAGCTGACTGGGTACTTCTGAACCTGAAGTGCCTTCCCTGACATGATTCTCCTGCCTTCATTTCAAATGTTTGCTTCTCATTCTGGGTTCCTGGAGGGCTTGGCAAAATGTGTCCCTGGGAGATGTACATGTGGGGAACATATACAAGGGTTCCCTCCATTACGGGTGAGGGAAGTGTCTCTGTACCAAGGCAGCTGTGGGGGGCAGTGCCATTGAGTTCTCTGCCATAGCTGTGGGATCGTGTTCCCATTAGTCACCTCCACAGGAGCCAGATCAATCCCCTGCTACTTTGCAGTCTTCCCTGCAGTTGCTGCCAAAGGAAAAGAAATATCACTTATTCGTAAACTCTGCTTTCTTATTCTGGCAGTGGATGAACTTTCCTGGAACATCAGAGTTCCCAGGGCTGCTAGGTCCACTTCCCCACCAGCTCACACTGAGATAAACCAAATGTGCAGCCAAAGTGAAAGCCCAAGGATCATGTGGAGAATGGCTGCAAGCGTATCTTCCCTTCAGGCTAAAAATATAGCTCATTGCAGGGGCTTGGCTATGGTTTTCCATAAAAAGACCACATCTGGAAATGCTGGCTCATTATTCTTGTGTGGCAGTTGTGCTTTGCTTGCTTCCAGTGGCAACTGAAGATGGGAAGTCCTTGTCTTGCAGAGTCTGTGGGTTGAAATGGCGTGAGTTTTCACAGGGAAAGAGGAAGGACACTGACAGCAGAATTGGGTGCAGCTGGTTATGGGGAGGGCTTGGGCAGGCAGTTGGGACAACTTTATGAAACATGTATGGTGTGCACAGCGGTCGGGTACAGCCTGTGCTTGGCTGTCATGATTAGCATGATGTGCTGCTGGCACAGCAACGCCTTCCCTGCTGAAGCAAGAGGCACTCAGTGTGCCAGTTGCAACGAGGTGACAGGGATGCAGGAGATAAGGAGCAGCCTGGGAATGGGAATTCTTCTCTTCTGATCCTGTTCTGGGCCTTTGAGCTTGATGCTGATTCTGTTTGCACGCTGCTAGGGAAGAGATCCCTGATGCTTGCCTAATGCAACATGCCTTGAACCCTACATGGTACTGTCATAGGGTTAAGAGCAAGAGGTCTCAGTTCCTTACAGCATCAGTAACTCTTGATATGCAAGAGTGGTGAAGCAAGACCCTGAAAACTTGTTCTTTCTATTTGGACATTTGTTCTTGGGCAGCTGATTATTCCTGCTGGAGACGAAAACCTGGCCCTTGTATCTGCCCTGGAAAAAAGAAGATGATTTCTTAAGATACCAACATTTTCTAATCCTGTCTTCTAAAAGAACCTGCCAGTTCTTCCCACCTCCATGCTACCTGTGAATTTAGTGAGTTTCCTTTTTGCTCCTTCATCCAGCTCTGTAGCAAAAGCTCTGAAGAAGGCAGGTGTGTGACAGGTTCCTACAAAATCCTGTTTGTCGATATGCTCTGCCTTTGTAGCAGAGGAGAGTGCTGATATCTGCTCTTTACACATGGCTCTTGGAGCAGTTTTGTGCCTGCCCTGTCACTGCTTCTCTTAAGACCACATTCCCCTCCTGATGGGAGTGGCAGCCTGGGCACTGTCAGAAGCCTTACTGGAGTGGAGGTGTCTGACAGGGAGTGCTGTGCCCAAAGCCTGTTAGACTCTTGGAGGAGGGAGATAGATGGGAGTGATGTGATTTGCTCATGACAAATCCATATTGGCTGCAACTCATCTCCTTGTTATCTCATTGATTTTTGGAGGGCTTGGAATTGGGTCTTTGAGGAAACAGGGCAGTGTGTGTGAAGGTACAAGAGCTTCCTCTCTGCAGTACTGTGTTGTGTTGTTGGCCACTGCTCCTGAAGTGTTTCTCCTGTACCCCAGATGGCTTTTTGCTCCTCAGTACCCCCGTGGTGATGGGGTGGGTGGTTTTCCGTGTCTCCCCCAGTGGTGTTTTGTCACACCCTAGTGGCTTGGTGGCACAGTGGCCATGGATGTGGCCCTGCCACAGGCTTCAAGGGGACTTGCTTTTCTTTCTTCCTTTGGAAGAGTGGTCTGGGATTCAGTCCCCTCTTGCTCACAACATGCTTGGTTGTCTGCTTGGGAGCACCAACAGTGTTCAACCCCCAGACCATCCCACCTACAACATCCCTTGGGATGCTGACCAGCTGTGCCAAGTGGAAGGTGAGCTTGTTCCTTTCTCCTGTGTTAAAGATGTTGCTTTTCCCACTCCCTCATGAAGAGGCTTGGTTATGGAAAGGCAGGATGAGGCATGATTTTCTTCATCCCTTTTGTCTGAGTTCTCATCAAAGCCATTACAGTGGCAGAAAGTGACTCCTGACAACGCCAGCAAAAATGGCAGCACCAATTCCTGTCCATTTAGAGGAAAGTCTAGCTAAGACAGGTTGTTTATTTACTCTTCTGTGCCTGCTGTGGGATCTTATGTGTGGTGCTGGGTGAGATTCCCATGGAGGGGATCTGCTGAAGGCTTGAGGGGCTGAACCTAAAGCCCATTGCTGGCTCAGGACTGTTGTAGGGAGGGGATGGGGGCACTTGTACATGATCAGCTGATGGGTGGGACCTGGTGGTCTCTGTGCTTTACCAATCCTGGCCTCTCCAGGTCACAAAGCAGCAGAGGGATGCACGAAGCTGGCTTTGTTATGTGGGCGTTGATAGCATGAGGGGTGCTGGCAGGCAGTGGGGCCCATCTCTGAGAGCTGGAAGTGACTAGATCCAGGGGCATGTGGGCAGCAGGGTGGAGGAGAAAGTCATTCCTCTGCTTTTTAGAGTCTCAGAAATGTAGCTGAATCTGGGGCAAAACATCTGGGCTGTGCTTGCTTTGTTTATGCTTTTTCCTACCTATATCTCTGATCAGAAGCAAATTATGCACTTGACTAGAAGCTCAAGATATGTCTTCACACAGGTATCACCAGTGGTTCAGACTCTCCCAGAGATGGCTGAGGTGACCTGGCAAAGTTGCCCTGCAATGGTGCTCAAAAGGAATGTCAGCAGCCTCAGGGTCACAGAAGCTTCCTGCTGTGCCCTGTGGGGTCAGTTTGTGGGCTTGGTCCCTGGGCTTGCTTGGCTGACACACTCTTGGCTTTCCTCTCCTCCCTAGCCACTGGAGAACAAGCAGAAATTCTGCAGCTACCAGCCACCAGGGAAGGAAAGCACTGGAATGCTTAAAAGGCAATTAATGTTTGCCACCACAGATCTAGCAGTGCATTGCTCTTTCCAGTCGCATTCCCTGCCTCTGGCCCCCTCACCACCTGCTGCATTTTGTGGGTTTTCTTTTATCAGTTGCTTTTCATTTTCACTTGAGCTGTCGGTGAGAGCTGAAGTTCAGATTAAGTTGCAGCTGAGATGTGCTTTGCTGAGGATTATGGAGCTGGCTGTGCATGTCGCTGCCAGGTAGGGCAGGAAAAACAAAGCTTTTTAGCAGGCTCTGAGCAGGCAGAAGCCTCTGCTTTCCAGGGCTGAAAATGGTGCTCCCAGGCTCCAGTCTGCACTGGTGAAACCAGTTCTGCTTCCTTTATGGAACTGGTTGAATCAGTCTAAATAGGACAACTGGTCTGTGCTGACCTCCTTGGTGCACCGGAGCCTCTGGGCCAGCCCAGAGAGCTGCCAGCACTGGTGGAAGCTCAGGCAGCACCTGGAGAAGAGCAGAGTCTGCTCCCACTGATGCATTTTGGTCTGATGCAGGTTCTAGGTGTAGTAGAGAGAAAAATTGAGGCTTTGACATATATCTCAGCTTTATTTTTTTTGTTTAGGTGAGTTCAGTTTCTGTAATTGCTTCATCCCTGGCTGTGTCTGTGAGAAGATGAGGCATAAAACTTAACTGCCATGATCTGGGAGGGCCAGAGCCATCCATGGAGAGAGAGATGGCTTGGACACCAGGAAATGGACTTGTAGGGCTGGTCTGAATTCATGGACTGAGTTAAAATAACTAACACTGAGTGGCTGATTTTTTTCAAAATGTTAAAAATATCCCAGATTCTTCATAAATCCAAGGGATGCAACCACAGTTGCCTAGCACAAGTGTGGATGACTGTCCTCCCTCAGAGCCCTGATGGGAGCTGCAATACTTGTGCTGAGTTGATATTTTAAGGACCCTTCCAGGGTAAATTGCCTCAATCTTTAGTTGGGCAGCTGGGCAGACCCCGGGTGAGATGCAGAGCAGTGGTTCAGGGTGCCCTGCTCCTGCTGGTGACAGGGTGAACTGACCTCATTCATTGCTCTCACAGGGCAGAAAGTCCACTCCATGAACTTGCATGTGGCTGGTGCCACACGTTTTGAGCAGACTGCCATGTTTCCCAAAGGGTCCACAGACCTGTGAGAGCTTTGCCATCCCAGGGTGGCAGGCCCAGCTCTCAGGTTGCCCATCCCACTTTGCCCATCTCTGGGGCTCACTGGGCTGTGCTGTTGTCATGGCACAGCCCTGGGGTTTATGTTGCTGCTGTATGACCGGAGCACAGTGATGCTCTGCCTTAGCTCTGCCCCTCATTTATGTTGTGTCATTGCAGCCTGTTGCCAGTGCCAGTGGCATCCCCTCCCTCTGAGCCTTGGATGATGGAAGGCTGATTTCCATCCTGCCACCTCCAGGCCTTTCTTGCCTTGCTGCTCTCATTTCCCTGAGTCTCTGCAGGAGAAATTCACCAAGGAAGCCTGCTATTGCTGGAAGGACTGCCATGTTCAGAGCTGTAATCTCCCACCTGCCCTGTTCTGAGCTCCCAGTGTCACAGGCATAGTCTTGCTTGCTGGGATGCACTTGGCAGGAATGCTGCACAGCTTAGCAGTGGCCAAGGTGATCTCTAAAAGCATCTGTGTGTTGTTGAGATAGCACTTATCTGTTGGGAGAGAGTGAAGGAGTGAGCAGGCCTGACCTCCAGAGCACAAATGAGACTAAAACCTCATACCTCAGAATCTCTCAGATGATATCTCAGATCTCCTTCCACCTACAGAAACATGCAAAAAATCAGTAAATATGATAGCCAGCTGCTAAAAGATGCTTGGTGGAAAGATGACTGTGCTAATGGGGAGCAGTGTGAGGTAGTGTGGTGCTTGCAGCCACAAAGGATGCTATAAATTGGGTCCTGTGTGATGATGAGCCACTGTCACAACATATGGCAGCCAGTGTGGGCTGTAAAGTCTGAGGCCCTCAGCGAGTGCCTGCTGCCACCCAAAATGGCTCACAGCCATCTGCTGGGACTGCTCCCACCTCCTGCTGGAGGCATGGCCTGAGCCTGTGTTTCCTGCTTGGAGCCTTCACAGAGCAGCTGCATCCTTCCCTTGGAAGGGTTTGGAAAGCTGGATGCCCAAATGTTTCATGTAAACCTTCATGTCAACAGCATGTCCACATATCCATGTGCTGGAGATGTAACAGATGCTTCCTGCCCTCCTCAGCTGTGTGCTCCCTCCTGGAAGGGGTTGGGGGGCTACAAGTCCTGAGGGTTCATGTCCAGTCTGAAATTCTTCAAACAAGGCACAGCAGTGAAAGTTTGTTTAAAATTCCCCACCATCTAATCTCCCCAGATGCTGGTGAGATAACAACATTTTTTGCAGGGTTACTCAGCAACGAAGAAATATTTGGGTCAAGTTGAGCTGTTTACATTCATCTTGGTTTATCCATCTTGTAGGGAATGAAACAAGTTTCTTGGTAAGTTTTTCCCTCTTCATTTTATTTTTATCTTGGTGCTTTGTATAAAAAGTATTCCATGTGAATCATGGATATTATGATTCCAGTCATGATGAAGGCCTTGTGACATCTCTCTGCTGTGGTGGTGGTACACAAGGGATGAGTAAGCTGTGCTCAGTGCAGTGAGACCCAGCCTGGTGTGCATCTCCTGCATTCCCTTGGCCTTCTGGTTTTGAATGGAGAAGCCCCAGATGGTGAACCTGTGTTGGAAATAGGAGTACATTTATCTCCTGTCTTCTAATGAGGTGCCCAGCGCCTCAGGGTTTCACACGTGGTTCTCCAGTCTGTCTGTGAAAATGCTCTTGAGGGACCAGACCTGTTCTTTACACTCGTATTATGTTTTCATGGACTCTTCACTTTCTGATTCAAAGTGAAGGTTCAAATAACAAAATGTCTTTCAGAAGTCAGTTTCTGATTTTTGTGTTTTCACAAAGTCCTGAAAAAGAGACTTACCAAAGGATTGCTTGTGCTGGGCCTGCTCTTATGGAAGGCTGAGTTTTCTGTGGGGATCCTAAAAACCATAATTTGACTGAGGATTGTCCCATAGCTTTAGAAGCAACATCCTATGCCTGTTCCATGTGTTGGCCTCTGATTTGTGCTCTGTGTCCTGTGGCTCTGTTGGTCTCATTGAATTAATGTGATGGAGGCTGTAATGCTAGAAATGAAACCATCACTGAAGGAGCTCATCCTGTCTGTGAGCCCTCTGTGCTCACCAGCCCAGGAAGTTGTCCCTCCCTTTGGGCTCTTTGAAAGTGTTGCCATTGAAAAGGATGGAGAAAAAGCCCCCAAAAGCCAGGCTGGAGACAGATGATGCTGCACCAACTCCAAGGAAGTGCCAGGCCTGGCTGAATAATCTGAGAGCGTTATGTGTCCTTTAGGTCAAGGCTGTTATTCTGACACCCAGGGGCCTGCCCCATGCACAGAGCTCCAGGTGTTGCCCCAGGGTTCTTGGTAAGGGGTGGATGGCTGCTTCCAGGAATGCCTGGGATTGCCATGGGAGGTGAGTGTGTCACATGCACATAAATGGGAAGTAGGTCAGCACTGGGGAGCAGCTCTTTGTGTGGGCATTAATATGTTTGTGTGACTCAGGGAATGAAAAAAAAAAACCCTACCAAAACTGTGTTTTGTCCTTTCCTTCCCAATGTGTGCTGTGAAGGGAAGAAGGGATCTTCAGGGACAGCAGGACAGATCCTTCTCTGGAGCAATTCTTTGTAGCTCTGTTGATTTAGTTGGCATTTCACTGATTAATACCAGTTGAGAATCCAGGCTGGAGTGTTTTGTATGCTTGTAAATAATTGAACGCCGTGTGAATACAATGATGTAGGGGAGGATGGGAATAAAGCAGAGACACAGAGAAATTTCAGGTTTTTTGCAATGAGGCTTTTATGTGGAAACACATTGGCATCTTGGCTGTGAGGCACTATGGTCGAGTGTGAGGGTTTTTTCATCGTAATTATAAGGACTAGAGCTGGAGAGCTGTTGAAAATGCGAAAAATGGCAAGCACATGTCAGATGGGGAGAGGGAGGCTGCTGCCAGCTGTTTCCCCCTCCCTCTGCCTGACTAGGTTTGATAAATATGCATTATTTTTTAATACTAAAGATGAGCCCTAGTTCTGGCAAGGTGCTAAGTTGAGAAACCTGGAGATTAAAGCCCTCGTTATCCAGGGTGAAGCAGCAACAGCACAAGCCTCCTGTGTGTGCTGAGGGACCAAGTTAATGAACATCTGCTTTGGTGGAGGCCAAGAGATGCTACTTGTGGTGATGGTGTTTTGTGGTGTGGGCTACAGGCTCCTTTTACACACTGGCTGCCAAATCCCTGCCCATAAAAGATGTCTTTTAACAGCCAGGGTTGGTGGGAGCTGATGTTGACCTGTCCCTCCTCACTGGTCTGGGAGCAGTTCCCAAATTCATGCCTCTCCTGTTTGCCCTGCGTAACATGGCTGTGACAGCTCCAGGCCCTGCTCCCAGGGAGATGTGAGCTTAGGAAATCAATTGATGTGTTTAAACCCATCTGCACGTGTGATTTAGGGACAAGACACGAGCCAAGGCAGTGGCCTGGGAGCTGCTGGCTGCCCTTGGCTGTGACCCAAGCACTCCAGGGAGCCTGGATGGAGGCTGCTGATATGCAGATGTGTGCTTCAAAGCCTGGAGACTTCCCAGGAGCTCCCACAGGAGGAGGTGAAACTGTGAGGACTGAAAGTGGGCCTGCAGATCATGTATGAGATTCCTGGAGCTGTGGGTTCTGCATGATCTGATCACCCAGCAAAGAGAGGTGGTGTCTGCCTTGTATCTCCTCGTAAACCAGCAAGAGGAAAATGGGGGTATTTGGAGAGAGTTATTCTTCTTTCTAAAGATGAATGACCAAGTTCCAGAAAGACTCAGGTTTGGTTAGAGCCTGTGGGCTTGTCTTTTTGCCCATTGCAGAGTAGAAATTAATGTCCCTGATTTCTCATTCCCTCCTGGGCTGGGGCTGAGCCAGCTGTGCTGATGCAGGAGCTGGCTCTGCCTTCTTGCAGGACCTGCTGCTGCCATTTCATGTCTTGCCCTGCTCGGGCTGTTGGTGAATTTCTATGCTCACTCTCTTGGAGAGGCTTTATATTCTTCTTTTCTTTGTCACTGTCTAGAACTTGAAATAAAAGTCAGTTGGGAACAAATAAGGGATTTGTGCTGGGTGTGGGACAATGTAAGAGTGATGACAGATGCCCTCCATTTCTTGGACAATGGGCGCAGCTCGATGCCATAAGCCATTTTTATCCAGAGCTTGGAATTTTCTTGATGTAGTATTTATCAGTTAGCTATTCGCTACATTGCAAGTCCCTTTCTGCTGCAAGATCTCTGCTCTGCTGGTCTCTGGGCTGGGACGGCCTCACAGACTGTGGTGGCCCCCTCTGCTTGCCCAGGAGGTGCTCAGATGGGAATGGAGTAGAACAGAGTGGTGAAGTCAAGATTAATATGTGCTGGTGACAGATCCTGAAATCCCATAGATGGTAGCCCTTGGGATAGTGGTGCAGCAGGAGATGAAGGAGCAGAAGGGGTGGTGCTCTGAGGGCAGACTGCAGAGCCCAGGTGAAATCCCAAGCCTGAAATCCCAGGTGTGATCCACAGTAGTGCTGGAGGTCAGGAGCTTTGCCTGTGTTCTCGGGGGAGGTGACACTTTGCACTGCTCCTTGTGTAGAAGCAGCAGTCCTGTCCCAGGAGGGCAGGATTTAGGGGCTGCAGAGGTGGTCAGACCTGGAGCCTGTCAGAACATTCACTACAGGGGTAAAACCAGAGCCTGTGGGGAAATATCAAACAGCAATTGTTAGAGAATATGGTGCTGGGAAAGAATTCAACCCTTGCCCTGCAGACTCATTCCAAAACACATATTAAGAGTTACCCAGACAACCTTAATGCCTTCAGCAGTGGGACCTTGAGAACCACCTGGAGAACAAGGGACTTGCAGACAGTCTCCAATGCTGGCCACTAGCAGTAGCCACAGAGTAACACGCTGTATCTCACCTTGGCTTCACTCTGTTGCTGTCATCTGAGCATCTGTCAACTGGCATGAGGTTCAGCTCAGAGACTTATTGGTGCTTGGGGGGCTCTGGTGAGCCATTGATGCAGCATTGAAATATTTATTTCATAAGAATCCACCAGGAAAACTAAATTTCCAAACAAGCCAGCCCTGTGGGGGTACTCTTCAAAGGACACTGAAGCAAATGTTGAGCTCCCTGAAAAGCTTTTTTTTTTTTTTTTTTTTTTTTTAATGGCATTGGGACCATTAAATGGTCCCAATAGGGACAAAGGTGGGTGCAAAGCTGCTTGTGGCAGGAGTGCCTACCTTTCTCTAGAAGGCAACAGTGAGTCCATGGGCCAGGGGGTTCCTATATAATTTAAATATATTAAAATGGAACTGGGTAACTAAATCATCCTCATGACATTCCTCATACAGCAAAGACCTGATTTCTTTCTAGGAACCAGAGTGAAACACCAGTGGGAATTCTATGCCTGAAACATCAGTGCTAGGGCATTGCCTTGGCAAGGAAGGAAAACAGCAGTAAAATGCTAAAATGGCAAGACAAGCACTGCTTTCAACCCCTCCTTTGTAACTGGTGTTTCATTTGTCTCAGGCTTCCCCGGGTCTGCCCTGCCCCATGAGCTCCCTGGGGTACATCAGGCTCATTCAGTGGCCAAGGCCTGATGTGTGTGTCCTGTTTGTGACCTGTCTGTGATTTCATCAACGAGCTGCTCTTAGGGGACCGACCCCACACCATTGTCCCCACAGGGGAGGGACACTGGGGTGCCTCCACATAGTTTGCTTACATTAAAGCATCAAGTCAAAGCAGGGGTCAGACTAGAGGGGATGCTCTGGGCTGGTTGATGGAAGGGCTGTGGATATCCAGAAGGGTCTGTCCTTGTGGTCCTGCCTGTCTCCCAGGTTCTGGCAACCCCTTAACCACAGCTTGCTGACTGCTGAGAGATGGTGGAAAGGGTTAGGAGCTGGAGGAAGGCAAAGCTTTTTTTGAAATCGGTTGAAAATGCTCAGCTGGTGATGTTTTCATGCCTGCATGTTGCAGGGGCACTTCTAAGAGCACTATTTTAAAAAAATCTTTCTAATCTATTATTCATTCAGGAAACATCATTTTAGTGTAAAATAAAATATTTTCCTTTTCCACCTCATTCTTAATATACTCTCTTCTCCCTTTCTCTCTGCCCTGCCTCCATCCACCCTGCAGTGCTCCAGGGAACAGTATGTATGAAATTATTTTGTAAAATCCAATAAAAATTTTAATCAGGTCAACATTGTTACAGGAAAGGAAAGTGATGGAGCTTTCCTGATCCATAAAAAAAAAAACATGTAGAGGAAAAAAAAGCAATGTAAACATGCAGTTGTAGAAAGAGGAGCACAGAGCTTCACACCTGGACACCATGCAGTGCCTTCTCCTCCTCCTGTCTCCATGGAGCACAGTCTCACTTTCAGCCAAATGCATGCACACATCTCTCATCCCCCTGCACGTACACCAAATATACTCCAAAGCAGGGAATCAAGGCATATTCTGAGTTGGAAGGGATTCACAAGGATCCTCAAAGTCCAGCTCCTGGCCCTGCACAGATACCCCAGCAATCCTACCCTGTGCCTCAGAGCTCTGTCCAAAGGCTCCTGGAGCTCTGGCAGCTTGGGGCTGTGCCCATTCCCTGGGGAGCCTGGGCAGAGCCCCAGAACTCTCTGGGGGAAGAACCTTTTGCTGATATCCAACCTACCCCTCCCTTGACACAGCTCCAGCCTTTCCCTCAGGTTCTGTCACTGGTCACAGAGAGCAGAGATCAATGTCTGTCCCTTGTGAGAATGCTGCAGACCCCAGTGAGGTCTCCCCTCAGTTTTCACCAGGCTGAACAAACCAAGTGACCTCAGCCACTCCATTCATGGCTTCCCCCTTTAGACCCTTCTCCACCTTTGTAGCTCTCCTTTGGACACTTCCTAATAGCCTTATGCAGGCAAAAGTCTTTGGCCAGTGCCCTTTAGGAGAACACCCACCTCTACCTGGAGGTCTTTACAGACCCTGTGGCCTGTGTGCCCCAATATTGTTTATAAACCATGGCTGATAAAGCAGAGGGACCAGCCAGTTCTGTGGCAACTCCTCTTTTTAATCCCTGTCTCTCCAATTACCATGGAGGGGAATAAAAAGCCCTGGTAGCACACAGTCATGCTCTCAGGATTTGCATAGTGTATTAAGGTTTGCTAAGATCTCCTTATCCTGACATTTACAGAAACTGCAACTGCTGAGGCTCCTCTCCATCTTCCCTCTTTCAGATTAAATCTGAACTTCTAAATCTGCCAGGGGGGAGCAGAGGGAGGGACTGGGATATAACTGCCTCTCCTGACCTGGGTTTGTTACTGCTGTCTGAAATGAGGAGCTGGGCCCAGCCATAGAAGTGATGGATGCCCATGCAGGTCAGAACCCCTGAGGGAAAGGAGAGACACATACCAAGCCCTAAAAGTAATATACTGTTGACTTCAAGGGATTTGCAAAAGCCTCTAGGAATGAGTGCTTGGAATAATATATTTTTGCTATTGGATTCCTTGAGCACAGGAGGGGCTGGCTATTTCCAACCCCCTTCCCACTGAGGTCAGGGTGGTGCTTGTGGATGAGAATGAAGCTCTGGAGATGAGCACCATCCTCTGAGGAACCCACCTATGGAGGGGGAAACATGACTCCTAAGATGAACACACTCCTGGTAGAGATGCCCATCTCTGCACTGCCAGGACTTCTCCCATGGAGTGCTGCTTTCCTCGGGGAAGCTGGGACCAATGAAATAACCATGGACTCTTGTGCTTTTCTGATTCTGCTGGGACATAGGATTGTCCTGGAGGACTAGGGATGGTTTTTGCAGTTCAGAGAAGCTGAGATGGGAGTTTTAGCTCTTGGGAACGAGGATGCCTGGTGTTTTCAAGCTGGAGACAGTTGAGGTTGAGTGGTGGTTGAGTTTACTGGGAGGGTGACATCAGCAGGAGCAGTGCAATCTCACAGGTGGGGCTGTGAGATGCCCTACAAAAGGTGGATGAATTCCACCCTGGGGTAGGAGGTGTCTGTGGGGGCTGTTCCCAGCAGTGGTAAATCACTGAGGTTTGTCTGGTGCCAGCACTGACTGGCATCAGGCTTGGAGCATGGAAGTGTCTGAGGCCAGGCTGGACAGGTCTTGGAGCCACCTGCTCTAGTGGAAGGTGTCTCTGCCCATGGCAGGGGATTGGAATGAGATGGTGCTTCAGGTCCTTTCCAACCCAAACCAGTCTGAGATGTTATGTGCTGCAGTTCATCACCTCAGCTGTCCCCTCTGTGCAGTGGTGTCCCCCTGCATGGTGGTGTCCCGTGTGCCTTGTGGGGACATGTGCTTGAGCCTGTGAGCTGGAGCCTCCACTCTCTGCCGGCAGATGGGCTAAAATAGGAGTCAAAACATTCAGTGCTTTGGAAAGAAAAATAAACTCGCAGGCAAGTGCCAACTGCAGCAGCCATTTTGGCAGAGCCGTGGTGCAGGGGGATGGGGTGACACCTCAGGTCCTTGGGGACATCCCCGAGGGGAAGCAGCCCGGCCCAGGCTGTGCGCCCGCACCCACCCGGCCGAGCGGGCGAAGGCGGGAGAAGCACCCCGCCCACGGCACACGGGCTGGCACCTCGCCTCCTCCCCGGGAGGCTTCTTTGCCACCCTCCGAGTACACATGCACACACATCATATGGCTCTGACGTTATTCTCCTTGGGTTGCTACGAGGGACTCAAAAATGTCCATTTTAGGGGTTTTTATATTTTGGGAGCCAGACTGAAAAATTTTTTCATGGTCAGTGACAAGCAGCTTATGGGAAACAGATGAACAATACTCCCAGGAATTTCTCTTATTGCTGCCTGTGTTTAAAATATAAAGTTAGAGAGGGAAGGGAGTAAAAAAATAAAGTTTTTTAGGCTGAATTCCAGTCAAGTGCTACAAGACGTTCCCTGCAGTTCTCCCTGTGAGGATGTGGATCTCAGATGATGGAAGTAGGCATGGAAAGCTTGGCTGGGTACAGATCTGATTTGGAGTGAGGCCCTGCTTGGCTGCTGGGAAGTTGCTGGTCTTCTCAAAGTGTTTGCTCTTTCCTGGAGCTCAGAAAGAAAAGGCAAGTGCACCCTGAGGCCAGTGGCCATGAGAGTCTCTTCATGGTGGCCTCAGCCAGGCCTGGTGGCTCTTTCCAGAGGAGACCACATCCTTCTGATCTTCCCACTGGGGAGAACTGATTCACTTCCAGGGGGGCTGGTGGTGATGGAGGACTTGGTGAGCACCCTCAGCCACCACTGGTGCCTGCAGCAGGGGTGGACCACTTGGTTTTCACCTTTCCCAGTGTTGTAGATGTGGCTCTGTAGGTTCTACAGGATCGGTGTAGAACCTGCCTGGTCCTGGCAGCTGGATGTGATTTCTAAGCCCTGTGCTGCTGCCTGCAGGGCTGTGCTGGCTGTGTCCATAGGCTGCAGCTCCCTGTAATAGATGGCCAGAGGGACGGATGGCCCAAGGGGTGAATAAATCTTGTGGGCTGGGTGATATAACAAAGCACTTGACCTTTGCCCTGGTGGTTTATTTTGTAATCAGTGCCTGGCGATTGATTTATGGGATAATCAATCTTTGCCTCTCTCCCTTCCTCTGGCCTTGGCGTTGCCTGCATCATGGTCCTTGCTTTTGAGTGATGACTCCAGGCTACAAACAGGGACGAGGCTGCCCACCCCTGCCTCCTTCCTTCCCCCCTGCCCAGCCCCACGTGCTGTTTGCAGCCCCACCTGCCCAGTGAGCCTTCATGAAGTAACTCTCATCCCTTTGGCAGGGGCAGTCCCCTCTGCCTTGCCAATCTGCAGCGCTCCTGCCCTGACAACTGGCTTCCCAGCACCTCTGTTTATAACTCCTGCAACAAATTGTCCTCAGTGAAAGGCTTTCATGCCTTGTGATGGATTTCCCTCGCATAAATTGAGGCTGTGAGCATCCTTGCTCTTCCCAGGGATGCATTCCACTGGGAAGCTGCAGTTGGAGCAGTGAGGCCTGTGCAGGGGTAGAATTCATGCCCAGGAGATGTTCATCTCTAGTGTGTGTTCAAAACATACCTTCAGGCACAGTGCAAAGCCAAAAGCTGCTCAGTGACAGCAGTAAGTAACTTCCTCCCTGGCTATAATTCCCAGTTTTTCATCTTTGTACTGTTATTCTCCTTTCTTTTGTACCAGCTTCTGTTTTCTCTACTCAGCACTGTGCTGCCTGATAGCTGCATGAAGCTGTGCTGTGGGCTGGGGGCAGGCAGAGAACGACTGGTGTCCCTTGGGATGGAGCTAGAGAGGGTGAGTGCCACATCCTCCACTGCTACCCAGTAAATCTGTCCTTCCTGGGCCCTGCCTGAGAGGCTGACTCGCTGCTCTGATAGCTGCTGTGTGCCCAAGGCTGCCCAGGCGATTGATAGGGACCGTGGAGTGATCTCATAAATATGGGATTGGGAGGAAAGAACAAGTGAGGGAGCTCAGCTTGTAGCGGGTGTGTGACGGGGAGCAGGTTCACCCAGTCAGCAGTAGCCTGAGGAAGGCGTCCAAGTGTCAATTCTAGCAGCAGGGCAGCTGTGATAAGCCACGGATATATGAGCAGAGGAGGAAAGCTCTGAATCTCACCAGGCTTTACTGGAACAGAGGTAGCAGGGCCAAGTTCCTGAAAAGCTCTGGGAAATGCTCCCCAATTTGGATAGCCTTAAATTTTGGCATTTCTTATCAGAAGCCCATCCTAGCAATGCATGCTGACTGAGACCTGCACATGTCCCACCTGCCCTGAGGATAGGATGTCATGTACCCTGCTTTGAGCAGCCATGGTGACGTGGTGGCAGCAGGAGAGCTGCTGACACTGCTGGGCCACCTGTGGGACAGACCAAGGGGAGCTCCAGCAGATACAAAGTGCTTCAAGCAGGAGGCTGCTGGAAAAAGAGAGCCCCAGCCCCTTGGCCTGTAGGGCCAGCTCTGTGTGTATTACTACCTCCATGATCCTGAGGTGATGCTGTGTGGCATGTGGGGCTGGGCTGGCTGTGATCATTCTAGTGATGGCACCTTTCCTCTAAGGTGTTTTTAAACATCTCCTTCTTCCTTATGGAAAGTCTTTCCTTATAATCTATTCTTGTCCTTCTCTTATTTAAGTTCATTCCTTCTTGTAATGCATCATCCTTGGTCAGCCTTAAAGGTTGGCAAAGCCTGAGGGAAGAGAGGAAAGAGTTATAATGTCTGAGGGACTAAAGGTTTGATTTGGATGCAACCACATTTATTCAGCAGCAAATTACATCTTCAATCAAACCAATGCAAATCAGGCTCCCAGTTCAGTCTATTTGTTTGGACTTAGTGAGTGCAGGGGGAATCATTATTTCTTGTGCTTCCCCCCATCCCTTTAAGTTCCTGTGTGCTTGTCCAGACCTGCGCACACTTGCCTGTAAAACCCTCTTGCCCCAGGGTGATGTGCTGTTGGGAATAGGTACATGATGATCTCTGGGTTTGGTAGAGCCTGTATCCCTTGGGAGAGCAGTAGAAAAACAGCAGTTTGCACTCAGTGTGGTGCTGTACCAGGGAAGGGAAGGGTACCTCGGAGCTGCAATTAGAGCTCTCTGAATAATTCAGTTTTTCAGCGTGGTGTCTGAAGTAGAACAGTTAAAAGAATGTCTCTGTGAGACTGACAGTGATCCCTTTCTCCTCACACACACCCTGAGGAAGAAACAAACCATGAAAATCCATTTCATTTATTTGGGGTCATTTCATTTTCCTTCTTGTTTGTGCATGTCGGCTCGCTTCCTCAATGAAAAGTCCTCTATTTTAGAAACATCCAGGAAAAATAAGTCAGGGCTGAAATTTTCATTTTCACTTCTTTTTTCTGAAGTTTGTCTCCAAATTTAACCTGTATGTCTTTGGATTTGAAACCTACATTTTAAGGTGGAGAGGTGAGAAAAGGTAAATCTATCACTTTTATGAACAATTTCCCTTGCCTTCATCCCAATCTGCCCTAGACATCTGTGTGTCTGTCCCTGCGTGAGTCTGCTGAGACACCCCTGTAAGTCCTTCTCGTGCACCTCATGCCCTACAAGAGGGCTGGGGACTTGTCTGAGCCCTGAGTGGGGCCATGGGCAAGTCTTCCATGCCATGGGCAAGCCATCCATCCCATGCTGCAGCCATGCTGACTTGGGAGGCTCTGGCTCCCAGCACATGGGTAGGACACAGCCCAAATGTGAAAGCAGTGATCTGATTTCCCCTGGGCAGAGGGAGGCTTCTTCCCCTGTAATTGTCCTTTGTTTCTGGAATAGCCATGACAAGTATTTTCAGAGAAGAGCCCATTTGTGGGTTTGTGCTAGATCTGCCCCGACACACCAGGGGAGGTGAGTTGGGTGCCTGCTGTGTCCTGCAGTGCTCCCCAGCTCCTGGGTGTACGTGTTCCTCCCCAAAGCCCTAATCATGCACTGGCCCACGCTGCCAGATTCAATAAAACTTGACCAGGAAGGCTCAGGAGAAGGCTGCAAGGTCTGGACTGAAAGTGGTAAATCCTTTGAGGCTGGAGGCGTCTTTATGCTGTATGTGTGTCATGAGGGATTTTTGTTCCTGCTTGCAGCCTCCTGTTATCCTTGCCTACCAAGTCCAATCTGGATTCACTGCACAGAACGTTTTGAGCTGAAAACAGCTCAAAGCACCTCCTGGAAATGCTGGGAAAAAATTCCATACGGAGGATAATGAGCATTGAGTGCAGAGGAGGGACACAGCGGGAATTCCTTACTCCTAGAAAGTTGCTCTGAGCCTGAATTTCAGTGCCACAGAAAGCTTGAAGGATTTAATACATGGGTCTGGGTTTATTGTTTTTGTTCACTCCTGAAATGGGTCATAAAGCTTTGCATTTTTTCATGGATCCAAAATCACGCACTGTATTCTCTCAGAAACACTGCAGCTGCTGTGTGCCTGGTGCTTGCCCAGCTGCCAGGGCTGCTCACGGCTTTGAGATGGGTTCCTTGGGGTTGGTGTTGTCTGGCAACGATGAGTTTCTCAAAGATGTGTTCAAGTAGTGCCAGGGAGGCTGGAGGCAGGGACACTCCTAACAAGTACAACACACATGAGGCTGAGAGATTTGCCCTCTCCTTCAGCTGAAGCTGGGTACCACCTCCTGCTGGTACAGGCAGGGTGGTGGATTGACCAAGCCTGGCTTTCATGGGTGAGCACAGACCTCCAGCTGCTGGACCTTGGTTCCTCCATCATCGCCAGGTTGTCTCCTGGCAGAAGCAGAGCTGAGGTCACCCCCTGACTGTCAGCAAAGCCCACTGTGAGCATCAGGTCCTGCATGCAACCAGCTCTGAGCTGGCCTGTGGCAGCAGAGAAAAGATCTCAAAAGCACCAAACGAGTGCCTGTGCAGAGGGGCACATGGCTCCCAGGGTCAGCTGGTCCAAGTCCCTGGACCCATCCCTCTTTTCCAGACCTTGCTTATGCTGGGTAAGAGGGGCTCTCCGAACTCCTTCTCTCTGTCCCAAGCAGCCTAGAAGTTGTTTATCTTTTGTAGATTCTCTGCCCTGTAAATATTTGCATGTAAAGCCAGAGTTAAAGACTGTGTTATTTATGTGGAGGAAATGGACATTTAAGGCTGTTCCTCTTTGTTATTGCCCACATTATTTTCAGGATGCCAGATCCCTTTTTGTAGGGGAGCTGCTGCTGTGATCAGCATTTCAGAGCTGGCTGGTTTAGGGCTTTAGCTGCTGATGCCTCTCACCTGGTGCCTGTGGGAGGCCTGGCTGAGCTGGCAGAGGGGGTGCAGTGACTTTTTCCATTCATTTGGATTCCCTACCTCTTTCCCCTTTGCTCTTCCCTTCCCAGACAGGCTTGGGTTTTTTTCCCTTTTACCTTACACCCTGTCAACTCTCACACACCCCTTCCTTCCCCCCAGTTCCTGTAGGTTTTTGGATGTGCTGTCAGTGACTGGTGGCCATTTCTGGTCCTCTGGTTCCAGCACAGGGCTGGCCCTGTGCCCTGCTTTCCCTGATACTAAGTTCTCCTTGGCAACAGCTCCGCACTGGCAAAACATTTCCCTCGTCCTGCAGACCTCTTGAAGACCTGTCCTTCCTTGGTAACTCAGATCATCTTTCCTGGTTTTCTCTGTACCTCTTCATTTGCCTTGTCTGTTTGAGGACCCTTATAATGCCAGTAAGACGGTTTGGGTCAGGGACGGCTCCCCAGAGCCCATCCTCTGCCTGGACTGGGATCTCAGCATCCATGTGCAAACACCCCATGGGTACCTGAGGGTTACCCCTCTCCCAAGGGCCAGCGAAGGGGCCTGTGCTGGCCTGCCTCATTCCCTCACCTCAGGTTGCTAAGGTACAGCTAAAACTCTCATCCAGAGTGTCATCATCTCACGGCTCAATTCCTTCAACATCCTTTTCTCTGGCCTTGACAAATGCAATCTTCTCCCACTCCTGCCTGTTCAGAGCTCTGCTGCAAGGATCATTTTCTGTGCCTGTCATTTTGCTCATGTCACCCATGCTTTACTTGCTTTTGCTGATTCCTGCTGGCAAACAGCAGTTACCTGTATCTGCTCTCCAGCCCTTTCACAGCTTTTTTTGCTGTTAACCTTGTAGTCCCTTTCCACACATGGTTTCTCACTGTCACTCACCCTCCGGTGACAGCCTCTGCCAGCACTCACCGTTGTCTCCCAGCTCTCTGCTTTCTGCTCTGGTGCCTCTGGGAGCTCCTCTTCAAGCAAAAAGAGCCCCTCATTTGCCAGTTCCTGTCCCAAACTGGTGACAATGACTCGTGTGCAGGTGTGGGAACCACCTGTCTAGGAGGCAGTGATCCTGTTTTTTTGTGCTGTTCTTCCATCACCTGCTTAGGCTGAAGACCTTTGGAGCAGGACCTTTCTTTAGCAGTGTTTGCCTGAAGACACGCAAGCTCGCGAGACTCTTCTGGCTTTGTGCCTGTGTGATGTGTGCCTGTCCTGCTGCCATGCTTCGTGGAAGCAGTGGTGAATTCAAGCTGAATTTGGCACACTGGGTGGAGATGTTGTGTCCTTCCAGGTTTTGTCTAGATACTGGAGAGGGACCTTCTGTAGTAGCCAGGGTATGGAAGCTGGGTTTGTGCTGGGTTTGTACAGCTCACTGCTGACGTGGAGCAGGCTGAGCCCCTGCCCCCTCTTGCTTGATGCCTGCTCCACTGTGCTTGGGGGTGGCCCAGGGGAGCTTTCCTGGTCCTGACCCTTGCTGGTGAACCTCCCTGTACACCTCAGGGCAGCATTTGCTGTTGCAGACCAAGTCTGGCCCCAGACCCAACATACCTGGACTAATCTGGAGCAGGGGCAGGGGCAGGGTGATGCTGAGCAGCACATAGAGTCCCACTCTGTACTGCAACTGCAGGAGGGAGAGAAAAATGCATCAGTGCCTTCATCTGCCCTTATGGATTTTTCCACCATATTTTATAAGCGTTCATTTTTATTTATGTGAGGTTAAAGTCAGTCCAATTTGGAAATCAACTTGTCTAAGGAGCTCCCCTCAGATCCTATTAGCTTCATGTTGTATTCCTATTCATTTTTGCTAATGCCATTCACCAGGCTGGCTGCGGTGGCGGCTGCAGGAGCTGATAACTCTCTCCTTGCCAAGCTGCTGGGGCCGTGAGCTGGTGGCTGTGGGGACAGCAGGATCTGGCCGTGCAGTGAAGGGCCAGAGCTCCCAGGTTTCCAGCTTATAATAGCATGGGGATCAGTTTCTGACCTCTGCTCCCCTTGCTGCACCCAGCATCAGAAGGAGCCCACCTATCACTTCAGGCATGGAGGGCACTTCTACCTGAAGATCAGTGGCTGGTTTGGACAGAGAAGAGTTAAAAAGTGCTCAGGCTATCCTTGTAATTAGAGAAATTCCTGGAAGAAAATAAAAATAAATCCATTGAAGGCTTTTAAAGGAGAGATAGGATGCCTAACTCAGGAAGTCTGTCAGCCGCAGATTGCCGGCGGCTGGAGGAGTGTCCTGGGGAGGTATCAGAGCACGCTTGGCCAGCTTTCACACCCATCCCCTGGCATTTGCTGCTGGCCCCTGCCAGGGAGGGATTGGCAGGATGGATGTCTGCACTGGAGCTGGATGAGCACCCTGTCCTTTCCAGAGGCGACATTCCGGTAACCCCAAATCAGCTGCAGGGATTGCAGCATGGAAGTGGGGTCAGCACCGAGCAGGAGCAAGGGTGGCTGCCAGGATGGGATGCATCCCTTCTTTCCATTCCTACTTCTCATGCAGGTAGCACAGCCTGCCTCTCCTGAAGCATCCTGGCTGCCCTGTCTCCCCCCTGCCTTTAATTATTTATTGAAGTGGTCTGATACCAGGCGACTGTAATTAAAAGAAGAAAAATACACACAATAAAGTGATTTCTAAAATGGCAACACACTGGATGCAGTGAAGCAAGCAATGTATTAAATATTTATAGCCACTGGTCTGCTGGGGGGGAAAATTAAAATTATTTAGCCTGAGAAAAACATTTTAATTATTTAATTTGAGGGGAAACCTCCCCCACAGCCCTCCTTAGTAGTAAGCCCCAGACAAATGACAGCATAATGTAAGGTTTGATTAAAATCTGAATGGTATGAGAGCCTGGAGATTGGAACAAGGAGATAGGGAGCCACATGGTTATCACACGAGGCAGAGGTCCCCTTGCTGTGCTGTGGCAGGTCTGTCTGTGTGATCCTGCATCTTGCAGGGGAATTCTTTCTCTCCATGTGTGGGCCATGCTTGGCAGCAGTTAGCCAGGGGTTTGCTCTGTATGTGGGAGCCTGGGAGCTGGACAGGAGTGCAGGGACAGGGTGAACCATCATGGGGTAGGACATGGAAGTGAACAACCGTGACCCACCCCCTGCAGCGGGAACTCTGTGCCCGTGCGTTGCTCTGAAATGCTTTGCTGGGCCAGGAGCTCTGGCGTGTCTGTCCCAGCAGTCCAGCTGCACCAGGCAGGTTCTGCTGGGCTCACCCCACACCAGGCATGTGGCACAGGGCTGCCTGAACCCCCAGGTCTCACAGCATTTACACACTGCGTGTGTGCGGCTTTTCCTGGGAGTCTCTGTGCCCCTCTGCAGGAATGGTGCTGTGGCTCGTGTCCCATTGGCACCTCCAGTCAAGGCTGGAGCAAAGGATCTCCCAGCTGCATGTCAAAGATTGAGAAGAGCAAAGCGTGGGGTCTGGCAGAGGCTGACTGTTTGCTGAGAGAGGAGGGGCTATAATCTTTTCCCTTGTGCCTCCAGACTGACAGTCTCTCATTATTAGGCCCCTAGAAACAGGCACTTTGACTGAAAGAGCCGTCCCAGCCTTCACTGTAACAATCAAAGCGGCTCAAGAATAAACATGGCTTGGCAAGAATAAACACAAATTGCAGTGCTTGCTGTGAACAGCGATATCCAAGGGAGCAAACATCAAATGAAGGATTATCCCTGTTTGCAAGGAAGCTCTTTGAGAAAGAGATTGAATAAGGACCATCTGCAGCCCAGAGCAAAGGGACTACCAGGAGAACCTGCTTGTGCATCAGGAGCTCTCCCCTTTGAAGCCCACATGGTCTCCTTTAAGCACTGTCTGGTATAACTTCATATGGTCTGTCAGCTGCTGGTCTTGCAGCTACCTCCGGCTTGCAGACAGTGTGGGCAAGCCCAGAAAGCACAAGGAGGGGATTTAAGAGGGTCAGAGAGGAGAGCTTCCCTGATGTGGGCAGGTACTGGACCTGATGGAGACAGCCTGTGGGAAAAATGCAAAGCACCTCTAGGAGCTGGAGGAAGATCACATCAAACAAATCCTGCGGGAAGCTCTGCTCTCTGCCCCTGACACTAATGCTGCCAGTCTTAGAGCAGGAGCCCTAAAGGCAGCTCTTAACCAGTGACTTTTCCCTCACTGCCCATGGGAAGTGAGCACGAGCAAGCCCTGCTCCCCAAACCCTTGCTGAGAGGCAGCCCGCATAGCATAAATCAAATTTGGAGGCACAGAGGTTCCATAAACAAGCTTATTTTCTGAAGCCGGGTCCCATTATGTTATCTGTCACTTTATTGGGGTTTCTGAGCCGTTTATTTTTATGTATATACATCAGAGCTGGTGAGCTGGCGTTGGCCTCAGAGTATAAAGCTGACAAGACACAGTAGCAGCGTGTGAAACCTGTCAGCAGAGCAGCCGCCTGTGAAATGAACATGGGAGCCGATGCAGATGATTTTATTTATGGGCAATCTTGGGTAGTGTGTGCTGGAGTGGTGGTGCTGTCCCTGGCCCTCTGACAGGGACCCGTACCAGACCCGTTGCAGGGAAGGATAATGGCTCCAGGCAGCTGGAAATTAGATTTTCTTCTTAAGGAATGTCTTAAGCTGCTGAAATACTTTGGTAGCCCAGAATCTGTATAAAAGGACAGATTTTCTTGGAATGGAAGGTTGTGATGGAAGGTTCTACAACACTTTGCTTTCTGGTGTTGTTCATCTTGGTAATTGTTCTCTTAATGTTTTGTTTGTTTCTTTGTATTTAAGATAAACTCCAGTTCAGGGTAAGGATTTGTTCTGAAATAGAAAAGCTGGAGTTTCTACATCTTAAAAAAAAAAAAAGTAGGGTTTAGAAATGTTTTTGAAACTTTTTTCCCATTTTTTTCCCCTGGAGCGACATTTTGCCAAACTCAATAGTCTTTACAAAAGCCTAAATGAGTAATTGTTTCTGTCATGTTCCAGGAAAAAAGTATTTAGATCAGCAATTTTTCCTCTCAGTCAGAGCAAACATTTCGGGTGTGAGTTTTATGGGTCATCGAAAACCCTACAGAATTATCTGGATTGTTATCAGGGCGATGCTGATAACACAGACCCTGCTCTTAGAGGCTGTTGTGACCTTGCTCTGAGTCCTCTGCTTTAGCACACAGAGGATGTTGCTGTCACGTTCTTGTCCTTCCACAGGCAAGAAAGGCTCAGTGCACTTGGAAAAGCAGCCAGAGGTTGTCAGTGCCGTGTTGCACATGGAAGTTGGTGCTCCCTGCCTACTCTTGCCGTATTTTCAGCCTGGATGAATAACTTGGGCTTGCACTGTGCCACGTGCCAGCCCTGCTGCCCAGGGAGAGCAGGGACCCTGCAGGGCTGCTCCTGCCTGAGCATGTCGTAGGTGCATAAAACCTGGATACATTTTGTTTGGAAGGAATAATACTTAAAATCTTAATCTAGACTCCAGTCTGTCGTCGTGGTTCACAAGCAGTACCAATGCTACTGGAGCAACTCCTAGAGCTGTCCAGGGAAATACCTCTGGATTGGCTGTGTGTCCCATGGCTGCCCTTGGAGAAGGCATGGGTTAGATGGTGGCATGTTTCTTCCTAAAAGCTGCAACCCCTGACCATCAGTAGGAAGTTTCTGGTACTGCTATATTGCCTGCTGAAAAACAAGTGGTATTATTTTAATCCTCAGCTCTCTGGTTTGTGTGAGGAGCACGTTTCCTTCCCTGGTTTCACTCACATCCTGTTCCACCAGCATATCTCCTGCTGGCCAGATGCAGGAAAGGCCTCTTCACCCTTCTCCATGAGTGAGACAGGCAGCTCTGCCTGATTGATCTGCTGCCTTCCAGCCCGGATCATTCCTCTGCAGGTCTGTCTCTCACCTGCCTGGGCACTGCTAAATCTTCCCTGGAAGGAAGAACTATTTGTCAAGTGAAATAGGAAGGTTTGAGTCTCATGTTCCCCAAGGCCACTTAGCAGGGCTCTGGCTGCTCCCTGGACACTCTCTTTGCTGTGCTGGAGTGGCATGAGCAGGAATGAAGGCCACGAGGCTTTTCTGCCTGCTGTCAGCACTGCTCCTGTGAGCCCTCCTGGCAAGCACTGTGTGTGTGTCTTGTCTTCCCCAGCCTGTGAAGGTGCAGCATGCCTCGGCTTTGCCCACTGTGGAGCAACGCCTGCGGTCTGCACGTCATCCTTTGTGCTTCTCTGCACCAGCTCACTTATTGACTAGGAGTGTAATTGTGCTGCATCATGTCTAATTGGTTTGCTCTGTCGCTCTCCATTTGCTTTCCCTGTGTGCCCCCCCGCTCCCCTCCGTCAGCACAGCGAGCCGTGAGTGTGAGCAGGGCACAAGGCCACGCTCCTGATTGCTGCAGGAAAACAACGTGCCCAACTTCCTCCTTTCTTCTCCTAAATTCAAATGACAAGAAACAGAGGCAAACAATTTTGCCAACCCTTGGCAGAGGGCCAGTGCTGATAAAGAGCCGTAATTAATCTCCCCAGCTTTATTAGAATATCATTACAATTAACTTGGCAATCTTCTGTTGATCAAAGCCATTGTTCCCTGCAGAGCAGAAGAAGCCAGCATGAGCCTGGATTGTGCTGTGCTTAAAAGCACCTAGAGCTGGATCATTCCTGCCAGCCCAACAGCAGCTCCATCCCTCTGGCTGGCAGCACAAGGGCCGGCAGAGCTGTGGACACAGACCTCTGTCCTCAGCCGGCCTCTTGAGCCTCTTGCAGCTTTGATTTATTTTTTTAGCTTCTCTTCTCTGTTGAGCTGTTATAACCCAGATCCTTTGCAGGCACCTGTGAGTCCCTCATTCCCTGTGTAGATGGTTTTGGGTCCAGCCTTCTAAGCACCAAGTTGATTCCTTTGTGTGTGTTCATAGAGCTCTTTGCATGCTTGCTTCTTAGGCTCAGCTGGAGCTACAGTGACTGCTGCAATGATTCACCTAACAGAGGCAGAGCGGGCAAAGAAACCGGGGGAAACATTTGTAGAAGCCACATCTGAAGGAAAGGAGAGCTGTCAGAATGAACCTCCATAAGCTCTACAGTTAAATAGCCCAAGATGTGTGCTGTAGAAAAGCAGGGAAAATGAGCACCGTTAAACTTTCCTCCCTTTCAAACTGTTCTTTTAATATCGGGTAGTTATCTGTAATTTAAGCCTGTGATTAGTTTTATCAAAAAGATAGTTCTGAGGCAGAGATCTTAAAAATGATTAGGTGTGTGTTTGAAAGACAAGAACAGCTCCACTTGCACTGCAGGATAAAGATGTCTGTCTGCTTGCTGCCTTGAGCATCCATCTGTGAGGGCCTTGTGCCAGAAGAAACCTCCGGTTCCACACAGATCCCAGCCCATCTCAGACTTTCAGGGCACTTCTCATCCTCCTTAAAAGATGACAGAGCAGGATCCTTCTGTCACTGGACAAGATTGTCTCAGGTGATTTTATGTCTCTTCTTCCTCATCACACTTCTGCTTTTGAAGAATGCTCTCAGCTTTGGTGCTGTTGCTGGGGCCCTGACAGCACAACCTTGCTGAATGCTCAGTCACCTGCACCTGGAGCCACCAGCAATGTGGAGACACTGGCAGGTTGGCTTCAAGAGCATCCTGTCAGAGGGGTTTACTGTAGACGGGGCTGGAGGGCCTGCAGCCAATTCCCCTTCTACTTCTGCACCTTTCTGCCTGGTGGCAGCCCTCTGCCAGGCTGGAGCAATGCCCAGGGACTCCTCTGGTGTAGAACCAAGGGGGTTTGCTCCAGAGCAAACAGCCTGGCCCTGCCTCTGTTCTCAGCCTGATGTAAGATGGCTTAGGTGGAGGTTTTATCCTGAAACTGACTCTGCCACAGAGGATTTACATGCTGTGAGCAGACTCGGTGGGTGTGAAAACGTGCTATCCAGGTACACAGAGAGAGAACCAGGGGAATTTAAAAAGCTCTGGGTCTCTTCCCCTGTGGTTTGTGGAGCAGGTTGCAGTGGGCCAGTGAGCTGTTGTGGAGCAGGCGATGCTGAGCTGCCTTGTCAGCCAGCCTGGGAAGGGTTCTTAGATGAAGGTGTTTGAATCTCTCTCACTTTTTGTCCTGAATTCTCATCCATTTGAATAGTCAACACTTTGTGAGCCCTGGGAAAAAGAAATGAGAAAGAAAAGGCAGGTCCAGAGTTGGGTCTAATTGACCTTGGCATTGTCCCTTTAAGCAGCCACCCAGGAGAAGGGAGCAGCTGCTCCAGTCCATTTGAAGGTGCAGATATAGCATATCCAACCTTGCCTGTACTGCCTGGCTTCACCTGCTCTCTGCAAATCCTTAACCCTTCAGGGCTGGAGAAAAGGGAGCTGTATTTGCAGTGTAATTTTATATGCACCATGCTGGGTGTGCTGAGTAAATGCACTTCACTGGTGGCAGCAAGCAGGATCTGGGGGTGGCATCCACTGCCACAATTCCTGCTGCAGGCAGGGGCATGAGTACATTACAGAATGCCATCAGATGAGGGTTGGTTTGATGTAGGCTGCCAAGTTAGAACCCTCTTCCCACTTCTCCTTCCCTGCCCCTTCTGTGGCTGGGGATCTGAGGCACTAGAAAACACTAAAAAGAACAAACCAAACCCAAGAGGCCATAAGACCTCTGATGGAAGGAGTTGTGGCTCTGTGTGAAGTGCCAGAGTATCCATGAGGTCCTTTTGTGGTTGGTCCCTGAGGAGAGAACGTGTCCTTTTGGCCACCAGCATTCCTCACCACAGGCAAGGGCAGGAGGGGCTGCTCATCCTGCCTTGAGCAGGTTCAAAGGGAGCAGAAACTGGAGAGGCTCTTCCAAAGGGCTTAAAGCAAGGCTTGTGTCCCCATGCCCTGCTGCACCTTCCCCTGCTCCTCCACAAATGGCTGAGGATATTATCAGTCTGCCTCAGGTGCCTGGGTAAGATGCAGGGGCTGAGTGTCAGGTTGTTATTAAATATCATTAGTAAGTGCCAAAACTGTGTGTAGCTCCTCAGGAACAGACAGTGACTGGGGGAGGGCTGGTTCACAGTGCCAGGAGATGAGTGAATGCTGAAGGTCAGGGACACCTCAGTCTGGGCTGCCTTCAACTCTCATTACCTGCTCATTACCTGGTCGAGGCAGGAGGGAGGGGGATTTCCTTGGAGGGTGTGTGTCACCAGGGACTTCCTTGTGCTCACATGGGGAGTCCCCAGCATGGTCCGTGTGTGAGGAAGAAGGACCTGTGCAGCCCCCAAATCCTCCTCTTGTATCACCCTGGTCTGTAGGGGCTCCAATATGGGGCAGGGCAGGCTCCTGCTCATCACAGTGGAGCTGCCCAGAGGAAAGACTGTTTTAGCCTCTCTTCTACCCAGCAGAGGCAACTGAAATAAAAATTTTGCAGATGTTTTTCTTGCTATTTTCCATGCTTGGCTCTAGCTTTCCCCCAGAGAGAGATGGAGATGAGGAGGAGTTGAGGAGGCAGCACCAGCATCTCCAGGACTGCTGCCTACTTGCTTTTGTGCCTGCCTAGCGGTGGAGATCTGGGGAGGAGCTGGCTTTAGGTGCAGGGACACGAGCCAAAAAACCCAGAAAGCACCTGCCTAAAGGGTGAGATGGAGGCAGAGGCAGCTCTGGTGAACACGCCTGGAGCGGGAGCCAGGGGACGGTGAGTCGGTGATCGTGTGCCCGAAGCAATCGCGGCCATCAGCGCAGCACGGAGACTCGCTCGTGGTTATTTAAGGCGAGATGCCCTAGTTCTGTGCTTTCAGTGGAGTCCCTAATTATTCCTCAATCTTTGTAGTCAGCTAATTAGTTTCGCAGCACTCAAGGCTGGGGAACACTGATAGGCTTGGGAAGCAAAAGCTGAAGTGATGATGAGGAGGACAGAGCTGGTGGGAAATGGCTGACTGGCAGATGGGAATGGCTGAGAGCAGGGCAGGGTTTGGAGAGCTGATGGATGATGGTCTGGGAGGATGATGGAGGAGGGAAGAGCCGTAGTCCGTCCAGGGAGGGTGCTGCAGTGTGACGAGAGGGGAAACAGCGATGATGCAGCGGCAGTGGGTAATTGAGGCGGGGCTGGAGGTGGGCAGGGAGTGAGAGGGATGGGCCGGGGCAGGGTTCAGGGGTGGGATCCTGCATGGAGGGGAGCACGGCACTGGGCAGGGCAGCAGCTGCTCCCTTACGTGGGTACTTCCTTGGGCAGCTGCCTGCAGGACCAGCAGCCTTTCCTGACTGTCCCATCATTTTGCTAGCTTGGTGGTGACACCGAAGAGCTTTGCTGGGAGAGGCCAGCCTGCTCTCCAAGCTGGATGCTCGCCGTTCTGCCTGGTCAGAGCCGCTTCTTTCAGAGAGAGCCACCACAGAGAAGGTAGCCTGCACTGATACCCAGGTCCCCAGTGTTCCCAGGCAGGCATTCTCCTCTGGCTGGTCTGTGTGCATGGATGCCTCCTTGCTCTCACACAGGGCTGTGCTCCAGAGCCCATGCTCCCTACATCTGCACTCTGAGCCCCAGGAGCACAAAGGTCTAATTCCAGTTCTCACTGTCTTTGGGAAGTTCCCAGTGGCCACCAAGTGCAGTGTGTGACAACTCTGAAGTGCCCAGGTGGCCACAGATTTATTAGGGTATTATTCTACTAGTGCTGCAAATGGTGTCATCTGTCTTCTAAACTTTGCACTTTATTTCATGGAGAGAATTTAGTATATCCAGGCAATATGCTGTAGCTATAGCATATGATAAAGCCCTGCTGGGAAGTGTAGTTTAATTGATTTTGTTATTAAAGTGCCACTGGAATAAATTTGCTCATTTGAATGAAATGTCTTATTACCTGGATCGTAACAGGCACATGATGAAATCTCCAGAGGGGCTGGAGCTACCCACTTCCTGGTGGTAGAAGCTGACATGGAGCAGCTGACAGGGACCCACACCTGCCAGCCTGTTCCCTGCAGGCTGGTCACCCTGAGACCCTCAGCACCCACCCAAATCTACAGGAAAACTCTGCTTGGAAACCTCAGGATGGGAATGAACCACAGTGGCAGGGCAAACTGTGTTTTAGTCACAGTTTGTGTTGTTCCTCTAATCCTTTTCTCATGTAAGGACATTGTTTTAAAGGGAACTGAGGAAAAATCTTTTTCACAGGACAGTATTTCTTCAGTACCACCAATAATGGGGGTGGATTGAGAAATGAACCGTTCCCCATTACACTGGGACTAACAGCACAGCCCATGCTTTCCAGTTAAATTTTGATTGCCTTGAATCCTGAGGATTATGGAAAATAAGAAAAAGGCCTAGTAAAATTTATGGGTTTTAATCATAAACTGATAGAATCACAGTAAATCTATCATAAGCATGCAGATACAGATCCAGGAAAAAGAGGGGAAAGCAATAGGCTTTTTCTTAAAGGAGCTATGGTACCTTGGCAGTGCCATCTCCTCTGGGGCTTTGAGCCCCTGCACCTCAAATCCCTTCTCCTCTGCTGTGTCCTGCAAAAGTCTGGAAGCAAGGATTGCACTGCAAAGTCCCTGCCCTGTCTCATGGCAAACCAGCTGGGCAGGGCTGGAGAGCCCCTGTGGAGGTGGAAAAAGAGGGACAAGGCAGGAGATGGAGGAAGAGAGGGAAGGGAAAAAGGAGAAAAGGGAATCAAAGCCCAAAGATCTTTTTTCCCTCCACCTCTCTGTGTGCTGCTCGCTGTGGTGGAAGCAGGATGAGACCCAGGGGAGGAGGGAGGCAGAAATGTGGGGGAGAAACTTGTGTTTAGAGGGGACTGCAGGAAGCAGAGCCGTGGTGGAGACAGGAGAGCTCTTGACAGAGAGAAATGGCAGGAGAGCGAGGGAGCAGCACAGAAGGCAGAAAGTATTTAAAAAAAAAAAGAGCGATAAGGAAGAAAAACGGGGAGAGTAAAATATTGGCTCTGAAGCTGAGATAAGAAAGAGAGGGCAGTTAGTGAGAGAAGGAGTAAAATTAAGTGTGATAAGGCCTGATAGAAGTAGGGGAAGGCAGCAAGCCCAGGCAGAGAGCCAGGGGGCTGTGGGCAGAGCTGGGGGCTGTGGGCAGAGCTGGGGGGTTGTGGGCAAAGCTGGGGGGCTGTGGCAGAGCAGAGGGGCTGCGGGCTTAGGAAGGTCAAGGGCCAGCCTGACCCCCTCTCCTCTGGTCACCCTTACCCCTCTACATGCTCTGCATACCTCTGGAGATCCATGGAGAGGAGCTGAGTGGGCACAGGGATTGATGGGGAAGGTCAGGGAATCGGTGGGTGTAAATATTAAATATGTATCCTGCATAAATAAATATGTAAATATTAAATATGTGTCCTGCAGGGTGCTCATAACCCTTCTTCTGCCTCAGAGGCAGAGGGGAGAGCTGACCCTGCCTGCCAGGCACCTGCCAGCCATGGCCCTGGCAGTGGGGGGACACATGGAGCTGGTGGGGCGGGAAGGGGCTGGGGTGGGTGATGTTCCCAGGCTGGAAGTGCTGTTTAACTACTGATCCTCCTCCCTGCTGTGTTCCCACACACGCTGCCTGTCATGAAGATCCCCATGGGACTCCCAGTCTAGGAAGCAGAGGAGGTAAGGCACTTTTGCCCTCCATGCCCTAAGCACAACTCCCTGGGTTTTTTTGCTACCTCTTTTAAACTGTTTTATAAAGTGCTTTGTATTTATTGTGATTCAAAAAGAAGCAAGTGGAAACTGCTGTCTGCCTCTGACACATGGGCCACGGTTCCCTGAAGAGCAGTGCTGGAACCCAGCTTCTGCTTTCTCACCCCTGATTAAACTGCAGTAGAAACAGACTGTAAATTTCAGCAAAGGAGAGAAAGAGAGTCTATTCTTCGGGTTTGGGTTTTTTTCTCATTTTTACCAGCTATGAAAATGGCTGAGCTTAGTTGCTGGCCACTCTGAGATGCTTTTCTTCTGCTCCATCCATCTGCTTCAATCACATGGTGACTGGAAAAAAAATTATCTAGTTCACAAAGCATGGAAGATTAAAAAATCAGTGTGGGTAACAAAGTGTGTGGCAGTGCCACGGAGCATCGGGCACACTCGCTAATGAGGGATTTGAGCTGCAGCTCGGGATTTAGGGCAGCAGTGTGGCCTCCCCCAGGAGGGCTTTGGGCAGCAGAGGTGGTGGGGCTGGGTACAGGTGTGGGGCTCCGTGACAGGGCTGGGCTGGGAAAATTCCTGAGACGTTCTACGGAAAAGAAATAATTTGCTCTCTTCTTTTCTTTTTTTTTTAACCTTTTTTGACAGTGAAAACTTGGTTCCCCTCTTTGATTGCTGGGGCTCTGTGTTGCAAATTCCTCACTGGACTTGGTTATTAGTATTTTTATAAATCTATGTGTGTTGAATTAACTCTTTTCATTACAGCATTAAAAGTGATAACTGGAGCCAATTAAGCAGCTCTTTTGGATGGCCAGTGCCTGTAGCTGTCCAGGGTCATGGAGATCCCTCCCCCTCCACCTCTCTGCTGAGCCACTGTTTGAGTTTGTGTCAGTCCTGGCAACCAGGCTCAGACTGAACTTTCTGTGCCTAAAGTTCTTTCTTGCTTGGCATCGTCCTCCAAGGGCTGAGGCCCTTGTGCATCCCTGCCTGTCCCAGGGGAGTGCTGCTCTGAGCCCCTGGAGCAGGATCTGCAGTCTCTGGAGCCTGCCTTCAGCTTCACCCCTAGGTTTGTGTGTTGCTGTTGGCAGTTTTGTGTTTAGCTCGCTGGAAATATTGGTTAAACACTGGTGGGAGGGAAGCTCATAAAAAGCATTTTGCTTTGGTTCTTCTAAAAAGCAAAACAGAAGCCAAAGGCTTTTAAAAAATGTTTCAAAGTTACAAAGGAAGGATGTGTTAGAGATGAGGAAAGAACAAATCAAAGCTTCTGAAACTTGCTGTGGAGAAAGAAGCATAAAATGTTGTGTTTGAAGATGAACAGAAAGCTGAAATCAGCAAAAACTCCCCCTCCCCACAGCACAGATGCTTCAGGTTGGTTCTTCTAGGATGGCACACTGCTGAAAGAAAAGCAAATCCATTCTTTCCCCTCTTGGGGCTCCAGGTTCCTGGCACTTCATTTTACCATCTTGTAGTGACTTTGATCCCTGGAGACTCCTTAGGTGCCTTACAAATCAAGAATGAAAATCTGGGCTCATCTGTCTAAGAAGTGTCACTGAGGCTGGGTGCGCCAGAGGGGTCACTGTGGTGCCACCCTCTTGGTGGCAGCTGGGAAGGTTGGGAAGCACCTGCTGAATCAGTAAGGATTATAAAACCTTCAGTGCCCACATTGACACCATTTGCAGGGATGTTTTGTGCTTCCAGCCCTGGAAGCCCAGTGGCCAATTTAACCCCTATTTCTCTCCCCTTTTCTTGTGGAGATGAGATGGTCCTTAAGGTCTCTTACAACCCAACCCAACCCCTTCCATGGTTCTGTGAGGTGACACAGACCTTCCAGACCCGATCCAAGTCCCAGAGCTGAGCAAAGGCAGGATGTTGCTGTGACAGACCCCATGGTGATGGGCACACTCGTGCTAGGCAACGGCAGTGTGTCACAGCCTGTGCCTGTTCTCTGCCTCAGCCTATGCCTGTGTTTATAGACCTATGGAATTCCATTTTCAGACAAGGTCTCCTGTGAACCTGGAAGCTGAATTCCCTTGGATGTGCCTGAGGGTGCTTGAGAGTCTGGCTGCCAGTGATCAGGTCCTGAATTACAGGCAGGTGGGGAACAGTGCTGGAGCTGTTCTAGGCACCAGTTGCTGGAGGCACCCAAGTGGGTGCTGCCAATGGATGTGTCACATCCCTGCCCATGGGGACAGCTGTGCAGAGCACAAGAGCCAGCTTGTCCCCTGTAGGAGAGGAGACACCCTGGTACTGCTACAAAGGCTGGCAGAAGATCCTCTCCCCATGTAAGAAGTAGTAGGATCCCCAGCCCTGCCCAGGCAAAGCCTGGCCCCCCTGGCTCCTAGCCTGGAGGCCATGGGCAGGGCCAGTCCTGCAATGGGGCTCTGCATCCTCCTCCCACACAGAGGGCAGGAAAGCACAGCCCTGCTCCATACTGCTTATGGACATCAGTGCCACGGCCCTGCTCCACAGGCTTTGGGGATGGGCAGGGGAACTGACTATAAACCCAGGCAAAATAGTCAAACCCGTCTTGGTGCCACACAGAGGGCACTGCGGGAGGTGCCTGTGATGTCAGCAGGAGACTCGCCCTGGCCTGGGGCTGCTCTTGGCAAGGCATCTGGGAAGCGCCTCTGAGGCAAGAAAGCAAGTGCTTGCCAGGTACAGAACTGGACAGATCAAGAAGTCAAAATTTTTCATTCCAACTATCTATAGGAAATAGGGTTTTTTTATTATTTCAAGTTTTCATAAAAATCCATAATTATTGAAATCAAAGTTACAGAAGAAAGTTCGTAACTTTTTAATTGATTTTATTTCTTTTTTCTTTCTTTTTCCCCCCCCCCCCCACGTTGTTTTTCCCCTCTCAGAGTTATATCTGACACCAGAGTCCATCAGACAAAGTCCTTACAAACACAGGAGTCCTGAAGACATCGGCTGAATGTTTTCCTGGTATAAAGAAGAGGAGGAGGAGGTGGTGACAGTGCGGGCGCAGTGGGTTTGGACAGGGGCAGAGGGCACGGTGGAAGGAGAGAGGTCGGTATGTTTGTAGCAATGTTTGTTAATTATTTTTTATTTGTTCATTTGTTCTTTTTAAAAAAAAAAAAAAAACAAACAACACCATTATTATTTGCAAATTGTTGCCTGGTTAAATCATTTTCATATTAAACTTGCGCGGCGCATCGGCAGAGCTGATGCCCGCGTCGGACTTCCGTGGCACGTACTCGATTTCAATATTGTGCTTGGTGTTGCCTTTCCCACGGCTCCACAGGAAGAGGAGCACCAGACAGAAGAGCACGACGCCCAGGAAGGAGATGAAGCCCATGGTGGTGGCGATGATGAGAGTCTTGATGTCAAAGGGGAAAGGCACGGTGGCGCGCGTGCTGTTGGCATCGCTCTCGTTGGGCTGGTTGGAGATGAACGCGAAGGTCTTGTTGGGCTGGTGGGGCCAGTCTGGGGAGTAGCTGCGCACGTGCAGGTGGGCCAGCATGGTGTCGTTGCCACCCGCGTTGCTGGCGATGCATAGGTAGGTGCCGTTGTCCTGGATCTGGGCGTAGCGCACCTCCAGCGTGCCGTCAGGGAAGACAGTGAGCCGCCCGTTGGTTTTGGTAGAGATGAGGTGCTTCCGGGGAGAGAGCCACATGATGGTGGGCGGCGGGTCCCCATCTGCCCGGCAGACAAAATGCACCGTGTGGCCTTCGTCCACGAAGATCTGCTGAGGTTTGCGGTCCCGTATTCGTGCTCGGCGGCAGGTGAAGTAGTTGGGCAGGAGAACGTCAGGGAAGTCCTTGAACTCCTTGCCCTGGACGAACTCAGGGGTGGAGCAGGTGGGCTGCTGCTTGTTGAAGTTCAACCTCCATCGCCGCCGGAAAACCCAGAGCAGCCGACAGTCGCAGGCTAAGGGGTTGTTGTCGAGGATGAGCGTCTCCAGGTTCCCCACCGAGTGGAAAGCTGACTCCTCCAGGGTGGTCAGCAGGTTCCCTGACACGTTCAGGATGCGCAGGTAATTGAGGCCGCGGAAGGCGAAGGGCTCGACTGTGGTGAGCTGCCCTCCCACCAGCTGGATCTCCTGGAGCCTGAGCAGGTCATGGAGCATTGAGCCCTCGATGGTGACGATGGGGTTGTAGGACAGGTTCAGGAACCGGAGGTAAACCAAGTGCCTCACCGACACATACGGGATGGACGTCAGGTTGCAGTGGGTGATGGACAAGGAGGTCAGGTTCAACCCATAGAGGCAGTTGGATGTCATAGTATCCAGGTAGGGCCAGTGTGAGATCTCGAGGACCTTGAGCCGGTACAGCCTCTTGAATGAGTAATCCCGGATGGTGTTGATGTTCAGATGGCGCAGCCGCAGCACGATCAAGCCGTGAAGGTGAGACAGGGCCTCCGTGGGGATGGAGGTCAGGTTGCATTTCTCCAGGGTCAGCTGCTCCAGGCTGTTGAGGCCACTGAAGGCCCGGTGGGAGATGTAGACAAGGTCGTTGTCACCCACCTCCAAAGACTTCAGGTTGTACAAGTCCTGGAACATGTAATCTAGGAGGATCACAATTTTATTCTCACTAATGTCTAGCTTGGTAAGGTTGCTGAGTCCAGTAAACACCCCCAAAGGGATCAGCTTGAGTCTGTTACTCCTGAGCCCCAGCGTCCTGAGGTTGAAGAGGTTGTTGAAAGCCCCAGGTTCAATGGCACTGATAATGTTCTCGTTTAGCTCCAGCTCCTCCAGGTGAGGGTAGTTGGCAAATTCATCCTGGTTGAGCGTCTTGATGCGGTTCTTGCCCAAGTCCAGCAGCCTGGTCTCGGTGGGGATCCCCTCTGGCACGACCATGAATCGCTTGCGGTGGCACAGGACGGCGCGCTCCTGGGCAGAGCACTCGCAGCGCGGCGGGCAGCCCGTGGCGGAGCCGGACAGGATGGATCCCAGCATCAGGAGGAGAATCGGCTGCCAGCAGGCCAGGATTGGGCTGCGCATACTCGCCTCCCCAGCTACCATCCTATCTCTCACCTGCAGGTAACAGCGGGAGAGAAAGAGCAAGGGGCACGTGAGCACAACGGGCACAGCCAAGGCAGAAGGTTTGGTGTCCTGGCAGAGGTGGCGGTAAGGCTAAAGGCACCACAGATACACAGCAGAGGGTCTAATTTTCCAGCTGAAATGCAGCCCTTTGGCTTCAAGACCCTCTCTCCTCCCTACTCCCTGACTTTCCACTTGATGATTGAACGTGCACAGACTTTTGAGTGGAAGGCCTTGAGGAATCTGTGTCATACAGCTTCCTCTGCTTCTTAAAAAAATAATTTCATACGAAACACATCTATCTACATCCTATTTTAAGCTCTTGAAATTATTCCGTTCCCTGTAGATGGAGCCTGAATATAAAGGCTGCTTTGCAAACAGAGGAGCTGAGCACAGGATGGAGCACCTGGGGGAGCCCCACTTGGGGCGAGCAACACTGACAGCTCAGTGGGAGCCAGCTCCCTCCTTCTGCGCTCCCCCATGCCCCAGCTGCTCTCCGTGTGTCCCCAGGGCCAGTTCCTTGCCTCCCACCATGCCAGCCTGCAAGGGCAGACCCAAACCGTTCCCCCCCCAGAAAAAGCAACTGGGCAGACGCTGCCTACAAGAGCAAGCTGTAGCCTCAAGTCAGGTCCAGGGGGGCTCTGGATAGTGAGGGAGCTGCCTGGTGTCAGCTGGGAAAGACCCAGCTCCTGCTGCTGTCCCTGGGGAGGGCTGGGAGACCTCCCTGGGGGCTCATGGTCTGGCTTATGCCCCAGCCCAGAGCCATCCTGGCCCGGCAGAAGCGGATGCTCCTTGTCATGCTGCCTTTGTTGCATTTATTTCCTTGTTCAGGCTGTTATGAGGAATCAAATCATATCAATATTGCATATTAGATCTCCAGCTACTCCAGCCCTTGTTTATATCTATTGTTATGTTACTCTCTGCACTACTCCCACTAATGCTATTTATGGCTATCGCCAAACACACCCAATCCATTACTTCCATTGGCTCCGTTTGTATCCATCACTGTATATCCTGTCCATTACTTTCCCTGCTCTAGCACTATTTATGGAGCTGGTACACGTTCTGCACATTCCTGCCATTGCGTCTGCTCATATTCATCATTTCATACAGATATATGACCCAAGGATCACTTTTGTTCCCAAAAAATTATTCAAAATTTCTTTGTAAGATACAAGGATGGGAGATGATGGACTGGCCATAAAAATGTCCACCAGCACCATCTTGGAAAACACCAGCCTCGGCACAGCCGGTGATGGGCTGTGAGGGCCTGGAGTGTCCCCAGAGGAACCCTCTGTGGTTTCCTCCCATTTCACTGTCCTCTTCCACCCCTCCCTTTCCCTGCTCCCTTGGCAGTGGGGCTGCTCAATGGAGATCACGCTGAACACATCACCCCAAAGTGAAGGGGTGCAGGGATGGGAGCTGGTCCTGCCGAGCTGCCCTGGCAGTGATGCTGAGCTCCCTCCTGCTGGCCCTGGGCCAGCATGTCCCAGTCCAGTGGAAACATTTCCAGTGGGAGTGCCTGGGCCCCAGCCAGGCTGCAAAGAGCCATTTGCTGGGTATTTACAATCCATCATCTCCCATGTCATCACCTCCCTGGTGCTGGGCAGCAGTACAGATACAAGCAGGGCTGCTGCTACCACTGCCATGCCGCTGGGTTGGGGCTGGGACTGGGGCCAGTGCCCTGGAGCCAAGGTGGCCCCCTGGTTGGCATGGCCCTGGTTGCATATGGATTTGTTCCCCAGGCTCGTGGTGCAGCCCGGGCTGGGGCTGGGCTGCCAGTGGGTGCCCATGGCCAGGAGCCTCTTGGGCACTGCTCTCCCACCACGTGCTTGTTACTGAGCGCTGGCTCGCCTGCAGCCTTTTTTCTCAGAAACCAATTCCTGCTCTTCACAGCCATGCTGAGAAAGCCATCAAAGACAGCAAAACACGGCATGCAAAACAAAATACAGTCTGAGGGGCTTAATTATAGCAGGACTGAAAACACTCAGCTCATTAAGAGTTCCAGGCACCAGCCTTGTTTGTGTGCTGGGCCAAAAGCTCCACTCTGCCTGCATGTGCTGCTCTGTTCTGGTCCCTGTTGGGCATGGGGAGGGGCCAGAGCCGAATCCTGCAGACCAACTTTCCCCAGGCTCAATCCTGCCTCTCCACCAGCAGGAAGGGGATTGCACCTCCAAAGCACCTTGTCCAGTGCTGTCATCCCCAGTGCAGCCTCAGCAGAGCCAGAGCTGTGCGGTGTCAATGAGTCAAATATCAGCAAAGAGGCAATAGATGAACGAAGCAGAATCTGTGTGGCACTACCGACGAGCACAGCCCAGGATTAAAGTCTAGACACACCTCACATGTTATTAGTTCTCAGCTAAATTTAAATCCGTGATAAATACAATCCCTGACAAAAACATCCGTAATCTTAATAGCCAGAGTCACAGAAGAGCTTTGGGAGAAAGACAATAAATAAGCTGGAAAATTCTGAGCTAAGATGAGCTTTAAATCACTTCTGGCTCCCATTTACCTCTGCCTGATTCGGAGAGAAATAGTTGTGCCTCAAGGTGATGTGGATATTAAGAGATGCCCTTCTAAAAACGACTCAAACTGTGATTTTTGTGTGAGCTGTGGGCCAACAATGCATGCATGGCTTTACAGCCCCTGTGCAACTGCTACCTGTAGGAAGGGCTTTCCACAAAGCCCTCCCAGATTTACTCTGAGGAAGACCCTGAAACATGCCCAAGCTCCCCTCCAGGGTGCCGGCCGTGGCCCAGCAGGAGCTGCCGGGCAGGAGCAGAGGATCGGGCCATGGCCGTGATGCACAGCCCAGCCCGTGAGAGCCACAGCCCTTGGCATGAGCGTGGTTCTCCTTCCTCAATCACAAAAAAAGAAGCGACAAAAAAAGCAGCAGCTGCCAGACTCGCTGCCTTTAGGTGATGAGCAAAGCCAGTGCAAGCCAAAGCAAAACTCATGCTCAGAGCCGTGGCAGCCACTGACCCCTGTCCTCACCAGCTGCCACCCGGGGCTGAGGGCTCTGAGTACAGACCCTTCTCGCAGGAAGGTCCCAGCCTCGGCCCGAGAGGCGCAGATGGACGCACCGGAGCGCTGCCTTGGTGCTAAATACAGCAAGACCTGCCCAGATCTCTGCCTGGGCTCAGTGCTGGGAGGAAAGATGCCATTCTGGGCCTGTGCCTGGAAATGCAGCCTGGGGCCAGATTGAAGCACTGACGTGCGTGGGGTTTGCTCCAGTGTGACAGGCACAGGCTGCCCTGGTGTGGGAGGAACAGCCCCAGGAAAGCCAAACTTGGGTGATGATCCAAAAGGGAGCCCAGGCTCTGCCCCTGAGTGTGCTCCTGAGGATGCCCCAAGGGGTGGGCAGCTGCCTGGCCATGCCCACCACTGTCACCACTGTCCCTGGGCTGTCCCCTGCTCCCCACCCCACTGAGCAGGAAGCGATCTGCTGTGCTGACAGGGAGCGAGCAGGAGGCAAAAATCCCCGAGTCAGCTCTAAGCCCACCTGGCAGCCATAAATTATGGGGCGGGAGATGTTCACCCTTGAACCAGATGCTTCTGAGAGCATCGAGCGACAACAGGCAATTCAGGACAAAGCGAGCCATACCCCCGCAGGGAGGGGGGCCCACAGTGCTCTGGGGGCACAGTGTCCCCACCCTGTCCCTGCAGGAGCCAACCTCCTGCTCCCAGCTGTGCCCAGGAGTGAGCTGGGCTCAGCAGTGCTGGGCATCCTCACTGGGCTGCAGTGGGGGGTGAGTTCAGCCATGGGCTCACCCCATCTCTGCCATGATGGCTTCATACAAAGCCAACGAGACACAGCTCCCCGAGTCCATGCTCCTGTCTCCTCTAAGCTGCTCCAGCTAAATCAAATTTTATTGAACTTCACTATGTTTTAGAGACAAAGACTCCAGGTTTACAAATAAATATTTAACAACCTTTCCTGCTGCTAGAGGAGTTTCTTATCCAGATCCCGGGCTCTGCACTGTTTCTGTAGCTATCTGCAAAGCAGCAAAACAAAGGGAGCAGCTTTAATTTGCCAAACATGTTTGTGCCCATTTCCTCCTCTCATCATTTCCCCTGTGTCCAGCATGCATTTGTGGGCCCTTTTGCTTTGTCTCTTCCTCCTCTCCACCCTACCTGCTCCGTCCTCCTCCTCTTTTCCCACCCTGTCCCAGAGTGCAGGCATTGGCAGTAACCGCCCTTCTCCCCCCTGCTCAAGGATGGGCAGCAATGGGTGGGAGCATCAGGCAGAGGAGGCGGTTTCCCTTCTGGAATCTCTGTGCTTCACATGGGGAAGAAGAAATCAAAGAGGGAGAGCATAAAGTGATTCCTGAGTGCTGTCAGGGCTGGCTGGTAGGCACAGCCAGGGTGGCACAGCACTGGCCTGGGTGATGGAGATCTGTCACCACACTCCTCTGGACCTTCATTAACGGATGAGCTGCTAACAGAGGGCTAGAGGGCTGCCCTCTGTCCTGGCCTGGCCCCAAAATCATCCAGGAGCAGCACAGGAGGGTGAAAGAATGGGGGAGAAACAGGCAGAAGATGAGAAGGACTCCTCAGGGCGGTGGGGACACATGAGCAAGTTGTGCAAGGCAGTGAGCCAAGGCAGGTCAGCCAGAGGAGTGCCCACCCCCAGCCCACCAGCCACCACCTGCCAGGGTCACCGCTCCCCTTCCCACAGGAAGGCACAGCTCTCCAGCTGGGAGCTCTTGCTCAGCCTCCTGGGGTATCTGCTTTCAGCAGCTCCGAGGTGGGAGCCCAGAATAGGTGTGATGCAACCTGATCTGCTCTGGCAGCTGCTCTGGAGCTGTAAAAGAGCACGAAGAAGTATTGAAGATGCAAATCCCCTTCCGGCACTGACACCGCCCGGCTGGCAACAGATTTCAGCCATGGCTGGCCCATGGGAGCGCCCTGCAAAGGCATTTCCTCATGGAAACAGGCTCTGCCACCCAAAATGTGGTGTCCCCAGCACTGCAGTCAGTCAGGAAAGCACCAAGCCAGAGAGCAAGAAGAGCAGAAAAAGCAGGGAGATGCCCTGGGGAGGAGAAGAGCTCTAACATGGGCTGAGGGTCTGGAATGCTGGTAAGGTGAGGCTTTGGCCCAGCTGTCTACTGGTTTAAACCTGAGCTGTGGATCTACCTGACCCCACGCAGGGACAGCTATGTACAGTGGAGGGACAGCCAGCAGTGGCCCAGAGCCAACCTGGAGAGTAGCTTTCAGGCGGGTTATTGGAGCAGGACGATGGGAAGGAGATCCTGGTTGTCTCTGCAGGATGCTGAAGCTCAGAGCAGTTTTTGCTGAGGCTGTTTCTTGCTGTGATCACATCTGTGCAAGAGCCCCTCACCCTCCTCCTACCTGTGCTCCTTCATTTCGAGCATCTTTTCTCTCTCTGGCTGCACATGCCTCAGCGCCCCATCAGCAGAGAAAACATCCTGACAAGGGATCAATAAGTAATTGCAAAGGCAGCTGTGGATGTCAGGGGGTGTAAAGCCCTGAGCCAGCACACGATAAACAAGTGGGGGTGAGGGTGCAGTGCAGAGTGGGGCTGGGGCTTAGGCTTAGCCAGGCTCCCCTGCTCATGGGCAGAGGTGGCCAGGACATGGACCAGTCACTGCTGCCACAGCCACTGCCTGAACTGGTGGTTCAGGTGAGCCTGGAGAAGGCTCATTTTTTATTAATGTGAGCCAAAGAGCAGGGGAGCTGTGTTTGCCAAGGGAATAGCTCCCAAGGGTTGGCTGGAGACTTCTAGGGCTGGGTCAGGAAGAGATGGCTGGAGGCTGGTGGGCACTGAGAATAACATGCACCATTTGAATGGGGATTCTCCTTCTTCTTCATTTTGGCAAATTTCCTTGGGATTGCCATCTCTGTGGATATGGGCTGGGTCACCAGGATGTTTTAAGTGCTCACTGATGGCAGCCAGCTCACCTTGCACTCTGATCAGTGAGCGCTGTGTACAGGAGGCTCCAGTGTAGCATGAGGGTCTCCCTGGACGGTTCTTTTTCCCTGTCTGTAGCTGGGAAAGGGGGATGGAAAAACCCCAGGCTCTTCTCAGGGCAATGGAAACACTTGCCCTGAAGAGGTGAAAGAAAGTCCAAGGAGGGTGTCTGCTGGGAGAGCTGCCAGGGTCACAATGACATTGCAAAGGCATCCCCTGCAACGTGCCCATGGCCCAAATGCCTTCTGTGCTTCCTTGAGCTCCCCTGAACCGCCCTGCAGAGGGTGGCAGTGCTGGGGCTGGAGGATGGGCACAGCCCTGCAGGCAGCCATCCCTGCCGGGGGCTCCGCTGCTGCCGGGGCGGCCCTGCCTGGCTCAGCACACGGCCCCAGTGCTGCTGAATCAGCCAGAGCCCAGCTGCACAGAGCCTGAGCTGGACCCGTGTGCAGGGCAGGACAGCACCTGACACGGCATAAAAGCAGCTGGAGCAAAGTCACCCCACTGCCAGAGTGCCTCTCGTCCCAGCCAGGAGCAGATGGCATTGCTGTGTGGGCTTGCCTTGAGGGCCAGGCTGGGGACAGGGGCTTCCTGCTCCCCCAGACCCAGGCTCCAGCCTGTGCTGTGGGCAGTGCCCCAGCAGCAAGGAGGACACAGCTCTGCCAGGCTGAGACACCGCTCCTGGCCACCCACAAACCACACCTGGGGACACCAGGAAGTACGAGCTGCTCCCTCCTATTGCTCCCTGCCTGGGAACACCCAATCCCCTCCAGCTACCAAAAGGCATCCCATGGCTCTACAGCTCCCTAGAGCTCTGCTGAGTGCCCACAGAAGGGCTGGGCACCAGCAGCTCCAGCAGCAGAAACCCAGGGCTAGCAGGCAGAGCTGGGGGAGCCCCACCAGTGCCTCCTGCCCTCATTTACCCAGGGCTGCCTTAGCAGGACAGCAAATGCCAAACCAGCCCAACACCCTGGTCCCAAGGGCCATCAGAGAACAGCGCTGAGGCTTTGGGATGTGACCCCCTCTAAACGCCACCACTCCAAACCACTGTGTCCCTACTGCATCCCTGCCACTGCTCAAAGGTTGAAACCCCAAATCAAAGTTCCAAAGGCTGGGGAACAGCAGGTCCAGGGACCAGTCACATTCCTTACATTTAATTTAAGCTAAGACTGTACTTACAGCATCACTTTGGTTCCCAGGCCACATCCCTTGAACCCCCCTAAAACCAGCACAGGATACCAAGAAAAGTACAAGGGCTGCTCCTTTCCTCTGGAAACCTTTGGAATAGTGGCAAGAGAACTTCAAAGGACATAGGACATAAAGCCGTCAGCCTTGCTGACCTCAGGGAAACCTGCTGATTTACCCCCCTTTAGGACCAGCCCTGGTATTTTTATACTGCTGCCTAAAATAAGTGGCCTGGGAAGCCTTTGGGAGAAGCCAAGTGCAGCCCAGCCCGGCAGAGCTGGCTCTGGGATCACCCACCGGTGAGACAAGTGGCAAGGGTCAAGGGACTGTGTGTGCCGTGCTGCCTCCGGTGCCATCAGTGGAGCTGTCCTTGCTCCACACCCACAGGGACACGGGGCAGAGCAGGGTGCCAGGAGCACAGCTGTGCTTCGAGGCACTGCGAGAGATGGAAGCCCCAGTTCGCTCCATCCACCTCATTTCCCAGCTCCTTCCCGCAAGCCAGATCTCTCTCTCTCTCCCCACCTCCCATTTATTATTAAGTTTTGTTCACATAATCACAAATTTGGTGCCGCAGGAAATTCCAGAGAGAGAAATGGAGAAAAAAGGGAGGCAAAGAAAGCATGAGCAATAGCAAGTGCAGAGGAAAGATTCTTCTTCCCAGCCTGCTTTTCTCTGGGCTGGTTTTACATGTATAATTCCTTTTTCTTTCCCCCTTTCTCACTTGTTTGATTTTTGCATTATTTATGGCTTGTCTTCAGGGCCTGTATTTGCTGTTATTGTTTCATTCAACAATAAAATGGATTAGATAAAAACAAACTGTGCCGAGCCGTGGCTGAGCCTGCCCATCCTTATTCAGCTGAACCCACACAGCCAGGCAGAGCGGGCGAGGGGCTACCAGCCCTTCCCAGCCCAAATCCTGCAGGAAGAAAGGTGCTGTGGGATGTAGCCTGGACAGGGTTTGGGCTGATAGAAATCCTTGGCAGGTATGAGGCTGTGCAAGGCACAGTCCTTCTAATGCCTGTGACAAGGGGTGTCAGTGTCAGCACAGTGGCAGACTCAGCCATGCCATTCCTCAGCCTTTCCAGCACATGCTGAGCCCATGGGCATAGAAAAAAGAGAGGGACCCACCATGGGGATGAAGCGGCTCCCCACTGCCCTCAAAAGAAGGCAGCTGTGGGGTGGGTTTGCTGTGTTTTGCCTGAGCTGAAAGCAATGCTTTCTGCCCTTTCTCCTCTGCCAGCACTGTGGATAATGACACGGAGCCTGCGCTCTGGGCCCTACGTGAGAACAAAAGTAATCACGGGGAAATCCAGTGCATGGGAATGCAATCGGAAATGCGGGGCCAGGGTTTCCATTTCGCTGCCGCTCCGGTGCCGTTTCCCATTGAGGAGGATAAACAGGCTGAGCAGAAATCAGTTTAATGGCAGCACCTAATGGCAGCGCAATTCTGCGGCTCCCAGAGCGAGCCGTAGCTCAGGCCCAAAGTGGCAGGGAGACGCCGGCTCTGTGGGACGGGCACCCCATGGCACAGCCCCACCAAGCACTGGGGCCCCCCAGGGCTGGGGCAGCAGCACTGACATAGCCCAGTCCTCCACGGCACAAGGGGATTGGTGTCCCCCTGCAGCCCTGGGGATGTCCATGGACTGTTGTCTGCCCAATTCCCAGCAGAAAAGAGGTGTCCCTGTGGGTGTCCCCCACACCCCTAATGTTCTCAGACCCACGGGGAGCCTGTGGAGTGCCGTGCCTTGCTCTGTGCTACAGCACACAAAGCACTGGCCAGCAGGACAAGCCACCAGGCCAGTGCTTTCTGTGATGCCTCCCCGGCTCCTCAGGCTCATATTTTGGGTAGACCAGATGGATCTGGCTCTCTGTGACTATTCCCAGTTCAAAGGAGGGGTGGAGAAAGGCTGGGTTCGGGTACAGGAGGGAGAGGTTTGGCTGCTGGAGGGTGAGGACTACCTCTGGAATGCTCAGGCTTTGCTCACCACCCCCAGGTTGCCTCTGAGGTCTAAATCGGTTGTTTCCCATTTCACACTCGACATCTCAAATCCAAACAAAGAGCTGAAAGAATAGATCACGTCAAAATATTTCTGCTTCTCCCTCCTACGAGAATTCCCCATCAGAGACCAATCCAATTAAGGTGCAGGTTATGAAATTAACCATAATTACCAGAGCGATATTTAATGTTTTGCATTCTGATGAAGAAACAGAATGGAAATGACAAAAAAGGAGTAATTGTGGGTCCTACTGATATAACTAAGAGCAATATAGGGTGGGGAGGGGAAGGGCTGCCAGGGAAGTGAGGGCTGTGTGGGGTGGCAGGGGCTGGGCTGCATCAGGAACCTTACATCCCCAAGGGCAGGGCTGGGTGCTCAGGGGCACATCCCACAGGGAGCCACGGGCAGCCTGACCCCCAGAGCAGAGGTCAGCCCAGTGTGATGGCAACCACAGGCATTTTACTTTTTGAGCATCCCTTGGACAAGGCTGGACCACAGGAGTCATGTCCTGGCAGGCACAGCCCAGTCCTGCACCTCCTCACTCTGTCCCTGCTCCCTGTGGGGACCCTCCAGCTCTCCCAAGGACTGTCCCCACCTCAGGACAATGACCACAGCCCTGAGACAAAGGACACGAGTGCTTCAGTGGGGAAAGCCTTTGGCCTCTGCCAGAACACTCCTGTGGAGGCCAGGAGAGGAATGCTCATTGCACACACGTCCCTTGCAGGATGCTGAGGCACTGACCAGCTTGCAGAGACACATGAATACAATGACAGAAAAAGCCATGCAGGATGGTTAAATAGAACCGTGTCTGTGCTTCACCATGAGAATGAGCAAAGCCAGGCTCCCCAGCCCCTGTGACATGGACCTGCTGCCCTGCCTGATCCTTACTCAGGTAGGAGATGCTGTCTGGATGGGGTACGGATCTGGGAGGGGCAAGGGATGGTGGCCAAGATGTTGGTGAGGCCAGAGGGAGGACTGAGCCACTGGTGGGGCTCATGGCAGGGCTCCCCCAACACAGCCATGCTGCACCAATACACTCCATGCATCCCATGCAGGCCCAGAGGTCCTGCTGGCCATTCCTGATTGCTGCTCCTGAAAGGTGGGAATCACCCAGGATTCACCCCAGCACAATGGCTGAGGTCTCTGCTCAAGGCTGGTGCTCCCCTCACTGTCCCTCCTTCCCGAGCCAGACTGGTGTGACCTCCTGCCTCCAGGGGTGGAGAGAGCCACACACTCCCTGCCTGGGCTGAAGGGGAGAGGATGATGTCACTCTCAGTGACATTTATCAGGATTTATTCAATTGCCCCGGTCGAGCTGACAATTAACACTGCTCAGACACAGACACCTCTGTACGACCCAGCTTTGTCCTGGTGACAAGGGGACAGAGGCCACACCACGCTGCTGACAGTGCCTGGGGGCTGGGGAAGCACTGGGAAGGGGGGACTCTGGCTGGTGTTTGTCCCCTTCCCCAAATAAGCCCCATCCCCAGACACGCCTCTCCCCCTCTGTATCACACATTCGCTGGCACTGCCCAACAGGCAGCAGGCTCAAACAGCCACCAGCACTGGCTGTGAGTAAGGCATGTTCCCAGGCATGGTCACAGGGTGCTGGGACACACAGCAGAGGCACAGAGATCTCTCTCCTCACAGCCATTCCCTGACAAAAGCTCCCATTTTTACTCTCCTGGATGGAAAGAAAGTGGAAAAAAATGACTAAGAAGAAAATTGAGGTCATGGCCTTCCATTTCTTTCTCCTTTTGTTTTTCTTGGGTTGTTTGATTTGAATTAAGCATTTGGAGCCCTTTTCTCTCTCATCCCAGCCTTCCCTGCTACCTGAAAAGCTCTTCTGGCTCTTTTCCCACCAAAAGCCATTTGTGCTCATGGTAGGATGAACCCTGCTTGAGGCTCAGCAGAGAACAAAGAAGAGCTGCTGACTCAGTGCACTGGGTGTGTTGGAGAGACCAAACACCCACCCTGGCCAAGCTGTGAGTTGTGTTTTCCACCCAAATGTTCACAGAGATGTGCCCATTGCCAACTCTGCCTCCAAGGACAGGGTCCCACCAAATAGCAGCACCCAGTGGTCATCCAACCTACCTCATCGAGCCCCAACAGGTTGTATTGTGTTTTATAATTCAACAACTGTAATTACACTATAATTGTGGAGTTATTATAAAGTGATTTATCAACCTCTGAATTAAAGCCTCAAGTTAGAGGATTTTATACTTTTCACTTACATGGAGCAGCACTAACTTCAGCAGTGCTACTGTGGCTATGTGAAGCAGGACACTAAAGAAAACAGAAGTCATTCAGTGATGCTGTTAACCTTCCAGGAAACAGTGGTAATTAGAGGTATCACACAGTAATTACATTACAGGTGTAGAGTAACTGCAGCACAGTACGGTGTTACAGTGGTACAGCCATTTGTTGAGTAATTAATCCTTCCCCAAGAAGGCTTGGAAAACCTGATGCTTCCCCAGGAGCTGTAAAAGCAGCTCCACTGTCTCCTCCAGCCACCTCCTGCCCGTTCCACGGGACCCAGCGAGAGCTGGGGCTGCCTGAGCACGGGAGCAGGCAGGTGCTATGGGGAAAACCCTCTGTGGGAAGACGTGGAGGCTTTAGCCCAGGGGCACATTTCCCTCATGGCCTTCCTTCCCATGAGCTCTCTCATCCTGAGAGCTCCAGAGGCCCCCTCTCCTCCACGGCACTCAGCAGCTGCGCCAACGGGATCCAGGAAGGAGCAAGGAGCAGCAGGTGAGAAGGCACAGCCAACCCAGACAGGTCCTCCTACCGTGCCCCAGCCCACCCTGCTGGATGGGCAGAGGGCTGGGTGGGGCTTTGGCACAGGGAGAGGGAGCTGGCCCTGCTCCTGGCACAGGCACAGCTGCTCTGGCCATCTGACCTGCAAGAGGTCCAGGACAGGGACACAGCCTGCTCTTGGAGCCAGGGGAACGGACAGGGAAGAAGCAGGGGGAAGAAAGGTTTAGGCAGTGATGCTGGCTGGGATAGCTGGGCTTGGGGTGGGTAAGGGCTGGGATAGGTGCTCTGGGGTGGGAACAGGCTGGGACAGCAGCTGTAAGGTGCAAATGGGCTGGGGCAGCTGCCATGGGGTGGGGATGGGCTCCTGTGAGGTAGAGATGGGCTGGGATGGGGGCTGGGATGGCTGCCTTTGGGTGGGGATGGGCTGGGATAGGGGATGGGATAGTGGCTGGGACAGCTGCCTTTGGGTGGGGATGGGCTGGGCAGTCCTGTACAGTCCGTGCAGCCCCCGTGGTGCAGGAGATGGCCGGAGGCACGGCCACACTGCTGCTCCACAGCCGCCTCCAGCATGCGTGAAGGTCAGGTCAGGGCTGCTGCAAGGTGCAGAGCAGTAAGGAGAGGGTTAAGGCTGGCAGGAGGGCTGGGATGGGGCTGTGGAAGGGGGATCATTGCAGAGCCACAGCCGGGCTCTGGGAGGTGGGGCAGAGGAAGGGGAGATGGAGGGAGATCCATTGAGTGGGGCTCTTCCTGGGAATGCCTGAACTTCCCCCCGCGAGTCGAGACCCCGGAGAGCAGCAGGGCTGTCACNCTGGGTGTGTTGGAGAGACCAAACACCCACCCTGGCCAAGCTGTGAGTTGTGTTTTCCACCCAAATGTTCACAGAGATGTGCCCATTGCCAACTCTGCCTCCAAGGACAGGGTCCCACCAAATAGCAGCACCCAGTGGTCATCCAACCTACCTCATCGAGCCCCAACAGGTTGTATTGTGTTTTATAATTCAACAACTGTAATTACACTATAATTGTGGAGTTATTATAAAGTGATTTATCAACCTCTGAATTAAAGCCTCAAGTTAGAGGATTTTATACTTTTCACTTACATGGAGCAGCACTAACTTCAGCAGTGCTACTGTGGCTATGTGAAGCAGGACACTAAAGAAAACAGAAGTCATTCAGTGATGCTGTTAACCTTCCAGGAAACAGTGGTAATTAGAGGTATCACACAGTAATTACATTACAGGTGTAGAGTAACTGCAGCACAGTACGGTGTTACAGTGGTACAGCCATTTATTGAGTAATTAATCCTTCCACAAGAAGGCTTGGAAAACCTGATGCTTCCCCAGGAGCTGTAAAAGCAGCTCCACTGTCTCCTCCAGCCACCTCCTGCCCGTTCCACGGGACCCAGCGAGAGCTGGGGCTGCCTGAGCACGGGAGCAGGCAGGTGCTATGGGGAAAACCCTCTGTGGGAAGACGTGGAGGCTTTAGCCCAGGGGCACATTTCCCTCATGGCCTTCCTTCCCATGAGCTCTCTCATCCTGAGAGCTCCAGAGGCCCCCTCTCCTCCACGGCACTCAGCAGCTGCGCCAACGGGATCCAGGAAGGAGCAAGGAGCAGCAGGTGAGAAGGCACAGCCAACCCAGACAGGTCCTCCTACCGTGCCCCAGCCCACCCTGCTGGATGGGCAGAGGGCTGGGTGGGGCTTTGGCACAGGGAGAGGGAGCTGGCCCTGCTCCTGGCACAGGCACAGCTGCTCTGGCCATCTGACCTGCAAGAGGTCCAGGACAGGGACACAGCCTGCTCTTGGAGCCAGGGGAACGGACAGGGAAGAAGCAGGGGGAAGAAAGGTTTAGGCAGTGATGCTGGCTGGGATAGCTGGGCTTGGGGTGGGTAAGGGCTGGGATAGGTGCTCTGGGGTGGGAACAGGCTGGGACAGCAGCTGTAAGGTGCAAATGGGCTGGGGCAGCTGCCATGGGGTGGGGATGGGCTCCTGTGAGGTAGAGATGGGCTGGGATGNTGGAGGGAGATCCATTGAGTGGGGCTCTTCCTGGGAATGCCTGAACTTCCCCCCGCGAGTCGAGACCCCGGAGAGCAGCAGGGCTGTCACACCGATCCCCTGCTGCCGGCCAGCGGCGACAGTCGCTTGCTGGAAAAGGCATTTGCTGGGAGGGACCGCGGATGGCGATTGCTGGGGCAGGGACAGGCAGGGAGAGGCAGCAGAGCCTCGGCGACGCCAACCAGTCCGAGCAGACCCGATCCCACCCGTGCCCACGCTCGCCCGCTGTCACTCCCTCCCCGTGCAAATCCCCTTCGCGGCACAGCGCTCCCGTTCCTTCCCGGGGTGGCATCTCCAGCACCTGGATCGAGTCGTGCCTCTACCCATCACTCGGGCTATTTATACATCCAAGGCGCAAGGTGAAAAATCCAATAACCTACACACAGTAACGGAGAGCAACAAGCACCGGCACCGCCCGGGAGGGCTCCCAGAGCCCTTCTGCCAAGTAGGCTCCTGGGCATCCTCGCAATTCCCACTGCCCGGTGGAGCTCCTTTAACATTAACCACTTCTTTTTTCTGCCAGACACAAACCGAGGGCAGAACCCGCACCGGCAGCCTGACCCTGACCCAGCAGCTCCAGTTCTCTGGGCTGGCTCCGGGCTCCGGGGTGTGGAGCTGAGCCCAGGCAGGGGGACCCTTCAGAGCCCCCCGAGCCCTCCCGGAGCCTGAGGAATCCCCCCACTCGGAATTAGCTCCCCACGTCCCCGACTCACCTATCTCCAGGCTGGGGGCTGGTGACAGAGAGGTGAACCCCTGCCCTGAAAAATACCCCTTCCCCATGACTCCTGCCTCCAATCTCAGGGCTGGAGAGCTCTCCCTGTCCGTCTTTAACCCTTAATGCCTCTGCTTTGGGGATGGGCAGAGGAACAATTCCTCCTCTTGAGTTAACCCTTGCTGGGCAGGAGATGGGCACAGCCAGCTCGAGGCTGATCCCCGCTCCCCTGCCAGTCCCGGAGGGTAGCGCTGTCCAGACCATCCGTTCCCTACCTGATCAAGGCACCTGCTCCAGGCCGGCCAATTCACCCGGGAACCACCGGGAGAGGAGGAGGATACTCCCCATCAGGACACAGCCTCAGTCCCGCCGAGCCCCAGCTCCCCCGCTGGGACCGCGGCCCCGAACCCCGACCCCGCCTGGTTCGTAGCTCCCGCAGGGGCTGCGCCGAGGCTGCGGGAACGGCGCGGGGAGGAGATGGGCAGAGGGGAGCGCCCGGGCAGAGCGGGGCGAGGAGGCGGCAGCATCCGCACCGGCGGGGCTGGAGGGCGGCAGCTCCCGGAGCACACGGCTCCCCCGCACCCCCGGGGTACGCACCAAGTTCCCAGCCCCGCGCCCTCCGCACCGGCGCGGGTCCGGCCCCGGGGCAGCGCGGCGGCGCCGTGCCGGGGC
>VXBC01007514.1:85107-224311 GCA_013399945.1 Ploceus nigricollis
CCGCCCCCGCTCCGCGCGGGGGGTGCGGGTCCCCGGGGCTGCGGGGCGGGTAGAGCGGGGATGGCTCCCCCGCCAACCGGGACCGCTCGATGGATGGGGGCCCTCGCAGCCCCCGCCCCGCCGCCGCCGGTGCAGCCTCGCTGCCCGCAGAGGACGGACCAACGGAGCTCTGCCCGTCACCGTCGCGTCGGTGCCCAGCCCTCCCCGCGTCCGCCGGGAGACGGTGCCGGGCTACCCTGAGGATTCCGGAGCGTCCGTCCTACAGCAGCTACCTCAGCACTGCGCTTTGCTCCTCTTTACACTGTCCCCCCACCCCGGCACATAAGTGGGAAAGGGCTGCAAGCGGCGAGGGGACGCCTCCGAGGACAGGTCTGGGACCTGGTGATCCCAAAGCCCCCTCGGAGGGTCCGGCGCATGCTGAGCTGATGGCTTTTCATTCGGGACTAAGCGCACGACTCCCCGAGCACTGCCCACCGCTTCCCCCCTTCCATAATGGACACTCTTTATCCAGCAGCGTTAGATTTGCTCAGCGCTGGCTCTCGCAGCTGAGGCTGATTTCTCCAGCAATAATGGACACAAACTTTGCTTGTAACGTGCACTTTCCCTCCCTGCTTCCTCTGGGCTGGGCTCTCCTGGGGTGCTTCCTGCTCTGTCCTGCTTCTACCCAGCTGTCCCCGGGTGCCGGCCAAGGCGAACCCAAGGCCGGGGCACCAGGGCGCTCTGCGGTAGCACGGGCTGGGGCCACGAGTCTCTTCGTTGGGTCCCGTGAGCCTTCCCTTGAACGGCTCTTTGAGCAAGTGAGAGCTTCTGAGCTGCCTCCAGACCTCTCCTGTGCGACGGCCTCCCCCAGCCTGCCATGGAGCACGGGAGAGGCCATCCCAAGCTCATGTCCCTGCAGCGGGCTACGAGCAAGCCCCGGGAAGCTCGAGCCCCTCCTGGCACTCGGGCAGAGGCTGCTGCCTCCCGGAGCCCCGTTATCCTCCTGCTTGGCACAGGCAAGCTTCTGAGCAGAGGAGGAATAAACAAAGGGTGGGCACGGTGAACTCGCCAGCTGAGGGCTGAATCACTGCAGCTCTGCTCCCGCTCCTGCCCACTGCTCGGCTCCCACGGGCACAGACCCCGGCTCGGCTGGGAGAGTGGGTACCCGTCAGGTGTGTATCCCTGCGTGGGCTTGGGCACAGCATCCTCGTGGCAAGAAACACAGTGGGGTAACAGCGTGTGTTCGTGCACGAGCTCTCCTCCTGCCACCAAGGAAACTCAGCCTGGCCGCTCTCAGTGGTCCTCAGACCTTTACTCAGTGCGGATCGATGCCTCTTATTGTTACGGCTATGGCAGCAACGCCATCGATGTTAATAGCACTTCACAAGCACAGACAAAGCCGGCAATCTGAATGCGGCCAGAAAAAAACAAACAGAGGACAAAAGACAGGCTAAGAGCTCTGAATGCCGTTTCTAATGTTTCCGTCCGTCCGTCCGTCCCCCACCTCGTTAAAGCCCCACTAAAGAGCAGGGCATCGCGTATTCAGTAGTAACACTCGGGAATAATTCCTGGAATTGCTGGTGTGTGAGGGGGGAAATTTCACCTCAGCCCTTCCACAAAGACACGGCAAGTACGCCATGCACGCAGCACTGGCGGCGTGTGAGAGCGATGCTATGCACTGCCTGGAAGCAGGGGGCCTTCCAAGACCGTCTTTCCCACCTCGGCTCCGACGGCCATCCCCGCCCTGGGAGCGAGCCGAGCGGCAGAGGACGGGGTGTGCAGGAGCAGGGATGAGCTTTTGGGCTGAGATGGCATCCGTGCACACCTCTGCTACAGAACAGTCCTGTGCAAACCCTGCCTTTTGTGTATCCTCAGCGTGTGATTCCCTTCCCTGGAAGTGTCCAAAGCCAGCTTAGATGGGGCCCTGAGCAACCTGGTCTAAGTGGAAGGTGTCCCGGCTCATGGCAGGAGTTTGGAACTAGAGGATCTTTGAGACCTCTTCCAATGCAAACCATTCTATGGCTCCAAGATTTTGGACCTGGGTGGAGGGACCAGGGGCAGCAGGGGAGGTGAGGACAGCACGGGTGCCCCAGGAATGGCAGTGGGACACAGCCCTGGTTTGCTTTGACGGCTACACTGTGCATTTTGGCCAGCAGTGGGGAAAGGCAATGGGAAGGATGGAGAGTGCAGAGAGAACAAAGCATCACCTAAGAGCTGCTCTCTCAGCTGGAGCCCCAAGGCCCTTGCCCACAGAGCCAGAGTGTGAGAGCAGCCAGTGCAACCAACTTGCCCAAGGAGCCGCACTGCCATTTGGGCTTGTCTCTCTTTAACCCTCAGTCCACCTCATGGGCAACACTTCCTCACCCCAACAGCCTCAAGGACACATGGGACAAAGGCAGATTCTGGCAGCAGTGAACCCTGCTGGTCTCTGCCGGAGGAACTGCATTGGCCCCTGCTCGGAAGCCCCAAAGGCTCCAATGTTTCTGCATTTATTGACCCATCATGACTGGTGAGCGTACTATTAATGTCCCTGAGGTGTTGTAGCATGGGTGACAGTGTGCTGGGGACAGCCAGAAGCACAGAATCAAGCCTCACTGGAAGTACCATCCCCTCCTGTCCCCACTAACAGCCTGTAGCTATGTGCAGCTGACAGCTTTGCAGCTGACACGCCTTTTTTCCCTCTCCCATCACCCTTACTGGCCTTCCCCATGTCGTAGAGACCAACTCCAGCTGTTTTGGGTCAACCCCTCATCTGGGTCAACCTCCTTTTTGCAGCATGGAGTGACCCCCAGTGCCCCAGCCCCCCAGGTGCCACTATCCTGTGCTGACCTGCGTGCAGCACCTGGGCGCTGCAGAGCAGCTCGGCTCCCACGCCCTCGTTGAAGATGTTCCTCTTTGAAACCTGCAGGGAATGGCAAGAACATTTGGGTGTCCATCTGCGGGGGCTCGTCCCTCAGACAGATGCTCCAGCTCTTTGCCACTGCCATCCTGGGATGATAACAGGCTGTGGCAGATGGTTCCCTTCTGCTGGCATGAGGCAGGAGTTTATCCCTGCTCTCAGCTCCCTCCCGGAGAGGCAGCACCTGCACACTGCTGAGGGACCTGGGCAGTGGGAACAGACCTGCCCCTCGGGGGAGAGACTCGGGACGTGCTCTCTCCTTTGCTTTCCGTGCACGTGTCCAGGAATGCCGCAATGGGTCTGGAAAGGGCCGAGCTGGCAGGAGGGAGGTGGGTTTTAATTACTCCCATTATTATTATCATTCCTTTTCTTTCAGATTTTCACACTTTTGTCGTAACAAGCTGAGCTGAGAAAATACACGCAAATGCCAGGCAGAGATAAGATGTACCACACCTTGAAGTACTGCCAGCGCTGGCTCTGGGAACGCCAGATCGGCTGTCTGCCCCTCCAGCCTCCTCCCCCTGGCAGCAGGAACGGGGGAGGGGCTGTCCCTGCTCTGCCCCTGCACACCCGGAGAGGAGGGTACCTCACATGTCCCCTGGGCTTGACCAGCAACCAGCTCCTTGATCCTGCCCAGTCCTAACCAGTCCCTGGAGAAGGCACCATAAACTCCTGGCTGCTTGGGACAGGGAGGAAAGGTCACCCTGATGTCTTGTGTGTGCCTTGCATGTCACATGGACACAGACCTCCCCTGCCCTCCTCAGCACTGCTGGCAGCAGGAGGAACCCTGTTCCTGTTCCTGAGGAACCCTTGTTCCTGAGGAACCCTTGTTCCTGAGGATGGCTGTTCCTCCGGGCCCCTGCGGATGCAGCCAGGGAGAAATGTGCTCCCAGATCACGTTCTCCCTTGGAGGTGGTGACATTTCAGGGTGTGTGGGGGGCGTGGGATGAAGAGGCAAGGCAGGATATTCCTGCTCCCCCGTCCCCACGGCCATCTGGATGTGTGCTGATGCCTCCTCACAGCAGGCTGAGTCAGTCCAGTGGCTTCTCATTATCAGCTGGAAGGAATCCAAATTCCACATTGTATGGCTGCTCCTCAGTGAAACTGAGGATCCTTATCAAGTATTATCATAATGCTTTCTCTCTGTGCTGTCTTGTACTGCTCCCTGCTCTGGTCAGCTTATTGATTTGGAGCAGAATGATCCAAAAATTCTTTGACCACCAGCCATTCACTTGTGACAGCAGGGGCAGGAGCCACAGAATGTCCCCCTAGACATGAGCTGCGGCTGTGAGGCCGAGGAGGGGATCTCTCCACTGTCCCCACCACAACCTCACTTGCTGGAGGTTGCAGGTGCATGGCTGGACTCATCTCCAGCTCTCTGTCCAACTGAGAGCAAGGTGAGAGGTAGGAGATGCTGTGCTCATGCCTTGCCCATCTCAAATCATGACATGACCTCCATGAAGCTCTGGAGAACAGGGATAAAGAGGAGAAAAAAGCCTTTCTGTGGGCCCCCTCAGGCAATGGCTGCTGGAGACTGGGTAAGCTGCTGATACACAGGGTCTGCCCCAGCTCAGCTCATCCACGTCTCTGCCAGGGCACTGTCACCACCTCGACCCATCTGAAGTCTGGGTGTGGAAATTAGGCCTTTCTATGCCACGTTCTGGAATGGAGAGAGGCCACATGTCCTCATGTCAGCCTGAGTCAAGCACTGATAGCTTGACTGCTCTGTCAAGCAGCCCAAACACGTGGCATGAAGGGCTGAGGGAAAAGGCTCCATTAAGTTCTTAAGCCCACTGACACATATATAGAAGGCATTAATAATATCAAGCACCTCAGTGCCTATTGTTGCCCACGTTCAGGAGATGAAAGATAATTTCTGGGACAAGGACTTTATGACAGTGACAGCTTTTTAACAGCTTGGTGTAAGAATAGGAGCTGCACAACAGGACAAAGAGCAATGATTAAAGAATTTGGCACAAAGGAGAGAGGACTTGGAGAGAGCTGTGAGTGTGGAGGACAGGAGAGGCCTGTCAATTGCCCACACTGAAAAAGCAAAGGCTGTCCTGGGCATGGAGGATGGGGAGGTGATGTGGGCGCCATTCTGCTGGGGCTGACTGTCTTTCAGGAAATTTAAACAAATACTTGGCAACTAAGAGAAAGGGGTCAGGGTGCCTGGAGGGGATGAAATGGGCTCCTCATCTTAATGTTTTAAAGAAGTTTGGCCCCTGCCTGGTGTGGCAGGCCGAGATGGGCATGGCTCAGCTGGGGCTGCAGCCATACCGGGGAGTGGCGATGCTGGGAGCAGGGGGGAGCTGGGCTGCACTGCTGGGCACAGGCCAGGGAGCAAACACATCAGTCAGGGAAGGAAGGGTCTGCCATGGGGCACGGTAAGGAGGGAGCTCTGCTCCCTGAAGGCCAGAGTTGGAGAAGCAGCAGTAGCAGACGCAGCACCAGGACACTCTCAGGGTGTAATTATTACTAATATCCTCAGTGTTCCTTTGCACACATACGTGCTCCCCTAATGTACACTGCACATGTAAACAGCCTCCTAGTGACATTTGCATGCCCAATTACATCTGCATATAATTGATTTGCATGCACAGTTGGAGGGTGTTTAAAAACACTGGAGCCTGCTTTGCACTTTCCCACGGCCACCTCCCCGAGCCCACGCGGAGGAAAAGCTCCTCATGCTGGGGCCAAACCCCATCCCAGCCCCACGGGGGGGACACATCTGGCACCGTCTGTGCCCCTCCCTCCCTGCGGGGTGTGCCCTGTGCCGAGCGGGATGGGCTCCCAGCCGTGCCCCTTCCTGCATCTCCATCATCTGCAGCGACCCCAAACCCAACCCCAACCCCAGCCACAGCGCTCGCTGTTTGCTCAGCTCCTGGTATAAGTGACTGGCATCATTCCAAAAAGGATTAAAAGCAGGGAGTGAGAAACATAAAAGCTCATGTAATTACGTGCAAAAAAGCCCCTTAATAATTTATAGAGGGAGAGGGTAAATATCTTCGTGTGTTATTCAAGTGTAGCTCATTGTCCCGTCTGGCTAATACCCAGCGTACACGCATCACAGGCTTTATCCGGGAGGCTGTTTTGCCTTTAATACCTTTCATAAATTATTGAATTTATAAAGAGGAAAGCAGGTGTCATGTCACTCCTATAAACAGCCTGTTAGTTAAAGCTAACGAAGTTGGGGAGCAACAGTTTCCTCCTGGCTTGTCTGCCTCCCACCTCGCTGTCTGTGTTGTCACCTGTGATGCCGCACAGACCCTGAGCTGGGGCAGGGGAGTGGTATTTGCCTAAAAAAAATCTGGCAGCAGATAGATGGCCTGTGGCAGCCCTACCCTCTGGCTTTCTGAGCCTGCTTGTGCCCTCGTGGAGGTGTGAGGATGCAGGTGGAGAGGATCCTTTTTTCCATTCCCAGCTTGCCTGCTACAGCATCACCACTTCCATGTCACCCATGGTCTTCTGGGTGCAGCAATGGACCATCAGCTCCTGGGGGTACCTGAGGATGCTCTGGGCACTGCTCCTGGCAGGAGGGCTACATGAGGGTGAACTCTGAGGGCAGGACAGGGCAGGAGGCAGAGATCTCTAAGGCAGGAGGGCTGAGCACAGATCTGTCTCACTCCAAAACCCACGCCTGTCCCATTTCCAGCAGCCGAGGGCCAGGATGAGCAGCTCAAGAGTCGCTCCTGAGCGCAGGGGATGTGTTTTCAGGCTGGCTGGGGGAAGCACAGCATCTCCCTGGTTTCTGCTGAACGAGGCAGGGTGTTAGAAGGCCGCCTCTAAAAACAGCAGAGGTGTGACTGAGTCAGCAGCACGTGTCTGTGCGAGGGAGTCAGTCCAAGCTCAGGGAAACCAGCGTGTGAGCACGGCCACGCAGCCCTCGCCGGGCAGCCGGGCCCCCCCAGGCTGTGCTCCCCATCTCTGCACTGCAGGACGGAGCTGCTCAGAGAGCAGCTGCTTCGGAGGCTCTGCTTTTGCTTTCACACCCAGGAGAGAGTCACCAAACCCCCACACGCAGCCTCTCCAAATAGAATACATATGCATTAAAGAACAGCCACGGAAAGGGGAGCCATCAGGAGTATTTTAGACAGTTTGGAGTGAGTGCCAAATCTGGATGAATAAGCTGAACGCAGAGGACCCACGCGGAAAATGCTGCCGGCAGTGCCAGCATCACAACGGGCACAGCACGGAGATGGGGACGCACGGAGCAGCCCAAGCTGTGACTGCCAGCAGTGAGGCACGTCCCAGCCTCATGATGAATGCTGGCCCCCGAAGAACACCCAGTAGGGCCTTGTGGGCATGAGAAGAGGGAACTCAAACTATTGATAATCAATTAACTCCTTCAATTACAGCAGCCTAATGAGGTAGCACCAAGTCAACTCTAATGAACATCAGTTTAATAGAGGCAGTTCCTCAGGCGCTGGTTTTTGACTCAATCTTTACAAGGTGGGGAACACTGCAAAAGTATCATGCAATTAATGTCACTAAATGAACACACTCTGCTCTCCGCAGAGCCCACGGCTCGTGGGGGGCTGTTGTAGCACGGGGTGTCCCTGACCCCTGGGGAGGTCCTGCCTGTGCCCAGCCGGACCCCAGCAGGGGGACCCTGCTGGCAGCACGGAGCTCGTTTGTCCGGGCGTGGAGCCCTCAGTTCCTGGGGATGCTGCCGGATGCGTTGGCTGCTGTGAGATGAAGCGGATGTCAGCGGGCCCAGCTCTCCCCTAGAGGCAGGTATTTTTTAGGGTTTTTTTGGTGACGACAGCATAAGTGACAAAACAAATGTCACTGCCCGCTGGCCCCAGTGCCTCCCTGGAAACCTGCCCGGTCCCATGTAGCACAGGGGGAGAAGGGGGAGTGGAGGAGGGATGCAAAGCACCATCCCTAACACGTGCCTGGCATGGGGGCTGTGCCAGCACCCCACTGCACCACGGCTTGCAAGCAGGGCCTGGGGAAGCCCCTGCCCAGCAGGACACTGCTGAGCAGGAGCTGGGGTGGGGATGCCCAGGAAAGCCAGGATCCCTTCGGAAGCACCGTGCCACACCGACCGTGCTGGGGAGGGATTTACATCCTAAGGAGCCTTCAGCGGAGTAAAGACAACCTGACATCTATTTTGGGTCTCAAAGCCAAAGGCTGTATTTCAAATCCACTAATCAGGTGAGAATACAGCAAACCCATGCAGAGCAGAGCTGGGAAGGAGGGGGAGCCTCTGGCTCCTGGGAGCATTCCCCAATCCACAGCAAGGGCCCCATGGCAGTGGTCCCCAGCACCCCATCAGCACCCACCAAACTGGGCTTCCAGGGGAAGGGACCCCTTGTTCTTGAGGGGGCTGAACCCCAAACTCCTGCTGCACTGGGTCTATACAGAGGGGCCCTTTCAGCACCTAAACCTCCATGGGCAGGGACTGCCAGGACCATGCCTTCACCCAAGGCTGTCCAGAGCTGAACTGAGCTGCTGGAGGGCCACTGATGGCGCAGCCCCACTCCCCACAGACAGAGCAGATGGAGGGCACAGGCCGGCTCCCCGAGCCCAGGTGTGTGGTGCTGGGGCTGCCTGTGCCTCTGGATGCCGTGGCAGATGGAGGTGGGTGTGGACTGCCTGTGCTGCCTGCTGGGACCACACAGGGGCTTGGCCACAGCCTCCCTTCCCTGGTGATGGGCTTGGGAGCAGGCTGGGGGCACGGTGGATGGCTGGAAGGGCTCAAATGACAGCAGAGGCACAGGTCAGGTAATTCACCCACGTGGATGTATTTGCGAAAGCTTCTGGGTCTGAGCACCGTTCCCAGAGGTGCAATGTATGGGAAGATGACCTTTGGTCCAGCTTGGGGAGGGTAAAGGGAGAAGAAGATATTCCTGCTCTCTCTGCCATTCCTGGGCAGAGCTGGGCCACACTTGCATGGGAAGAAGGACTCAGGAGACCCAGGATCACTGGAGCTGGCAGGGATAAGCCAGAAGGGAAGTGCAAGGTAGAGGACTGGAGGGGGAAGGAGAGACATGAGTAGAGACACACAGGAAAGGGAACAGCCCTGCATGCCTGGTAGGCCCACACAAAAAACCGAATCTGGGCATCTCCAGTTCCCATGAGCAATATATCTGAGACCAGTGTATCCAGCAACAGCCCCCAGCTCTTCCCAGTCCAACAGCACTGACTGCAGATGCCAACCTTGGGGCTGTCGGACCCTGTGCCCACAAGGATCTGCACAGATCCCCCCGGCTCTGTCCAGCCTCTGGATGAGCAGGGGGTGCTCGTCCCTTCCAGTCCTCCCAGTGCCCATTCACCCTGCAGGGAGGGGACACAGGGCACTGGCTGTGGCTGGTCTCCCCCAGACCACTTTGTCACCATTCCTAAGGGCCAGAAAAGCTGCTGAGATTGTCTTGGGAGTGTGAAACACCGGGGGAGACGGGTGCAGGCTGCTGCACTGAGGATGCTCACAGAGCTGCTGTAATGACACAGCCACGCAGCTCCAGGCACCAGAGATTATTCTCGTCTCTTTTCTTGTTTGGTCGACTTATTCAAAGACTATTAGTGGATTAACTAAAATTCTTATGATGCTGGAGCAGCATCTTGGCAGGGGTTTACGGAGGTGGAAGGGGCATTTTTCATGGGCAGCTCTCATGTTACCCTGGAGCAAGTCTGCAGCTGGGTGGGCTTGCCAGAGGAACAAGAAGAGGCTCAGAGTCCTGGCAGCAGCCACTCTCTTCTCCAAGCTGGCAGTGCTGTAGAGGAATTGTCTGGAGGGCAGCAGTGGCTGGCAAGCCCTGTGGTCCCTCCTGCTCTCTCATGTTTGTCTTGAAGCTTCTGGGCTCCATTTCACAGGAAGGGCTCGGGGACACAGGAGACTGAACCCAGGGATGGGGAAAGTCTCTCCACACCTTCTGTTGCTACATCTTCCTTCCCACAGGTAACTCCCCCACTGGGGCTGTTGCTTTTACAAGCTCTGCTTCCTCGTCCAGAAGGTCCCAGGGCCGTGCCCTGGTATCCCCACAGCCCACAGACAAAGGACCTCACAGCATCCCTTGTTTTCTCAGGCTGCCTTGGCGCGTGTGGCAGAGTCTTCCCCCTTCCCACCCCCTCCTCATCAACTGGCAAAGCCCCAGCGGTTTCCCCCAGAGAGCGCGCGGTGAGACACAGCATGAAACAACTGCACATAATTAGAGGATTGAATGGGGTATGGGAGCAGAGCAGGGAGCTTGCAACATCCATAAATAGCTCGTCTTGCCGAGCTGCTTAACTCCTTGCTTGTTCTTGCCAAAGTGCAGACCCCAAAGGGATGGTGCCTGTGCATGAATAGGGGTGGAAAGTTCAGAAGTGTATTTTTAAACCATTCAAGCTGTACTCGAGCTGAGTGATACGTTATTGTCTCTATGTGTCACTTGAAATGTCTTATGAATGCAAGAAATAAAAAAAAAAAGCCACCATTTTGCCTCTCTACACTCCCACCCCTCTGCTTCTACCCAAATAATGTCAGGCTAGAGCTGACAGGCGAAAGGAAAGCACCACAGGCTAAAGCTGCTTAAAAGCAGCCTGAAAAGCTCCTCTCTGGAAGGAAGAGCCCTGGCTGGTGGGGCAGTGAGCAGTGGAACTGGCAGCAGGCACCTGCAGGCAGCAGTGTGCCAGAGCCTGCCAGGAAAATACTGGGGTGCCCAGAGAGTCCCCAGCAAGGACAGCAGGGCTGTGTAGCAGCAGGCAGACAGGCTGGACATCAGGAAAAAGTTCTTCAGCCAGAGGGTGGCTAGTCACTGGTACAGGCTCCCCAGGGAAGTGGTCACAGCACCAAGCCTGACAGAGTTCAGGAAGTGTTTGGACAACGCTCTCGGGCATCTGGTGTGACTCCTGGGGGTGGCCCTGAGCAGGGCCAGGAGCTGGACTCAATGAGCCTTGTAGGTCCCTCTCAACTCAGCATATTTTGTGATTCTGTGACTGTGGGTCAACTAGTCTTGACTGTTGTCCCATAAGAACAAGGGACCTCCCCCTGCTACCCCACCCGGGGTCAGTGTAGGACGGCATCACCTCAGTTCTGCCCACCCTGAGCTCTGAGGCCCCTCTGGGTGGCTGGCACTTGGTGACAGTGACAGTTCCTGGGGCTGGCAGACAGCCTCAAGCTGTGGTTGGAGACAGAGATCCCAAGGAGCCTGACAAACAGCTGGAGCCATGGTGAGATACAGCGGGACAGAGGGAAAACAAACCAGAAACTCACTGGGAAATCATTTTTCTCCTAAATGGGGCAGATATAATTAAGCAGCACGGGCTTTATGAATGATACCAGCTCTGCCTTGAAACACATCATTACCTCTCTCTGTTAGAGCAGTGTTTTTAAATACATACTTCCTCTTCCAGTGCTAGAGGAGAAGGCTCTGTGGCTGGGATGCTGGGCTATTTGCTAATCACCTCTTATTTCACCTAGAGGCAGGGAAGTGCTGAGCTCTGGCTTTCCTGTGCACACACCTCTGCTCCAAATCACTGCTGGCCACTCTCCCCTTCCTCTCCTCTCTGCCACCATGGATACCAGAGGGGAGGACCTGATACCAGAGGTGCTGAACCTGCATCCTCCAGCCCCAGAGGGTTTGAGCCTCCCTGTGCCAAACCTGCCCGGGATCCCCGTGCCAGAGGTCACCCCAAACCCCTCTACCCAAGCTATGTGAGCCCCTCACCATATTGTTTTCCTTGTTTTACAGAACCTGGGGCTCCAGGGGATGAAATATTTCACTGACTGTTGAGCCAAGCTGGTTTCCCCCATGTGGCACCCTCTGCACCCAGCGGGGTCTGGGTGTTCTCCTCAGCTTGGTACAGTTTGGGCCTTTCTGTTCCCAGACAAGTCTCCCAGCCTATGCCATGTCTGCCATGAGTGCTCACTGCAATGGATTAGAGAGACCCGAGCAAGAACGAAGGGCTTTTGTACTAGAAATTGAAAGTTGATGGAGTGTGTCATGGGAAAATGACAACAACCTACTGTACCTCGAAAGACAATTATTTTTCCCTCATTGGAAGTGATTGAATTTTTCCATCAGTGACACCAGCAACATTGGCGACACCAACAGCTCTCTTATGGAAAGGCTCCTTCCCAGCTGCACACCTGAATTTTCTCACACCTGCTCTGCTTCCTGTGCTGTGGCAGGACATGCTCAGGTCACAGCCAGTACAGAGACCACCCTCAGCTGGGTGTGCTCTCCCTCCCCATCCCTGCACTCCTGCAGACCCTTGCTTCCCTCAGCTCTGCTCCTCTGGACTTATCCTGAATATTCTGTGATTCTGTGAATATGCCAGGGCTGGAAATCACACTATTAAGTCATGTTGCTTCACTGTGACCAGCCATGGTAGCAGGACTTGCATCAAAGTACTGGGGCCGTGCTCAGTGTCTGATGTAGGTACTCACCCTGGAAAAACAAAGGGCTGGGAGACATGGTGACCTTTCTAGAGATGGGGAAAAGGGTCAGGCAGCACCTCGATCTGCTGTGGGATTGGAGTGTTGGACAGCACCCTGGAGAGCCTGCTCTCCCTGCAGACCTGGAGCACCGTGCCCTGGACACTCGTGCTGGACACTGGCCTGGGGACACCCTGCAGCCACATCTCACCCCAGGGTGAAAGATAGAGCCAAAAGCCCCTTCTCTGAGTGATTTTGGCCCAGAATCTGGAGTAGCACAAGCCCCAAGGGCTTTGGGATAGGTTCCTGTGTGCGCCTGGGGCACAGCTGTGCTTTCCACAAGCTCCTTCCCATTCCCTAGGTGCTTCCCCCACAACCCAGCCTGAGTTAGTCCCTGCTGGCAGAGGGCCAACCTGGTTGATTAAGACACATGAACTAATGAAGGAGCCACAGTGAAGCACCAGGAGCCTGCTGCATCCCATTGCACCCACCTGCACTGGGAGCTGTGCAAGGCTCCTCACAAACCTCGTCCTCCTCCCAGCACAGACCAAACCTGAAAGCCTGGGAGCACCGGAGGATGCCACCACCCCACCTCACACACCGTCTGGGGGACAGCGGTGACAGCGGGACCACGTCCACGCTGCGCAGGGTGACAATCCCAGCGGGGAGGACTGGGGGGGAGTGGCAGGTCGGGATGAGGGGTGAGGCTGGCACAGGCAGGACGTCACCCCGCCCGCTCCGTGGGCGCCACGCGAGCCGGGGCTGCGGAACGCGCAGGCTCCAGCAGCGCTCAGAGCCCCATATGCTGTGTGGGCTGGGAGCACATATGTTAGATACACACACATCTACGTGTGCCTGCGTATATATATACACAGACATGCATGAGAGGGACCATTATAGATACAGATTTACATATACAGTCAACACCAGCAATTACTGCGGGATTTTGAAGACAGCAGAATCAGCCCCAGATATCAGAACATGCCTATCTTTATCCCTGCCCTCTCAGCCTGTGCCTTTGGTCAGGCTGGCAAATGCCACGTGCCAGATCCCCAGCTGGGGAGCGTGCTGGGGGGAAGCAGGGCTGCCCATCTCCCACACCTGCACTCTGTCCCAGGAAGGAGCAAAGCATCTTCCCTGGCCATGCACAAATCCTACAGCCCAGCAGGGATCCGGGGGGATACATCTGCCCAAACACAGCCTGCATCCATGGACAAGCTGGATGAACTGCTCTATTGCTAATGGAGAGAAAAGGCCTCTCAGGGGCAGGATTAATCTCCTTCTAAGGTGGCTGCCTGAGAAAGGTCAGATGAATTTTGCCTGGACGTGCCTTTTTCCTCCCTGCTGACTATAAATGTCATCCAGCCAGTGGGCTCCAAGGCAGGTACCTACAGAGAGGCCACATGCAGACACGTAACAGGGATTCAAGTCCATAGTTGCTGCCCTGGATCAACCCTGGTGCTGCACGGATCCACAGGCAGGACAGGGAGGCAAACCCGGCTCGGGATTTGAGACCCTGAGATGTCTCCCAGGCACACAGCTCAGCTGGTAAAAAGTTCATCTTGGTAAGTGAAACTTTTCCATTCATCGTCTGCCGTAGCCCCAAGCAGCATCACCCAGCTGTAAAGTACCTCAGAGTTGACTCAATGTCACATTTAAGTGCTGGAGGCATCAGAATTCAGGATGCTTCAGAAAGGTTATGTAAACCATTACATCAAATCCTGGGAGAGTTATTAAGGTGAGCAGCAGAGCATAGGAGAATGGGTGATTATCTCACAGCAGTGCTGTGGAACCACACCAGCAATGGCCAACAGAAGGATGTAACTCATTCTCCTTACAAGCCCAGTTTTGTTTCCCCCTAATGTGTCCTTAAAAAAAAAAAAAATCTGTCCACCAAAAAATTCTCTACTCTGGAATATAATTATTTGTGAGAGTCTCCAGTTAAGCAGCTAAGGCACTGGGGAGATAAGAAAGTATGAAAAGGGGAAAGTTTCTAACTTTTATTGGACAAGTCTTCTATTCCCCCTCCCCACGTTAGAAATGTCTTATTTCAAATTCAGTATGGTCTATTAACTCCAAATTTATTTTATTAATCTGAACTTGTGCCTTTGGGGGCTTGGGGGAGGCCTGCATGGTTAATTTTGGAGTTATTTGCTATGGACTCATGAAGCTCTCAGAAGTGCGTGGGCTCCCCAGCGAGGTTCTCCAGTGGGCAGAGCTTGTCCTTAAGGACATGAAAGCATCTGCAGGGGCCTGCAATTTTTCAGAGTTTGGAATAGAGCCAGCCAGATTGAAAGACATTTAGAAATCTTCAGGATCAGCAAATGTATTTTGTAAAGCACAGAGCTGACCTGTTTGGGTTAAATAATGGTAAGAATTTTGTGGGGGCAACACAACTGGGAATTGCAGGCCCAAAGCAGCCAGCTGAAGGACTAACATTAAGTCAGGAGTCATCACACTGAAAACCTGTGGTGCTGGTGGCACAGAACAGCCAAGAAATGCTAATTATAACAATATCCCTGATGGACATCCTGCAGCATCCTGCCCAGAGTGCTCTCACATGGCAATGCTGCCTCCTCCTCTGAAAAGGCACAGAAACCACAGGGAGACAGCCAGAACTGTCTTGCAGAACTCCTAATCCCACAGGATTTACACACCCCATCTCCATGCCAGCAGCCTGCATCCTCTGGGTGAGCCACTGGGATGTTGCTGAGTTGGGCCCTGTCACCAGGGTGAAACAAGGAGCAGATCCTGTGGCAGACTGATCCATCCTTAGCACACAGCCCCAGTCCTAAAGCTTTCACACTGGAGTCTGGGAATGCAGGGAAGTCCATCCTGGAGTCTGCACACAGGAATGGGGACAGGGCGTGTGCTGGCAGGCACGGCAGTCCTGGCAGCATCTCCTGCACAGGACACACGGGCTCTGCCTTCCCAGCCCCCAGGCGGAGGAAGATGAGGCATCGCTGAGTAACTGGGTGAATTCCTGGGCCAAGCAGGCGGCGGGAGGAGCCCCGGGTGCCAGGATAAAGCTCAGCCCGAGGGCTGTGCTGCTGTCACCCCCTCTGGTGGGTTATGACTGCAGCACGTGCCCCTGGCTTCCCTCCTCCGTGTGCTCAGCCGGGCATAGCCGGTGTCAAACACGGGGGCAGTGACTCACAGTGGCTCTGGCAGCACACGGGCAGTGTCTGGGCTGAGCTGTGTGACAGTCCTGGAGAGCTGTGCCTTTCAATGCCACCACAGTACTCCTCAAATCCCGAAAATGCTGCTACTGAATAACCCCTGGACACGAGCTTGGCCCAGCCATGCCCACAGGGAGCTCTTTGGAGGGTGCTGGGCTCCCAGTCATGCTGTGAGAAGGTGCTGCTGTAAGCAGCTCACCCAGACCCTTGAAGAGGGACATCTTGTCCCCAGAGGTGGCAGGGGACCTGTGCCCATGGGACACATGAAGGAGCATCTAGGCTGGCATCAGCCTCAACCTGCTCTATGCACAAAAGGAGCCCTGGCTCTTGGGCTACCAGCTGGCACCTTTCACTGATGCTAACATTCATTTAAGAAAAATTACAAATACCCCAAACATGGGCTAATTAGCTAATGACATTATTTTGGCCTGATGTGCCATATAATTAAACAACTAATAAACGGCAAGAGTCCTGTGTTGCTGAGGCTCCTGAGTCAATACCATGCTATTACCACGGTATAATTGAGTTTACTGAGAACCTCAGCACAGACATCCCAGAGCCCATGCAGGAATGGTATTGAAACAGCCACCAGAGACCCACCTGCTGGATAAAGGAGAAAGACAAATCTTTTAATCTACAATACAGCCCGGAGTCACACACAGAGAAGAAAAGTTTGTGCTTCACACTGTGGTAAATGCATTTGCTAGAGGAGGGTACATGCCTCCCAAGAGGGGCTACCTGTGCAAGAGCTGCTCTGGCAGCACAACAGGCTGCCAGAGCTCCAGGGAGGGTGGGATGAAATGTGGCTTGTCCTCACTTCCACAAAAGTGAGGACTTCCAGGAGCCTATTTCTGTTTCATTTTTCTCCATCAAAAAGGTGCCTCTTTGGATGGATTTCTGATGACAGAACCAAAGATGCTCTGGGGCTACTGAGAGATCTCAGAGGTGGCTCAAAGCTTCCTCCTGCAGCCCTGACCTTTGTAGACCAAGTGCCCCAACCTAAGACTCTGCTGGCAGGCTGCAGATGGGCCAGGAGCTGGATTTAGGGCTGCAAAACCCTCTTTGGGTTTTTTAGCACTAATAGGGAAGAAGGAGATGAGTAGGTTGGCAACCAAGCTCTCATTTGAGTCATGAAGCACCTACAGATGTCAGTATAATTTGCTGTCCCTGGGGTGGGGNGCACCTGTGCTCCAGCTCACCCTGCTCTTTCTCCTCACCTCCCTGTCTTGGCAATACCAGGCAAGAGCTCCTTGCACTCCCGAGCACTCAGGCAGGGCCTGGAAGCTCTGCCGGCGCCGGCAGCGTCTCTCATCCGCAGGCAGAGGCACACGGCTCTCGGCCCGCGCTGCTCTCAGGTTCCTGCAGGGCAGCAGTGGGCAGAGCCGAGCCCTGCTGCCAGGCTGAGGGCTTGCTGGCCCTGCAGTGGCATCTCCTGGTGACAGTGCAACAGGAGGACAGGCCACTACAAGGGATGGATGTGGGGCGGCATAGCCAGGAGCCACGGCAGGGCTGGGTGTTGCCGCAGGCCCCCAGCTGGGTAATATTTAGCATTGACTCTATGATTCAGAAGGCTGATCAATTGCTTTATTATTATATCATCTTATAGTATATTTTACTATACTTATATTACACTATATTATAGTAACAAGAGTTCTTACTAACTAATTAGCTAGAAAACTTGTGACTCTCTCTGCTGAGACTTGACACAGCTCTGAATCCAATTGGCCATTGAATCTAAACACCATCACCAGAATCCAATCCAGCAACCACCTTGGGTAAACAATCTCTAAACACATTTTACATGGGCACAACAACGAGCAGAGATAAGAATTGTTTTGATTCTCTTCTCTGCTTCTCTCACAGCTTCTCTCAGGCAAAATCCTGAGAAAGTCTGTGCCTGCTCTCTGTGGCCAGAGAGCTGCTGCCATAGCTGGGGACCTGCACTCTTCACATGGGGTGAGACAGTGGCTGCAGCTCAGTAGGTGCAGCTCACATCCAGCACCTGCATCCCNTTGAGGTGCTCAGAGGTGATTTTGCTATATGGACATGTCAGGCAATGAGCACATGACCTTTGTGCACACCCCCCACCCCCCCCGAGTCCAAGCTCCCCTCCCGTGCGCTCCCCTCCCCGCAGCCCTGCTGCCGTGTCCCCAGATGCACCTGTGCTCCAGCTCACCCTGCTCTTTCTCCTCACCTCCCTGTCTTGGCAATACCAGGCAAGAGCTCCTTGCACTCCCGAGCACTCAGGCAGGGCCTGGAAGCTCTGCCGGCGCCGGCANTTATATCATCTTATAGTATATTTTACTATACTTATATTACACTATATTATAGTAACAAGAGTTCTTACTAACTAATTAGCTAGAAAACTTGTGACTCTCTCTGCTGAGACTTGACACAGCTCTGAATCCAATTGGCCATTGAATCTAAACACCATCACCAGAATCCAATCCAGCAATCACCTTGGGTAACCAATCTCTAAACACATTCTACATGGGCACAACAACGAGCAGAGATAAGAATTGTTTTGATTCTCTTCTCTGCTTCTCTCACAGCTTCTCTCAGGCAAAATCCTGAGAAAGTCTGTGCCTGCTCTCTGTGGCCAGAGAGCTGCTGCCATAGCTGGGGACCTGCACTCTTCACATGGGGTGAGACAGTGGCTGCAGCTCAGTAGGTGCAGCTCACATCCAGCACCTGCATCCCACACTGGATGCACTAAATGCAGCCCAGAGGAGCCGGAGCCTGGGCAGGCAGCCCCATCCCAGGGGCTGCAGCCACAGTTGGTACAGCCTCAGTGCTCCTGGAGAGTTTCTGGGAGTGTGAGCAGGACTGACAGGCTGCAGCTGATGGGCTGGGTGGGCAGCACTCCTCTGAGCAGGGCCCTGGCTCTGCTGCCACCTGCATCCCCACCATGGCCCTGCTCCGGTAGCTCATCCTCATCCCACAGAGCTCCTCAAGAAAAGAAGGCTAGAGACAGAGAGATGAGAGCCCAGAGGGACCACTCTCAGCCTATACTCCCAGCTCTTGCTTAGCACAAACTACACCATCCCCAAGGAGCTCCACAGCAAATCCATAAGGGTTCTGCACTTCACCCGCTGCCGGTATTTAAAGCAGACAACCTCAGGAGCGAGGCTGGAAGCAGACTAAGCCTTGATCCTGGAGCACGAGGAGCTCCCCAGGGCAGTGGGAGACGGATGATGGCTGGGGGATGGTGAGCAACAGGGCTCCATCAAAAGAGGGGCAAAACCTGAGCTTGCAGGAGGGCAGGGAGCGGGTGCCTGGCAGCACCATGGCTGCAGGCAGCAACGCGAGAGGTGCCAGGAGCAGAGGCTGGTGGAGCGCCGGCAGCTCCGGGGGAGAGGTGGGTGTGCAAAGCTCAGCGACGGCAGAGCTGCTGCTGACAGTGAGAGGCAGCTCCTGTCATGAGCGTGAGCCAGGCTCTGCCAACACAAACACCCAGACTGCTGAAAACAAGATGTGCGGCCACGCGTCTCGGCCATCAATCAGCAGCACGCAGGGAGCGCGCTGCGGCCGCTCCGGCTGACGCGGGGGAGGGCTCGTGCTTTCCCTGAAATGCCTCCATGGGGGTCCTGGGCAGCCCCACCAGGCTCTGGCCAGGAGAGGACGACCGTGCCCGGGTGGCAGGAATGGTCTCCATCCTCCTCACTGGTCAGGGAAATCCTCCCACCTCCCTGGCTGCAGCTCAGCCGCTTTCCTCCCTCAGGGAGGGACTGAGGAAGAACATTGAACACCCGCTGCTGCTTTGGAGAGGTGCTTGTGTGGAGAGTGATTCCTGCAATCAAGAATTACTCACAGAGCACTCAAAAGCCACGCCGAGGGCAGGCAGGGTGTACCTGCACAGACAGGAGCCCACCACGGTGGGGCCACTGCCTGCCACTCCCAGTGGCTGCAGCACAGGACAGCCTTGTCCTGGCAGAGCAAAGAGGCTCCGGGCATCCAGGGCTGCTTCCTCACATGCTAGAGGAACATCAGGTGAATGGAGACTTCCCCCAGTGCTGGGGTGGACACCTGGTGTGACCCCAGGGACTCACCTGTGCCAAACGCCAGGAGTTCAGCTCATGGCAGGAGAAGACACCCAGACTCCAACCCGCTGGGATGGAGCCTGGGGAAAACAGGTGGAGAAGAGCAGGCAGTTTGCACACCAGTGCTGGCTGGAAGTCACCACTGGAAGTGCACCCATCACAGGGCAGCATCCAGACTCCTGAGGCACCACCAACCCCCCCAAAAGAGCCTGCCCATGGCTGAGCTCCAGTTCCTTCCTCTGAGCCACACTGCTCTGCTTTGCCGTGAATGCAAAGTTTAAGCACCCCCTGTGTCTTCCCTTTTATCTTTCATTTCTCTGCTGACATTTTGAAGGAAATTTGCTCTCCTCCTTGAAGCACGGAAATCCGTGTCCAAGAGTGCTGGGGCCCAAAAAGCTGGGAAGATAAACATATTTGGACGTGTGATTTCACAGCGGCTAGGCTGATAGCTCTCAGAGGTCGGGTCCTGTCCGTCAATTACCCGCAATGTGCATCCAGACGTGATATGGGAGAACAAAACCTGACTCATTAGAGGGGAAGAGAGGTGAGTGAACACCAAGGCTGGTTAAAGAGAGCGGCTCATATCTCAAGGAGTAAAGGGAGAAACTTTTCTCCTGCTCTTTTTCCCCACTCCAACAAAAGGCTACAACATCTGGGAGACACAGCACAGCCTGCACAAGCCCACCACTGCCCCACAGAGCATTGCCATGTGGCATCAGCATGACACAGAAGGCACTGGCAGAGATGACTTTTGGGCATGAGATGTGGCATGGAACAGAATTTGCAGAAGAGACTTTGAAATGGAAACATTTAGAATGGGATTTTAAAAGATATTCAAGCCCCTCTCTCTTCCCTCTGGCCTGCAGGTACTTAGGAATGCTTTGCACATAAAGAATTATTTGTCTAATATATCACGTTAGAATGCGAGATGACATATCCAGGACAGACTTTTGTACAAAGCAGAGTTTTAAAAGCAGAATTTTAGCAGTCCCAGGCGGGACCAGGGCATATAAAGCATGCGGGAGGATGAGCAGTGATTTCTCTTTAGCCCAGGCAAGGATTTTTGTTTGAATTCTCTGTCCCTAGGAAAGACAATTATCACTGGCACCTCTGAGCCCAGTGCAGCCCCAGAGGGAGGTTGCAGAGAGCTGTGGTGGGTGATGGGGTGGTCCCAGGGGGTCACAGCAAGGTGGGGGGAACTGGATGTTAATTTCAACACTTTACAGATGGGAGCAACAGGCAGGGAGTGATGGAAGTTGGCTCTGGTCCTCCAAGCCACTTGCCCCCCCTTTGGCTTCCAAGATTCAAGCACTAAGTTGACAGCAGGATTAAGCAAAAAGAATAATCACAGTCAGCCTCATCACTTTTCCCTGGGGAGGGCCTCATAGAGTGTGGGTGGGGCTGCTTGGCTTGGGACTTCCCAGGCAGGGGGTGGACTCCAACCCCATCCCCCTCTGCCATGGGGGGGAGCCTTCCGTTCCCCTCTGTGCTTTGGCATCATCCCATCTGTGCCTTGGCATCCCAAACCTGGGGCCAACATGGCCTCAGTGGACCCCCTTTGCAGGTCTCTCCTCCTGCAAGTGCTTTCTCCTCTCTCACAAGTGCTTCTCAGGGTGTTGTTTCCTTTCTAGCATGCTAATCCCTCTCCTGAGTACAAACTGCTGCAGTCTTCAGAGGGACAGGGAAATATTTCTGTTCTGCATACTCCACAGATCCTCCTCTGCATGGAAACAGACACTATCATTATTGGGATTTCTCTTTTTAACATCTTGGCTGAGGAAACTCTGTCCTATTGAGCCTTTGCTAAGCAGAAATGAGGGAGAAGAGGTGCAAACCAGCCAGGCTCCTGCAGCGAGTCTCTCTTTCCTGCCACTCCACAGGGAGTCTCCACTGCTTCCAAGGTGGAATTCCATACTGGAGGTGGCATGTGACATGCCCTAAGGCCCTGTGACAGTGGACAGTGTGCACAGGGGATGCTGTGGCAGGGCAGGGGGGCTCAGCTCCAGGAGCAGGTGGACTCCAGGGCCCTGCCATGCTCCCAGCTCCTCAGGGAGAGTTGGAGGCTGGGATCTTGCTTGCAGACCCTCAGTGCAAGGTGCAAGGGGTCCTGACTGAATGGTACCTGGGGTTAAGACATTTCAAAGGCCAGTCCAGGTGGAGATAATGCTGAGTGAGGGTACACAGCACTACCCTTCCAGGTAAATGGGGAGACAGTCCATATCCATATCTATTTATATATGTAGAACTGAGCACTCAGACCAACACAAGCCCACAGGAGCCCTCCCCTCATGCCAGCAGCCCCCCAGAGTGGGGGCAAAGGCTGCCCTGCTTTAACAACCATGGCACCAACCTAGATTAAAACTAATTCATCAGAAAATGGATTAATTGGTTGAGGAGGAATTAAAATGAAGCGATCACACACATCCAGGCTCAAGGGCCCAGGGTCAGGCAGTGCTGAATGGTTTTGCCCATTCTGGACCTGCATGGATTACCCTGGCCAGTGTGGGGATGGGTTCACTGGAAGAACACCCAGATCCCCACCTGGCAGGGAGCGTTTTGCAGGGTTGGCAGTGCCTGCAGATACACAGGTGGCTGAAGTTTTGAGCTTCTCAGGTAGAGGATCATATTACTCTGGAAATGGAGGATCAAATTATTCCATTATTCCCCAGGAAGGGGATTAAATTACCCTGGAATTAGAGGATTAAATTACTCACCAAGGGAGAGGATTGAATTACTTTGTGAGTTGTGGGATTAAAACACTCTGCAGGTGGCAAGCTCAAAATAGACCTTCACACAGAAGGCAGGATTAAATTATTCTATGGCTGGTCAGGGAAAAAGCCCCAAACCACCATACTCTGGAGGAAGCCATATTAAATTATTTCTGGAGATTAAATTGCTCCACAGGCTTGCTGGATCCCAGTGCTGTGGAGCAGACCATCTGCTTGGGAAGGTGTGTGGATACCCAAGCATGAACAGCCATATGATGGGGTCCCGCTGGTGGTACCCGAGCGCCTCCTGGCACCGCGCGCCCGGCGCCTGACAGTTTTGACTATATTTATTTGCACGTCAAGGTTGGGAGCCTGGCAGGGCTGGGCTCTGCTCCCCCGCACCATCCGGGAAATCCGAGGGGATCCCAGGTCACCTGGGAGCACGAGGCAGACCCAGGGAATTGAGCCAAATCTCAGTTTGGTTTCTTAAGGGAGGTTTTATCTCCTTTTCCTTTTTGCATTGAGCAATGGCACCACTGTGTATGTGGGGCAGCAGATCAAAGCCCTCCTTGCTACCAACCAGGACCAGCTCTCCTCCCCAAATTCCTCACTTCCAGCCATCACCTCCTGTCCCCTCTGAGCCGTGGGCTCAGCTCTCCACCTGGCATCTCCCACGGGAGCCGGTCAGCAGTGGCTGGAGCGTGCCAGCGCTGTCAGCCCTGACTCACTCTGCTGTGTCTCCTTCCCTGGTGCCTGTCACTGCCTGTTCCCACTGATGGTGACAAATTGGCATTTGAAACTCGTATTGGTATTTTTTATGCTGATTTCTTTCTGAGGCTCCACTGCTGAGAGTTCGAGAGAGAGAAAGAGAATGAGCATTTTAGGATAATCTTAAAAGCAGAAAAATTATTACATGTCAAACACCGAATGGGGACTTTAAAAGGCTCCCAGGTGGGCTGCAGAATTAAATGTTTGGAGGCTTTTTTCCCCCAGTGAGGTAAGGAATGGCAATGTCACCATAGCAACTGCAGGGCACATTCTGGGCAGCAGCTCAGGCATCGGCAGGAGCTGGGGCTGCCCCAGCCCCTCTGCACAGCCTGTGGGGTGCAAGGGGTTGGGATGGCTCCAACCCTCACACACCTGAGCCCTGCAGCCAAGGTGTCTTGGGAGCTGTGGGGTGACTGGCATGAGATACACCATGGTCAAAGGCTCCCAGAGACCCATGGGATGGGGTCTGTGTTCCTGGTGAAGGACCCTGCTGATCACCTCAACCCCTCCTGGTTTCTCCATCCCACCTGCTCCATTCCCTTGCACCAGGGCTGGGTGCTCCCTGCATCCATTTGGCTGGGTTCCTGCAGGGATGGAGAGGCACCTGGGACCTGACACTCCTGACTCAAAGAGGGGCTCCAAGCTGCCCCAAACCACCAGGGAAAAGCAGCTGAAGATCTCAGTTGTGTGGCCTGGGATCCCTTGGCTTTGTGGCTTCTGAACCACACAGGAACGTTGTCACCTCCCCAGCTGCACAAGAGGCTCATCTGCCTCCTGCCTGCCACTGTTTCCTTGTTGAATTTCTGAGGCTGCTGTGAACAGGGGAAATCATCACGAGCAACCAGGGGTTAATTGAGTGTTAGTTAACTCCTGGTGCTCTCACCGGGCCTACCAGGGTTGTAGTAATTAGCACAACCTGAGCTGGCTCATTAATGAGCTTTGCAGGAGAGTCACAGGTAGTAGGGGGGTTAAACTGGCTTGATTACTTCTCTTCTCCATTAGTACCAGCCACTGAGAAAGGATTTGTGGGAGGGAAACTGGTTTCTCTCCTGATGAAGCCGGATATGCCCTGGGACAGGGCTAATCCCATGGGAAGGGACAGGGACAGCAAAGCTTTGCCCATGGCAGGTGGGGAGGGCTCAAAACCAGCTCAGCTCTGGGCTGAAAACTGCTGTGATCCCTGTCAGAGCCACAGTTTAGCTGCAAATTATGATGATGATGATGATGATGGTGATGAAGGGAAATGTTCAGCAGCTACCAAAGGCTGTCATTTTCCAGGGGCTCCAATTCAATTTGTGATGTACACCCATCCTCGATGGCTCTGCCCGCAGCAGTCCATCAGACAGAGGGATCCCAGCCAGAGACAATCCTGACATCCAGCTGGTGGCCACCACATGAGGAGGGTGGCCCAGTGCTCCACAGCTGGTGGCCTCCCTCACCACCTTCCTTCCTCCCCCATAACACATGGCTCCACAGGCTCCCTGGGAAGCTGGATTCCAGCTCCTCTTCTGCCTGCCTTGGAGTCAGATTTCCCATATGCTGGGAGGTGACCCTGGACACTGGGTCCTGTGGGGCACTCAGAGCCATGCTGGATATCCCAGACTCGCTGGATCCACCACCTGGCTCCAGCAGCTGCTCCCCAGATCCCACATCAGCTCCTCTGCTCTCCTGCCCTGCTGCTGCTCCTCATCCTGGCAGGGGTTCACTGAGCCCAGGAGGAAGCTCCCCAAGCAGCACAGGGGGTGTGGCAGAGCTGGGAGCCAGCAAGGCCAGCTGCAAACCCAAATGCTGCCCAGCAGAGGCAGGGAGTGATTAAAGCCCTCCTTCCCTTGCAGGTGGCTGGGCTGGCCAAGTCATGCAGGATGGATGCTGCTGTCTAGAGGCAGCAGGGAAGGTTCCCCTCAGCACCAGATTTATAGAGAGGCTGTAGATCAATAACCAGCAGCCTCTGACCTTGAAAGCAGAAGCACAGAGGGCTGTAGAGTGTCTCCCTCCTTTTTCTGGGCAGGAGGTGCCCATTTGGGAGGTGATAATCCATGGGAAGGCTGCCAACAGGAGCCCCACAATCCCTGGAGGGGATGCACACACAGAAGAGGTTTCCTCACATGCTACACACACGTTTCTCCTTCTAGCACCCCTGTACCCTTGTTTTCCTCCTCCCTCATGCACCCAAATAGACAGACTGGCCTCACATCCCAGGCAGGGGTGGGAATCCAGCTCCTGAGCCTGCTCAAAGCACCTGACTGAATGATGTGGCACACCGGGAGATGAGGGAGCAGGCAGAGAATCCAGCTTGGCTCTACCTTCCCTGAACTTGTTGTAGATGCCAACAAAACCTGATTTTTGGAAGGGGGTAGAGTTCCAGGAAGTCCAGGGATATCCCTGATGAAAAGGGGACAATTTGATTTTGTGAAGACTCATCCTAGGGTGAAACACTATAGTTTATTTCAGAAAGCAAGCACTAGCCTTGCTGCCAGCAATGGGCAGCTCCTGCTTCCAAGAGCAGGGTGGAAGCATAGAGATGGGCATCTTCTTGTATGGATGGTGGGAATGCCATCCCTTCTCCCAGCTGAAGGAGGGGATGTGGCACCCAGCTCTCCCCCCCTCCACCTTCTCAAACACTGGGGCCTCAGCTCAGAGGGCTTTTTTTTTTTCCTCATGGGCAAACAAAGTGGAAAATGAATTCCTTTAGATAGCAAATGAGTTTAATAGAAATGGTGATGGAGTTAGGCTGTGCCAGGAATGTTAATCCATGCTCGATGTGGCCGGACTCTCAAGCAAGGCAGGGCGGGAGGAGGAAGGCTGCAATTAAGAGCAGAAACATGAAGTCTGTGTCCAGAGAGTGGCCCCAGCTGCTGGCCACTCCTTGGCAGGTCCTGGGGAACACCAGGCAGGATGGGACCCAGCTCTCCAGCCACTCTTCTTCCACCAAGGCCCAATACACTGAGACAAGGGGGGACAGCTCGTTGGTCCTTGCCTGTAACCAGTGAATTTTGTATGGAAGGCTCCAGAAGAGAAGCAAGTGCCAGCACAGCAGGAGGGACACAGGGCAGGCTGAGAACTGGTCCTGGCAGAGCCTGTGCTTCCAAAGCCTGGGGCTCCTGGGTCACCAGGGAAGAGACTTGTGAGCTAAGTGGGAAAACCCACTGCGTGGAGCACAGCAGCTCTGCCAGCTCACAGACAGCTCTGGAGAGCATCCAGATCCACCCCAGGGCAGCTGAGATTTCAGCTGAGGTCTTTGTAAACAGAGTAACACAAAAACAAGATGTGAATGTCCCTACTTCTACTGCTCACTGAGAGGTGACCCGAGGGCAAGGCTGAGCAGGGTCCCAGGGCTGTGGAGCTGGCCAGGCACTACACATCCCCTGGAGCACTACCCATCCCCTGGGCTCCCCTTTGGGAGCAGCAGGTTAAGCTCAGCATGGGACACGCAAGCTGCTGGGGACATTTGCTGGACCTGCAGCTGTCCTTCCCTCTTAGGCAGACACTGCTACCTCTGCAACCATCACCTGAGAGCAGCCTCCAGCCTCACCTCTGGCATAGGTACCTCAACTCTCTGCTCCTCCTGCAACAGCCCTGTCCTGCTCCAGTCTCAGCCCAGGAGTGGGCACACAAAGGAGGACACCAGTGAGTGCTTCCCTTTCCCCTGCAGCTTCTGCTGCCAAGGTGACACATGTCCAAATTCAATAAAGCCTTTCAAAGGTGGGCTGGCAGTTCTCTGCACGTGGTTTTTTTACTCATCCTTTTCATCTGGGTAATTTATTCCCCCTTTCCCCAACAAAGCTTTAATTGAGTTCACAGCAGGATCTCAGCCCTGGAGCAAAGAACCAAACACCACCAGCTTCCCCAGGCAGGGACCCCACAGAGAGCTACTGGGCAAGTGCTGTGCCTGGCCACATTCTGGCTCCTTGTGTGCCACTGGGCATCCCCTGCCTCTCCTGGCAGCCCCCCCAGGCAGGGCAGGAGCCACTCAGCTGCCAGGACAGCACAGTTTGGCACAACCTGGGGCTGGTGACACACAGACCTGGTGAGCCCCAGGTCCCCCCCAGCTCCTGCCACACTGCTCAGGCTCAGGCCAAGCACAGCCACCCACATCACCCCTTTTCCAAGCAGCCCTCCAGGGTGCAGGAGCCCTAGGGCAGGACACTCCCATGCACCAGGGCATGGAGGAGCAGGAGCTGCTGCTGCTTTCCTCTCCACTCAGAGTCACCAGGAAAAGCCCACGCTTCTGCTGACAGAGTATATTTGATTCTTCTGCTAACCTGACCTTATTTAGTTCATTATAAGCCCCCAGGACATTGCTACTGTAACTTAAAAAGAAAAAGGAAAAAAAAATAGCCTAACAAAAACACAAACCTTTCCTCTGATCAATAGTGCAGGCAACTGGAAAAGGTATAATTCAATTTGTCAGCACACAGTTATTAGTTACTGTGATGGAGCCCTTCCTCCCAGCCTCACCTCCCTCGAGGCTCCCGATGCCGCTGTCCCCGGGGCAGGGGAGCAGCCCATGATGTGACATGGAACTCGGGGAGGGCTGAGACCCAGCACAGCCACAAGGAGCTAATGGAGCTGTGACCTGTCAGCTGAGGCTTCACAGCTCCTGGGAAAAGGCAAGGAGACAGAAGCTCCTGTTAAAGGCAGTGCTGACTATTCCTCGTTCTTCCATCGGCTTTGCCACCTCCCCTCCTGGGGCACACACAGTGTTTAGGGGTTCCCACACGCCCATCCTATCCTTTAAATCCACTGCTCTTCCCAAAAGCTTGTCAGCCATCCCCTGCTCACCCCTTTGTGATGCTAATAAAGCCTCATCATCCCCAGCAAGAACCACAAGGAGACTGGTCCTGTGCAAGGGCTCTAAAGCTCCCCCCTTCCTTTTTCCAAGGGGTGGCAGGAGCCAAAAGAGGGGAGAGAGCCAGGGTCCCCACACGGCTCTGCTGTGGACCAGCTTGTGGCCAGTGAGAGACCAGCAGGAAGGGAAACATGCCAGAGCATGCATGGCCTCAGAAGAAATCAATTACCACATGAAACAAGGGGCCAGAGGCATTGGGGAGCCTTATCACACACCTTCCACAGCTCTCCATCAGCAGCCTAGCCTGAAATTACCTCCCCTTGCTCCTGAGACCAGTGAGAGTGGAGGGCAAAGATGCAGAGCCATGGGTAGCTGTGAATACCAATGGCTTCTGTGTGTGCTGATCCTCCTTGTCCACCCCTTGGCACGGTGCCTCCTGAACCACCAGTCCCAAGAGGCCACGAGGGAGCCGAGCGTGGCCCCACGGCCCCACCTGAACCCTGAGACACAGGCACTCCCAGCAACACAGCTCAGCTCCCTCCCGCTCTCCTCCCCCAACTCCTTCACCAGGGAAACCTCCAGAGATGCACCCAGAGATGTCTCTTTCCATTTGTTGATGTCGACAGGCATATCACACACACATTCATTATTTAATCTACCTTTGAATTGGGCTAAATAGTTCTAACGATAATTACAGAGCATTTGTATTTATAGCAAACCGTGGTGCACGCTCTGCACGCACGCGGGTAGCGCCGCTGCGATCTATAAATACGGAAGGGATGGTGTGGGAAGGCAGACGACGCTTCCAGGCGCCATGAAATGCAAAACGCGCGGATGGCCCCGCACACACGGAGCTGCTACGGCTCCTCTCCCTCAGAGCGTGCCACAAACGGAGCTGGGGCGCAGCTGAGCAGCCACACAGCAGGGAAGGGACAAGGAAGGGGGCAGGGGCACACTGCCATGGGCACAGCGAGGCCAGAGCAGGAGACAGCCACAGGGATGCCGGACAGGGAGGGGATCAAAGGGAGCAGACGCAGAGGGAAATGGATGCACTCAGTTGTAGGAGTGTGAGTTCAGCTAAGAAGTAAACAAGAAACCCTTTGTCTCCCTGAAAAGGAAAGAGGCTCAGAAGTTTCTCTCCTTAATGAGTTTAAAAGACATCTCATAGGACCAAGGGGACATCACATCAAATTTGGGGACGGCCAATTGGACAAAGGCCAGAAGGTCCCGCCTCAGCAATTCCCTAGAAAAGGGGAGCACAAAGAAGGGAAATCGCTTTTGTGAGCTGTTTTGAGCAGGGCAAGGAACTTCCTACCCTGGCTCGCCTTTTTCTCTGTTAAGAGGTTTGTTATTTTGCTCTTTATTAAAACATTTATGTTTCTAACATTCTCACAGAAGTCATCCTGCTGTTTTTTAAGCTATCTAAAGTAACTGAGCTATTTAGGGTATGTTACATATCTCTGAGCACGAAGAGATACGTGTAGCACTCAGTGCTGCCTGGCACAAAGGCTCAGAGCCCTGGAGGGCGAGCAGGGCCAGAGTTGGTGAGCAGCATGGAAGGAGAGAAGGGAGAGAGGGAGGATTCGCTGTTCCTCTTCCCACAGCAATAAAAGTTTTACAGCAGTGTAGCCAGCACTTAGGATTTTATTGCCAGCATTACAGAGGTAGAGCTTCTCCAAGCCCCAGCCCCTGGAGTCAAGTTAAGACACAGGAAGCTTGGCTTTCATAAGAAACCAATGGAAGAGGAGAGAGGCCAGTGCAGGAACACTGGGGATCGTGCAAACACCCAGCTCCAACTCCAGGCAGCAAATAAAAGGAAGCCATTATTTTTAAATTTACTTGTTTTTAAAATAATTTTATGTCTCTGGAGTGAAGGTGTGCAGAGAGCAGGGAGCTGGACAGTCCTGCGATTTGGGAGGACTTGCAAGAGGCAGCATTAGCACTACCTTGGTGAGAGTCTGTGCACACCCCTGTGACCCCTGTCCACCCCCCCAACATCAAGATCTTTTGGCATTTCTCAGGCTTTAATTCCCTGCTGGCACAGAGCCCCAGCTCAGGTGTGATGCAGACACTCCAAATGAACCATGAAGCCATTTCACAGGTGAGCTCCAGAAGGGCAGGACCATAGGGAATGCTGCTCAGCACCAGAGCAGGTACACTGCCTGTGCCCACACAGGCACACACACAAATTATGAGTACTTCTATTGCATTAGTGCCTGGAAATTTCATTCCAGTCATATCCCATTCAGTGAGATACTGCACAGATACAAGACCAAGCAGCATTTTTTTAACCTAGAGAGAAAAGCTGTTTTTCTCTGCATATTGGTTTAAAGCAAACACAGCCAGAGGCCGCACACGCCTGAGTAATGGCCCGTGACTGTGCCAGTGAGGAGGGGAGAGATGACAGCGCCGTGCCCAGGCTCGTTGGCTTTGAGATCTCCTTGTGCTGCCCCCACAATGGATCCACCCAACCCTGCTCTGCAGAGACCATTCTGCACAGCAGGAAGAGTCCAATCCAGGCCCTGGGTTCCTTCAGTGTAGGGCTTTGCATCGCCTGTTTCCCATTGCTAATTTATAAGCAAATATTTGGCCATCTGGCAGCCCCGTCCAGCGGGCAGCAAAGCGAAGCGCTCGGCTTTGCCGCGGGAAGGGCGAAGCTGACATTAAACTTCCATCCCCGAATGCCGGGCACCCCCTTCCGACACGGCTTCCACCATTTGGCAAACCGCTCCTCCGCCATCTGCCTGGAGAGCTCTCCAAAGGGCATGGAGCCTGCTAAATATAGCCCAGGAGCTCAGCAAACATTTGCAGCCAGTCTGAGAAGACTTCTCTCAAAGTTACATCTCCCCCAGCCCATCTCCCTTGCCTGTGACGTCTCAGATATCCTTAAACCACCTCTGCGTTTTTTAGTCCCATTTCCTCTTTGGAGCCTTTCCCTTCCCTTCTCACTACCACTCTTCACCTCTACTTTTACAGCTGATTTCTCCTAACACTTTCCTGCATGCTCAGAGGAGGGCTCTAGATGATGCCAATGCTCCTTTCCCAGCCCACGGATCCTCAGATGCAGTGGGAGAGTGCAAAGCCTGTGGGCTGACTCTGCATTCGCTTTTCCAGGACCAACTTCTGCACACAACAACCCCAACTTTCCCTGATAGTGATAGCCCCACACAACTGACTTAGGGTGCACACCGTGTTGGCATGGGCACCCCTCTCTCTGGTGGCCCAGCTAGCAGCCAGCAGCAGGCTGATTTTCCCACCTCTGCCTCAGTAGCTCACCTTCTGTCTGACATAGAGTGCCACAAGCCCTGACCTTCACATCCATCCACAGTTTAGCAGCCTCTTACTCCTTTTTTTCCAGGAAAGCACAAGCCCAGCTGTCTCCTCTCTGGCCCAAGTTTAACCTTTCCCACCAAGAAAGGTTACCAGGAGGGAAGGAACCAGGAGCAGCATCCCTCATGGCACCGCTGACCTGCTAAGAATGAGGAAACCTGTTGTAGTGTTGGGCTGAACCACATTTACAGGCTTCAGGCAGCTGGATCCCATCGTATCTGTTCCTGGAAAAGGAAGAGCCGTCTACTTGTGTTTTATCATGGCAAACAAACTAAGCACAGAGGGAAAAAACAAGCACCCGTCATCCTGGGCACGGACAAACTCGGCACAAGACAGCCCTTGCTGTTTCATGGAGCTGTTAACAGTGCAGCACCTGGAGTTTCCTCCTTGGGGAAGTAGAGGAAGGGAAAAAACCCACAAGAAAATAAACCCCTTTAACAATGAACTCTTGTGTTCAGTCATACGTGAAAGACAGGAGGAGGGGGGAGGAGAGAGAGCGAAAGGGAAGGAGGAGAGACAACAGAAGACAGAGTACTATTTCTTCTTCAAATATTTATTTTCGGGTCTGCCTTGGAGTGCTGCTTATTGAGATACAGAGCCTTGCTGTGCTGCAGCTTGTAAGCTCCTGCTGCACATGTGCATGGCACTGCTTTAACTGGAGCAGGAACCACTGGGAATTCCCATCACCCAGTGCCAGAGCCCACAGAGGGCAGAGCTCCTTTGGGTCCCACTCCCCCCCAGGCATCCAACCATGCTCTCCAGCTCTCCATCCAAGCCCAGCACCACAAGTTCACCTCTTCCAGCACTGTGCTTGACTCCACCTAGGAGCTCAGAACACACAGCTCAGCTCCAGCCCTTGCTCTCTGGCCAAGGCACAAGGCTTGGAGCTGGGGCCTTGAACTGGCAGTCCTCAGTCTTTTGAGCTCCTTCAATACTCACCACTGCCCTCAGGGGCAGCAGAGGTGGCCTGCACGGAGATGAGAGACTCCCCAGGCAGTTATTCAGGTGAGATGAAAATGGTGACCAAAGCAAGGTGGCAGTGAGCACCAGCCTGCTGGAAGTGACAGATCTTGGAGGAGAGCCAGAGCTGACATCCTGATCACAGATAGCAATTAAGAAATTAAGCTATCAGAGAGGCTTTTTGGGAGGGGTGAGTGTCTGTGCTTTGGTCAGATGCCAGAGCAGGTCAGTAACATTTGTCCTTCCCCCTGCAGATGGAGATCCTCCTCCGCCCCTGATCCCAACACAGTGGCACAGCTCCCTCCTCCCACCACACACCGTGGAGGAGCAGAGAGGGAGAACACCAGAACTCTGCAAAGCAGTGACAGAGGGGAGAGAGGCTGGACAGAAACCCCCTGGAGAACTCAGACCTGGCAAAAACAGCTTCACCTGCCCCTGAACTACAACCCCAGCTGTAGATCCCCTCTGCAGGGAAGGATGGGAGTCTTCAGCAATGCTCCCAGAGCAGACACCAGGGGCCATTCCCCACACAGCCTATGTCCTCTGGGCAAGAGAAACACCATGGACAATGACAGCCATGCCCAGGACACGCCACCATAGGCCACACAGTGCTGCATGCAGTGCATCCAGATCAGTCCTTGGGGTGGACAGTGACAGCAGCCCATCCATTCCCTATCTCAACCACTTCCATCCTCCAAATGGTGGGGCCTGTGGGTCCTGGGGAAAGTCCTTCACTCTGCTAGAATCCCTAATTATTCCCATCTCCTGCACAGCTCAGCTCCACACACCAGGTACCAGCAACATGCAGAGTGCACCTGCTCTGCAATAAGCTCACAGCCTCTCACTGGCCACTAAATTACACATCTTGAAATGGGAAAAACTGTGTTTCCTTCTCTAAAAGACTGTGCTGGGAACCCCACGGAGGGAAGCCCAGCTGTGTCACACACCTGAGCAGGATGGACTCACTCCCACACTCTCCTGGAGCAGCACACAGCACTGCAGACACCGTGCCCTTCTCCCCATCCCACATCTCAGCTCTGCCACCCTCCCAGGCCCAGCCTCGTGTGTGTGCACATGTGCACATCTGCACTTGCACGCCTGCAGCCACACACAGACAGCTTCCTCTCTGTGCCAGGCATGAGAAATATTGATTTCTTCCCCCCTGCAATATTTCGCTTGGCTGAGCAGATTTAGAATTGAAGAGTCAGACTCTGCCTAGGGACTAGAACCATATTTAATTCCACGGTTTAAGAAGCCCTAGAGCAGGTTATTCTTATTTTAAACTACCAGTGCATTTAAAAGCAAGTGACATTTCGGGGGGATGGGGTGGGAGATGGCTGGTGGCCTCTGCCTCAGTCCAGCCACTGCTGGGAAGAGTTTTGCAGCTCTGCTGCATCCCCACAGCCCCATCAGCTGCTCTGCCTGTGCCAATGAGAGGCGAGGGGTGGTGCTGAGCTCCCCGCAAAGCCCGGGAGACCTGCTTCCATGTCCTCCTAACTGAGGAGAAATCAGGGGAAAAGAGAGCAGAGAAAGGCAAGGTGTGAAAACCTCTGATGAAAATTGCTTGGTGCATTGAGGTTTCAGGATTCATATTGCCTGTTCCTGTACCAGGCTCTGCTCATGGAGGCCTCAGGAAGGAGAAATTTGCAGACAGAGAATAAAGACATGGTGCCTTGGCCAGAGGATGATCCCTCACGGGGTCTGATCACGGAGCAGGGCTGCTGGAGGGCAGAGCCACCCCCATCCACCTCCAAGACAAACACTGCTCTGCACAGGCACACAGCCTCAAGCACGGACCTCCAGAGGAGATGCAAGGGACTTCTAAGGGAGAAGGGGAGAACACAATAGCAAAGGCTTGCCCAAGGCATCTGTGAGCCTCTGGCAAGTCCAGGCAGATGGGCACATACACTGCTCCCTCCAAGCCACATGGAGCATGTCTGCTGCCCAACACTGGGGCAGAAAAAAGCCAACTGTCCCCAGGATGAAGGGTCCAGCTCAACAGGAAGGGGTCCAGGTGAGACAAGCCCTGCCACGCAATGGGTAAAAGTATCCTGAAGAAGAGGAAGGGAAGCACAGATCCCTACACACTGCTCATCTCCCCACATCACATCTCCAAGGACTCTAGCACAGGTTCAGCTGCACAGCTGTCACCCTTGCCCTGGCTAAGGCAGTCTGAGCACAAAGCATCCGCTGTCCCCTCTGCCTAAGGCACCATCTCCTGGTCCCTGCCAGTTCCAGCCAGCCAGTCATCCCCAGCGGCCCCACAATATGCCCACGGAGCGACAGGCAGATTGAGATGCTCTTCACAGCCTCTGAATAATGGAGATGAAGACACGGGGTGCCAGACACCTCAAGGGCGCTCTGGTGCGTGTGTTCCCACGTGCACAGCCATGGCACTGAGCAGAAAGAGATCCCTGACAGCCAGTGCTGCTCCCAGGGCCCTGCAGCGGGCTCAGCTGGGAGCTCCCGGGCTCAGAGCGCCGCAGAGCCGCTCCCCTGGCGGGAGAGGAGCCGGCAGGGCTGCGCTGGCAGCCGGGAGCTCCAGGGAGCCGCAACTCACGGCAGGGCGAGCGGCAGGGCCAGGGAGGTGCAGTGCCCACCACAGCAGCCATGCACAAGCTCGCTGCAGTCAGGGGGATGCAGTGCCCACCACAGCAGCCGTGCATGAGCTCGCTGTGGTCAGCCCTGACACCGCACCCTCTTGGCTGTGGCGCTGTATTTTGACTGCAGCAGACAAGCAGGGGAATGAAAATGGATCCTTTTACAGAAGCTCCCTGCACAGGCTGTAATTGCTCTTGACATCTTTGCCCATCGTGCTCCTCGCTGGTGCTCACGTGCAGGCCCAGCTAGGATTGCACATGGAGTGCAAACTGCTCCCAGCACTGCAAGCATCCTTCTGGGCTCTGGGCTAACACCCCACAGGGACACAGCACAGCGTGCCAGACAAGGAGCCTGCTTTGGATCTGGTGCTCAGCTGGCCAGTGCCAAAGGCTGCAGGTATTGGTGCCATGGGGCTCCCAGCACAAAGGTGTGTCCTATGGCACCTCCTGGAAGCAGGTCCAACCCAAGCTCATCCACCTGAATAATACCAGGCACAGGCAGCTCCAGCAAGACTTGGTGAGTTCAGTACACAGCAGGGCCAGGGCTGCTGCAAGTTTGGATGCAAGGAGGTCACATATGGGGTGCTGTGTAGGGACCCACTGTGCATGGGGAAAAGTCTGAGTGAGGAGGAGGCAGGAGGAATAGATGAGCACAATCAGCTGTGGTAAAAGCCAAGGCTGTGAAAGCCCATTACCATTACTGTAATTATTGCAATTATTATCTTTTCATATTTTTGACAATTCAGTAAGAATTAGCTTAACAGAAGAAAACATTTTCTGCTAAGTGCTGGTGAATCTAAAACGGAGAAGTAAAATGACATTTCACTTTACATCTGGACATTTCCAAGGATTTATCCAGCTCTCTAAAATAAAAGTCAAGGAACTTCCCAACCAAAGTTTTCTTACTAAAGGAAAGTAGCAATTAATTCATAGAGAAAATAGCACAATGAAACCCTGGGACATTATCCTTTTCCTGCTTTTCTGCCCCAAACAAGCAATTCAGCAGAACAGAAGCAGGTCTCTGGGGACATGGTTTAGCAGTGGGCTTGGCAGTGGTGGGTTAGTGGTTGGACTCAATGGTCTTAAGAGGTGTTTTCCAGCCTAAACAATTCTGTGATCTCTTGTCCTCATCTGCTGAGACTGGCTTGTGTCACCAGAGCTACTGACAGCTTTGGCACGTGGGCGCAGCTGGGGCATCCACCTCCTTCCCCCATCCACCCAGAGAACCAGCACGGGCAATAAACACCCATAATGAAACGGCTTTAAAGAACAAAGTGTACAGAAGGACAAAGCTGGAATGAATTAAAAAGAAGTATATAAAAATAACAAAAAAGAGCATTGCAATTAGCTAAACTGTTAAATGAATAAAAAGGTATTAAATAAAATTTTCTGAATGTCAAGTTGACACAGTTTTTTACATTCAGGCAAGGAAATGAGTCCCTTGAGCAAATCTCCCTGCTCCAGGGCTGGGCATTAAAGGCTTTCTGGTGGATGTTGCTGGCTGAGGTGCCTTTGATCTGGGCTGCTGGATGCAGCTCACATCTCCCAGCTAACACAGCCCTGAAGAGAACCCCTCCTCCCACACCCCCACCCGAGAACAGCACTGCAGGGCTGGCCGAAGCCAGGGCTCCACGGGAGCAGGGAAGCTGAGCCCCTCCAATGCCATCCAAATGCCCCCAGTGGGCCTTTTCATCAGGGTGCTTTCCATCCTGCTTTGCCATCTCTCCTCCAAGTAGGACAAGCAGCAGGGCTGCTCTCTGTCACACCTCCACTTTCACCTCTCCCACAGGCACCAGCAGCAATTTTCCCTCTCTGGGGAAAGCAGCTTTCTTTAGCAGCATGTTGTCTGTCAAAGGCTCTTCCCTCAGTGCCTCCTGAAGCCAGTGAAGCCTTTCTTTTTGGGAACGAGGGGAATGCTCCCTCCTGTGGCAAACACAGCGCCAGCCCCGCTCCCTGGCGTGAGGAGCCCCAGAAGGGGCCTGGCTCCCTCACTCCCCGGACCTACAGAACAAACATCCAGCTGCTCACAAGCACCACGCAGGGTGGTGACATTATCCCTACCTGGTGACATTATTCCTGCCTGCAAGGTCACTCATGGCAGATAACTGTGGATCCCGAGATATACATATGTATGTATATCTGTAATTCTCGTGTGCTTTGGATAGAATAATAAATATATAACCCAGGAACTTAACCAGTGAGGTACCAACAAAGACATCAAACGAAGCAATTTGTCTCAGACAATTGCCTGAGCTGCCTCCGATGTCGCTGTCTCGACACTGACAATGAGAGGCTCTTAAGTGTCCTGAAATTGTACTGTGAGCTCCCCAATGCTCTCACTGCCGCCTCCCTTCCTCTCCCTCGAGCTCCTTCCTGTGTTTCTCCAGCAAAACACTTTCTTACGCAAATAAACATGCAGGGAGGCACAAAAGGCATTTTTGTCTAGGATTTCAACACTACCACGTATTTCTCATTCAAATATTCAGCTGTATCCTTCAGAGATCAAAAGCACAGCACTGAAACGAGGCGAAGCACGAACATCCCAAGCCAATAGCTCAAGCTTCCCTTTCATTCCTGTTCTGGCTGGGGAAGCAGATGAGAATTCCATCACTGTGGTGGCTCCCAGGTGTCACAGCCCAGGACTCCTGGGCACACAGGTACAGCTCTCACACCCACCCATCTCTGCACAGAGCTGCCAGTGATTCTATTAATGGCCATTAAAGCCTTCCTGAGCACTGCCTGTACAACCAGGAGCTGACCTATGTGCTGTGAGGTCTCCAGGGAGGTGCAAGCTGGGGCTGGCACAGCCTGGACCAGCTGGAGAAAGCTCACTGCTCCCAGATACCTGGAGTGGGGTCTGGCCCAGGGAAGGGCAGCCCTGTGCTGCACCAGCACCCAGGGAAGGCACAACTCACTGCACAGCATCCTCCAGCACAACCAGCCCTGAGGCATCCCTGCCACCTTCACACGGGGGAGCTACAAAGGGAGGAATGGATAAAGTCGTGTAACCCTGACCCAAAACTTGCCCACAAGCCCCTCCTGCACCCCAACCTCTCAGTCAGAGACCACACCTGCACTCCACCACGGGCTCAGGTTTATTAACAGGGACCAGCTTCCCTGCACAACCTCCTCTGTGACTGCAGCCCATCTCCCATCCCAAACAGCCTTTCCCCATGGGAACACCTTGGGGGAACAGGGCTGAGCCCCAGCACTGCCCACTGCTCCCCCCACACGGGGAGGACAGTGCTGAGCAGGAGCCATGGGCTTGGGCATGTTTACTGTGTAATATATGAACTCATACCAGTTTTATAAGCCCCTCCTGGCTCAAATCACATTGTAATTCTGAACAGTCTTAAACTCATTTAAATCCTAATAAAAACACCGCCCTGCATTTGCATTTGCTGCCTGCAGGTCCCTGCAGCTGCTGTGACAGAGGCTCCTATGGAATTGGGAATGCTGGAAGCCATCCCTCACAGGAGGGGTCAGGATGCACACTGAACAGGACAATTAAAAACACAGATGCAAGAAATGGACCTCCACACTGACCCAGGATGATTGACAGAGCAGTTGTGTGTCAAAGCTTTCACAGTAACACAGGAGAGCAGCAGCACCAGCATGGAAACCTCAGTGTCCCACCTCCTCTGGAATCCCAGAGGAGATCCAGGCCAGCTCTGTGGACACACAGGCACAAGGCACCTGCAGACAGCACCATAACTGGGTTTAAAAGAGAACAGGGAATGACTAATGAAGCATCAGGAAACAAACAAGGCTGCAGGTGCTGTGGGAAGTGTGTGCATGAACCACACAGGTGTCCTGGGGCAGGTGGGGACAGATCCAGCAGGAATCTGCCCTGGTTCCCCACGTATCCCAGTGTGCTGGAGNTTTGGGGGCACATCACACCCTGGGGAGGGCTCTGGCGCTGCATCTCAGCAGATCCTCCACCTGGAGCACATCTTCCACCCCAGCACCACTGGCACCAAGTGCCAGTCTTGCCCTTCCCTCCCAGCACAGACCAGCTGTGCTCCAGCTGTGCCAGAGGATGCAGTAGGGGGCTGGCTGATGGTCACCCCACGAGGCCCAGCTCCCCTTACCAAGCCCACACAGCTCTCTCACCCCACCACAGTCAGCAGTGCTGACTCAGGCCCTGCCCATTGTTCCCTCCCCAGTGCTGCTGCCCCACTGTTCCCTGCTCCACAGCCTTTCACCTCTCCTCCAGGTTCAGCCCTGCTCCATTCCCATCCCTCCACCCCACTCACCCTCCTCCACACTTGTCCAGTGCTTTATGCATGCCTGGGTTTGGCAGTGGCATTAATAGGCTCCCCTGAAACACCGAGATTATGAGCTATACCCATCCAGCTACAGAAATCCTAATTATTAGTAACTGTATGAGATAAATGGAAATATCAATGATGAAAGTCAATATTATTGCCTCCTTTGTTCCTGTTTGTTTTATTTGTAGATGAAAGGACCACTCAGGCCGTCTCCCCAGGATGTGGCCGGGAGCTGGAACGGCTCCTCTTGGCAAGCTCCTGCAGAGCTGTGCTCTGATAAGAAATCACACTGCACACATGCTTGCAAAGGGCTCTTAAATCAGCAGCCCTCAAAAGCAGCCATTGTCTTTGATTGATTCATAAAACTGGAGCTGCTTCCATTCCCTGCTCCAGAACCAGGCAAGGGAGGATTTAAGGAAGGGAGAAGGTGTAGTGTGGGTGGCAGTGATTAATTGTGGAACATGGCACGGCACTGGGAGCGCTCCATGGCTTGGCTGGCTTTGATGCTCACGCCTTCATCCTCCTCACTTGGTGGTTTAGGCACCAAGATGGGAACCAAGGACCCCTCCCAGGCTCTGACAGAGATTCTCAGGCAAGTCCCAGGGCCCTGCTGCAGCCGGGTGAGCACTTACAACATCAACATTGCCTTAATCAGCAAGTCTGCTCCCTCTGCATGTTCTGAGTCAGAGCTGCTGATTTTGGTGACAAGAGACTTTTTTTTTTTTTTTAAGCCCTATTAGCCTTGCAGAGCTAACACAGCTAAGAGCAAGTGAATGGGATACTAATTTTGGATCACACCTCACAGCACTGGGAGAGCACTTCCTAGAGCAGCCTGTCTCCACAGGCAAGCCACGTGCTCCCCACAGCCATGGGGGGCAGGACACAGCCAGGAGGGAGCCATGGGCTGCACCAGGGACATTATTCTTGTTCCTAGTATACCCTAATATGTCACTAAACTGCCTCCATTCCCTTCCAAGCCCTGAGTCCATCACCAGCAAATACCCACAGGAACAAAGCAGCCCTCTGACTCCCAACTCACCATCTCCAAGGTCAATGCAGTGATCACCTCCCTGCAGTGAATACAAACCATCCCAGCCCCTCAGTGCTAACCAGGACAAACACTCCTGCTGCTTCTCTCCATGTGCAATGAGATCAGGAGAAGTGGAAGCCTTGCAGGAGTAATTAGAACAGTCTCTAAAAAGCAGTCAGCCTATCCTAAATATTTCATGGAAGGTAATTTTTTTTTATATAAAGCTGCTTTAAAACCCCTCCTTGCCCCTTGGAGCATGTCAGGGTGCAATTAAGCAGAAAGTATCAACACATAAACCCAAAGAAACAAACTGCCATGCACACCCACCTCCACTCTCGCTTCTTCCCTGTGGTTAACACTGATGTGACATCCCAAAGCTGTGTGTGCACACACAACATAATCTCCCACCCCAAGACAAGGGAGAGCTGGCTCAACTGCTAGAAAACCTCAGAAGCCTCCCACAGTCTCACAAGCACAGTGCCCAGATTCCTGCCACAAAGAGTCTCTGATGGTCCCCACCAAAGCTCATGGGTGCTGGAGAGCCCTGAGCATCAGACACTCTCTGTCAGATCCCAGCAGTGGGCTCTGCAGAGCTGCTGGGCAGTGATGGTGCCACCCTTGGGCAGGGCAGCCTGGTTCCCTGCCTGGCTTGGTAGATTTTTGCAAAATTAATCATTATTTTTAACAACAGAAAAATCTCTTAATAGCCTTGTCAGCCCTCTGAGGGAGATATTTGAGAAGAAATCTGTTATTTGAGAAGAAATCTGTTTTAATCCAGAGAGCCAGGTGGGAACCAGGTATGGCACAGAACAGGAATTCAGGGCTTCCCTTGGCCCTACTGGGGTGAAGAAGCCAACCTTCCAAAAGAGACCACAGACATCCCTCCCTCTGTGACACTCCTTCCTCCAGCCCAGTTCTCTCTCTCAGCTCTCCCAGTCCCGCTGTTTAACCACAGCATTTGGGCCAGCTGAAGACAAGAGTGGCCCTGGTGTCTCCACTGTCCCTGGGGACAGCCCCAACATTGGTGCCACTCCTACACATCCCCCCACCTCGTGGGGACACCAGGCTTTCGATGTAACCTTGGCACCAAAAACTTGCTTTTCAATAGTGAAAATCCAAGACATTCCACAGGGGCTTGGTGGAAACCCTGCTGCAAGTCTGTGGCCACATCACCTGAGCTAGAAACATCAGAGAGGACATGGGGGATTTTTTGAGAGCATTTATGGCACATGCAGTCAGAGAGGAAGAGAAACATCCCTCAGAAACCACAGCAGTTCAAAGATCTACTCTGTTTGAACACTAAAAATTCATGCATTACAAATCCACTCAGGCTCAGAACTAAATAAAGCCTCTGACCACATCATCCAGCCCAAGGTTTGCAGGCTCCTTGAGGAGAGAGCTTCTGTGCCTACTGGATGCTCAGGCTGAGATCTCTGCTCCCAGCACCACATCCTGCTTCTCTCCAAGCTTTTGGGCAGGGCAGGAGTCTGTGGGGTGTTTGGGACCCCAGTTGTGCCTGGCTGCCCTCTTCTTGCACTGCTTAGTGGACAGAGCAGCCTGAGAAGCTGACCACACACCCCTCCCTCATTATCCCAAATTCCCTGGGAAATAACTTTTCTCCTTTTCTCAAAGGAAAAAAGCAGAAGGAAAACCAAAACCACCTAGTTTTCTAAATACTGTTCTTAGGAAAAACCTTCCATTTTTGCAAAGAGCACTCCAAAAGAAAACACCCAAATCCAAAAACAGAGCAGATGGTTCTTGGTGCTTACATTTTCAGGAGGACTTTAACCAGCAGGATCATTTCCCAGCAGAATTTTGTTTTAAGAGACAATCACTAAAAATAAATGCACTTCAGAGCTTGCTGTTGAAAAGGTATTTTCACAGAAAACTGCTATTTCCATGGTCCCTGTAGCTGCTCTGTCAGCCCTGCCACAGTGGGAGCTCCTCCTCGGAGCATCCTTCACACACAGCTTCTCCCAGGGTCCAATCCACACAGAGCACCTGTGGGAGCAGGGAGGGATGTCTGGGCTCATTTGTGATTACCATAAAGCAGGAAACACCAACAAGAAGCTACAAACACCTCTCTGCAAGGCTGGAAATGCCTTTCCACAGGCTCCTCTCACGCAGGAACGCAAGGCAAGGTAAGGACAGGCCCCTTCTTTGCATGCACCAGGCTGAGCCTGTGCAGCCTGCTCTCTGCTTTGAGCAAAGAACAACAGAAGGGAGAAATTACATATCTGAGTGTGAAAGAGTTCTGCCTCACTGTTTTGATTCCCTTTTCCCTGAACCAGGCATGGAGCACTGCCCCTGGGCAATCCCAAGTGGGCCCCTGTGCTCTGCCCCAGGTAGGAGTGCCCCTCCCAGTGCCACCACTGCTGCTGAACAGAGATCCCAGCACACTCCTCCATCTCCTACTACCTTGGACAACATCCAGTTTCAACAAACCCTCCCCCAGCTGTGGCAGATGAAAGATGCTTGAATCATCTTAATTTTTTTTTTTTTTCATTAGGAAACCAAACTCTGCTCTTCACCAAGAGATCCTTTTTATTCTCTCTCGAGGACTGACATCCTGGAAAATTGCCTCAGCCCAGTGAGCTCTGATGTTTGCTGTCTCACGCAGCTCCCGCATCAGGCTGACAGCTCACACACTGGAGCTGAGGATGGGATGTGCAGAACAAGCCAAAACCTGCTCCTGTCTCTTTTAACTGTCCCGGCAAGAGCACGGGGAGGAGGCTGAGCCGGGGCAGAGCTGGAGGCCGTGCAAGGGGAACAGAGACATCTCCAAAGCCGCTGCTCTTTGAGGACCCTCTCGCCTGCCCTCTCCTGGAAGATAAAACCGCTCCTGCCCGGCATTCCCAAGCCGCAGCCTCTGGCTGTCCACCCGAATTCTGGCTGCCCACCCGAATCACTCCACGTGGGCAGCATCTGTCCCTCCCTGATGTAACAGGAGCTGGAGCAAACCCTCCTAAGCAGAGCCACACAATCCCATTACAAAGCCCCATCTCAAAAGCACCATCCAAAGACTCATTTTAGAGTCCTCTCCCCCTGGTAAAACTCCCCCCTGAGCAGGCACGATGGACTGACTGAACACCTCCCACCTGCCCCCTGCCAGATCCCAGCTGGAAGCCACGTTGCCTCACCCCCTCCAGGAGGGCTGGGAAGCCACCCCAGACTAAGGGGAAGGAAAAGACATTTTTACCACACTTCTGGCAATGGAAACCATGCAGCCCTGGACTCAGCACAACAAATGCACGTGAGCATCACACACACCAAAGCTCCGAGCTCGGGTCACCTACCTGGGTCAGATGAAGGCAGGATGCTGGGGGATCAGATGCCAGGTGTGCACTGGGCTTTGGCCTCTCCTCTGCTTTCCACTCATGCACTGTGAGCAAAAGGAAACCAAAATTAGGGCTTTAAACCTGGCATTTGAGAGGGGAGCAGGAGAGAAATTAAAAAGCTGTGAATGCTTTTCTCTTTCTCTCCCTCCCAAAACTGAGCTCAGGCGAGCTCAATCTTCATCCAAGCTGATATTTAAAAGTTATAAATCAGGCTGTAACAGACAGAAAAACACAACTACCAAAATTTAGTGGCCCTGCTGCTGGAAGGCCCAAAATGAACTGCTTAAGAGAGCCATTTTCCCACGGAAATAGAGCAGGTCTGTACTTAGTAGAGCATTGATCTGCTGACAGCTACCAGGACAGATTTGGGCCAGAGCACTTGGGAATCATTTGCAGTGATCTCTGAAGAAGCACATGCATGCAAAACCCCTTGGAAAAACACTGTTGTAAGGCACTGCTGCAGCTGCTTATGAGTCTAGGTGTCACTCACTGGTCAGCACAGGCTTACACTTCCTTCCAAAAGCCTCCCCAGGCAGCTCAGTCCCTGGCTGCATCCCTGTATCCTAGCCAAATGCTTCACAGAGGACAGAACTGCAAACCATCACCAAAGGGCCAGGCTGCAAAAGGTTCTTACAGCTCAGGACCCCAGCAATGAGGCACCAGGCTCAAACTGGGGACACTGCACCCCTCGGACCCAGGGGGCCTGAGGGCTCTCCCACAGATGTGCTGGGATTTGGAGATGCTGTGTTACAGCCAGAACATTGCCACAAGTCCTGGGGACAACAGGCTGGGCCCTGAGAGATGCCAGGAGCTCGGTCCAGCTGAGGGGTGCACAGGCTGCCAGCACTGGGGTGCCACAAGTTACCCAGCCTGGGGCTCCCTCCCACTGCCACCACAGCCCAGCCAGTGCTGGAGACAGAAAAGCTCAGCCCTCCTGCAGCTGTGGGACAGGTGCCCCACAGTCACCATTTCCCAGCAGAATTTTTGCTGTTTCAGGAGATGAGGTCAAAGCAGGGAGATGTATTCCTCCTTTCCTGCCATAAGAAGCCATTTCTCTGAGTCCTGAGCCACTCCACAAACAGGGGGCACAGAGGAGCCTCCAGGAGGTGTGAACACTGCTGGAGGGGCTCCAGTCCCACATGGGACTCTGTATTCCCAGCACAGGGACACAGTGTTGGTCTGGCCAGGAGCCTCTCCCTTGCCCACCAGCTTTCCTGAAGCAGTTACTACACCCAAAATAAGCCAAGAAAAGCTAAAGCATCTGATTTCCAGAGGAGCTGAGTGCTCTTGGCTCTCCCTGGCTTCAAACCCAGGTGTTGGTGCCCCAGCCCTTGGCTAATTCTCAGCATCACAGGCCCCAGAGCAGCAGCTGACTTGGCAGACAGGTGGGCAGCGAGGGCACAGGGGAGGGGGAGGCAGTGCTTGCAGACAGGATATGTGACACCAGTTAATGGTTCCTTGTTTTTTTGGGGGTTATTCCTGTTACTGTCTACTCCTCCTTAGGAACTCATACATAAGCAGATCTTACAATAATCCCCAAAGATACCAAAAAAAGTCCATCTGTGTCAGAACTCGGAGCACAAATGCCTCTACTCTAGAGGAACAGAACCTGCCCAATCATGCTTCAAAGGACATCTGAGGTCCTAACATTGCTCAAGATCCTGCAGAAGGCATTGGAAAAATGGGAAATTACTTATTTGGTTTATTTTTTGCTTTCACACATCACTTATTTTAAAAGACTAAAAACATGTTTATGAGTTTAACATATTTAAATGGATCAAAATCTGTTCAGCAAGGATGGAAAACAACTCTCCCACCCCAAACTTCTTGTGGGCTGGGACCTGCTTTTCAATCTTCCACCCACAACAAATATTTCAAATCCATTTTTAAACTGAAAGGCTGGGGACAGATCGGGGAGAGGACCCGTGTGGGGAACTGTGCCACTGCTCTCCTCGTCACCACCCCAAGCACCCCTTACCTAAAGTCACTCAGGGACATCTGGGCAAGGGATCAGCTGGGAACAGGGGACAATACAGGCATCTGTGTGTGGGGAGAGCATCCAGAGAAGATAAAATGAGAAGCTTTCCTTCCTCCTCCTCCTCCATCAGCAGCTTTCCACAAGGAGGATCAATGCAGCCCACTGTAACTGCACCGTTGTTCCATTTTTAATTAATGAAAGAAAAAACTAATCATTGAATTAAACTTCTCATTACTCCAGCTGAATACCCTCTAAGTAAATTTAATTACTGTACGAATTGGGTTTCTCCCTGCCTGTTTCATTAGCTACTGATAAAGATGGAGGGAGGGGGGAAAAGAGGGAGAAACGAAAACAGAGAAAGAGAATGGAGGGTGGGAACACGAAATGCAAACCCAGAGGTCCACGATTCAGGGGCTCCCAGTAAGGGCCTGGGGAAAGACTCTCCCAAAGCAGGGTGGAGGGATTCCCTGTGGGGTAACCCACAGGGACAAGGTCCTACCACCCTCTCCAGGATTGCCACTCACACCCTGGGATCACGGCCACCTGCAAAACAGCCAGCAGAGGTTTGGGCACAACCAGCTCCCCTCCAAACGAGGGCAGACACTGATTTCAGACCTGCAGCAACCATGATCCCTTCTGATCTCATGTACCTCTGAACAGCCAGGTTTTTTTCCTCTGCAACAAAGGCAGCAACCCCACAACACTTCAGCAGGGAGGCAATGCTGACAGAAGCATGGGAGCACGTGTGAACAGATCTGGAACACCTGCTGTCCCACCATGCTCCCAGACACCTGCCTGGAATGCTGTGTTTGAAGCCTTCCTGCTGGAGTGGGAGTCCTGCACAGCCAGGCTGTGGGGAGCCAGGATGTGCCAGCAGCACACTCCTCCCAGGAAATCAGCCCAGGATGCCTTCCTGCAGCCCCTCGTGCTGCTGCACAGATTTTGCTTATGGCATGATTTTGGGGCTCTCCTATTCTCCTGCTATGATTCAGCCCTCCATTCCTCCTTCCTGACACAGGGCATGAGCCAGCACAGCCCATCCCAAGGAGTCCAGCAGCCCCCACCAAGCACAGCTCCTTTCCAGCAGTTCTGTGTGACTGGATAGGGTCACATTTGGGATAGACTCGGGGTGGAGAGGCCCTGCTAAATGAAAAGCACAGCTGTTTTCTCCAGCTGGGAGTTTCAGCTGAGCTGGGTGGTGGAAGTGCTACCCAGGTGCCAGCCGTGATGGGATTTGGGCTATGGGTCAGATCACCTCCTCCCTGCCATTAGGGAGCCAAGAGGAGCCCATGCAGCCCCACAGGGCCTTGTTCTTCCCCCCAGTCCCTTCCTTCTCTCCTCCATCCCCAGAGTGATTTCTCCTGTTCAAAGAGAGCTACAAAAAGGCTCTGGGCAGACCAGAAGGTCCCTTCTGCTTCACATTTCTGTCCCCACAGTGGCTTTCCCAAAGAGCAGATGGGGAAAGCAGATAACAGGCACAGACTCTGCTCTGCAGGCAGGGAATGGCACTGGGTGAGACCTGGCAGCCACTTCTGGCACCAGCACAGCTCTGGACACTGGGGCCACCCCCACAGCCTGGGAGGATGCTGGCTCCAGGTGGGCTCAGCACAGCACACTCTCCTCTCTAGCACGAGCTTTCTGCTGTAGCTAAAACTGGCTCCCACAGGCTTCTGCCATCACCAAAGTCATTGGTACAACATGTTCTGCCACCACAGGCTCTTCCCAAACTCCCACTCAAAAACCCCCAAAGCTGCGTGCTATGGGCCCCGCATCTCCCACTCCCTCACACGCTTCTCTTTTGTCCTGCTGATTAAACAGAGACAAAAAAGTAATTCAGGATGACCAAAGTAATTTTTTTCTTTGCCAAATTTTAAAGCTCCAGTAATAATTTGGGGCTGAATGAAACATTTTGTTTGGGTTGAAGTGAAGCTTTCATTTTGTTTGTAGGTGGCTTCCCCTCCACCCTGGGAAAAAAAAAACCTAGGAAAAAAATCAAAATGAAATATCATCTTGAAACAGATGGCTGAAAGGTTTCATTTTGAAAATGTCAAAATCAAACTTTTCAGTGTTTCGCTTTTTTTTTTCCCAGCCAAAGCCACTTGCTAAATACAACCTGAATTCGTGAGCTGAGTCTGTTGACTGAAACCTGAATTTTTTGGTGCATAAGCTGTTCCCTCAGAGCGTTTTTTTTTGCAGGCACCCCACGCTGCGACCCCGCTGCAGCCAGGGGACACGCGTGGAGTCCACAGGAACAGCGACCTGGAGCAGGTCCTTCTGCAGGGAGGTGTCCTGGGAAGGGAAGGGGGAGGCCAGGACTCACCGTGGCAGCAGCTCCCTGCGGCTCCGCTGGGGGGGCTGGCGGGGGCTCCCGGGCAGCGGGGGCAGAGCCGGGCACTGCGGCCCCGGGCGCGAGGGACAGCGGGGTCCTGCCCGTCTCATGGGACCTGGCACAGAGCAGGAGGCACCTGGCTCAGCCCCAGACACACAGCCCTGCAAGACAGGAGGAAGGGGACAGTGTCAGTGATACCTTGGGTTTTTTCTGTTCTGTGTTGGTGTGCAGCTTTAGCTTTATATTAAGTCTTACTGGGGATCTTTTCACAGGGCAGTGGAGACAAACCCATCCTGTTCTAGCTGGAGACTCAAGGACAATCTCTTCAAACTTCAGGCCCAAAGCATAAACAACGTGAAAAGAGGAGGGTGTGCAAGCAAGGAGGATGAAACTTCATAATTTGAAGGTAATGCAAATGGACTAAAACTTATCAAAATGTGAGATCTTGTGACCAAGCCCTCTTTGAAAGGTTCTATCTTGGAGTCATCCAGGCAGAGCCATGACTGTGGCTCTGGCCCTGCCAGGGAGTGGCCTTTGAAGGCTCTTCAGTAAATATCCACTTTATTCCTCTTAACTCCATCTAGCCTCTGCTCCAGCTCCTTAAGGCATCAGCAGCAGTGCCCAAGGATCTGCCCTCTCCACGAGGGACTGCTCACTCCCACCACTGGCCAGTGCTGCCTGCAGGGAGCCCAGCCCATGGCAGAACGGGCTTTGCTCACCTTGCTCCAGGAGGGACAATGTCCAGCCCTAAACTGGTCCAAACCAGATCCCAGGGATGAGGTCTAACAACCAGGCTGATGCTGATCAGATCTTACCAACGGCAGATCTCACACAGCCTCTCTCCCATGCCCTGGGTGCCAGTCCCCACAACTGCCTTGTGCCAGCACTGCTGCCAGGTGCCTCCATCCCCACACACAGATGTCTGGGTGACAACGTGATAATGGAGGGCAACCACACACAAGCTCCCACTCTCAGCAAGCAGGAATCAGGTTTTGATTGCCAAGTTCAACAGTCCAAGAGTTTTCAAGCACATTGCGGCACCTCTAAATTCTGCCTTGAATTTTGGGCCTTGACACACAGAAGGGCATTGGAAACACTTTAAATCTGCTTAACATCTGCTATTGATTCCCAAAGAGTGACAACATTCCCAGGGTACACTGGCGGAAACACAACAGGCCAGATTCAGGAGGGTGCTCTCAAAAAAACCACCCCAAAGATTTAATCCAACACAAAATCAGTTACAAAAATCTGATTTATGCTCCACAAGAAGCTGGATAAGGAAATCACATGCCACAAAACCCTACGAAAGCAGGAGTAGACACCTAAATCCAAAATCCACCAGAGTTCAGGTCAGAAACTTGTAGGTTCATTTTCTTTTCCCTCTCACCTCTGGTTCAGCTCAGGAGCAGCAGCAGAGGTGCAGCAGGACCATCATCCTTCCAGCATGATCACAAACCACAAAATGCTGAGGCTGGTGTCAGAAAACCTGTTTGTGGGAGATCACCAGCCCGATAGCTCCCTGAAAGAGGATTAGATGGAGCTTAGACTAAGCATCTCAACAGTATCAACCCATAAGAAGATGCTCAGCCGCTGCCACTGCTAAGGTAACATGGAGACGGATTTATCCACTGAGAGGGAAAATCTTCCTTCTGAGAGCCTCTCTCGTCATGGAGAGGGCAATTTGCTGGGTCCTTGGCTCCATGTCCACAGGGGCAGGGCAGGCAGGAGCCTGCTGGATGGACTCACATGGAACAAGAGGCAGACTGGCTCCAAACTCAAGCCTCCTCCCAAGTTCAGGGGGCGGCAATCGGAAATTAAGCCCATCTGTTCCTAAAACATTGCACTAGGAGAGGTAAGGAGGCTGAGAATCTGAGCTCCAAAGAAACCAAAAACAGAGAGACAGAGCTGCCTGTGAGGGGAGGGATGCTGCCTCGGGCTCACCACTGCAATGAGTTTGGAGATCTCAACTAAATCTCTTGAGCGAGGGAGGTGCTGCCAGCACCATGTGGGTCCCCTGCACCAGCCCACCCTGGTGAAGGGAGAGATGAGGCAGCTGAAGTGCCCCAAACCTCATGGAAAAACTACAGACAAGGGAAGAATAGATTACATATGAGGAAAGAATCCTTCCCTGTGAGGGTGGGGAGGCCCTGGCACAGGTTGCCCAGAGAAGCTGTGACTGCCCCATCCCTGGAAGTGTCCAAGGCCAGCCTGCACAGGGCTTGGGGTGCCCTGGTCTACTGGAAGGTGTCCCTGCCCATGACAGGGGGTTGTCCTTGAAGGTCCCTTCCAACCCAAAACACTCTGTGATTCTATGAAGGAAAACTGAGGCAGGCACCGGGGTACAAGGAGCTACCACAGCCAAACCCACCAGCAACAATTCTGGCCTGGAAAACTGGCTTTGTCATATGGAATAATTTCAAAAGAGTATCAACTGATCCATCAGCATCAAAGCAGCCAGGTTTTATGTGTTTGAAAGGAAATCTTGCATTTTTTCCCCTCCCTCTGAGCCCACTTTTCATTTTAAGTCTCCTCATTTCTTTTCTACCCCAATCTAAACCAACTCTGCTATCAAGTCCTTGCATTTCTGCCACGTTCACTGAAATAATTTCAAACCAAACCTCCACATTTTCCTCTTCTCCCTGGAAATAACGATGCTAAACCAGGAAACTTTTTTTTTGCCCAGCTCCTGCTAAAAGCCAGGACAGCAGGGTGTTGGCTGGGAGCAGAGGCATGGGAAGTAGCAGCCAGGTGGGATTCGGAAGTGTTGCCTCCAAATCACCTCTTGGTTCCAGGATGTTCAAAAAAGTAATTTTATGCAGATCCTTTATCCCTGAGAGATGGAAATAACAAGGGAGCAGAATTGGATCAGGCATGGGGAGACAGAGGGATATTTAACAACCAATCCCAAGCACCACTCAGGTTACCCAGGGTCAGGGCAGCAAAGGAGGCTGATTCCTCCAGCATCAGAACAGGGCAGGAGTACCTGGTCCCTCATGCTTCAAGTAGTAAAAACTCAGATTTAGCAAAGAGTATTTATGAGTATTGAGGGGAAAAAAATGCCACAGGGAATAACGAGGCTTTCTTGAGGCTGGTAGCTGAACAGAATAAATCTATCCACTGGGTATAAATTGTTTAAGCAAAAAATCCCTCTCAACTGGAATATTTTGCAAGAAAAATAGCAACAAAAAAAGAAAGAGAACTCTGAACCCTCACCATTTCTCTCCTCAAGGTCAGAGCTGTTATCCTCTTTCGTAAAGGAGAAAAAACCACCTTTCACTGGGAAGTTTCACCAAAAGAATTGAAACATTTAGGATGGGAGTTCATTACTGTCTGGACTGACCTGCCCAGCTGGACTAGACTAAACCTCTCTATTTTACTGGGAGTTATTTTTCAAAAGCATGTGGTGGGGAGGCTGAGGCACCCAGGGTAAAGGAGACATCAGCCCCTGGGACTACAGCAGTCAAGGAGAGCGCTGTGTGTCAGAGCTCAGGATCTAGAGCCTCTCTGGTTATTATGCAGAGGCTGTGCTAAGGTTGCTGCTTTAGTGCACTGCAGGCACTAAATTAAGGGGACATTTACAACCCACAATGCAGAAGCAGCTGCTGAAGGTGGCCATGGTGAGTGACTTCACCTCTGGGTGAAAGGCTCTTTGAGAGAAATCTCAGCCACAAGGGATCGAGCTGGAAAATGAGTCCTTCTATCCACTCACTGCCCTGCCCAGCAATGCCAGGACATCCCTGGGCACCTGTGGCAAGTGGGGACCAGGAGCAGCCTGCTCTGCCCAGTGCCAGCCAGGCTGTGAGACTGCCCTGTTTGGAGGGGATGCAAAGCCCACAGAATACTGAAGCTTGGCCCAATTAGCAGAGTTCTCATGCACCAAACTGCACCATCACCACCAGAGCAGCACTCCAAGGGATCTGCTCCCCAGATAAACTCCCAGACCAATCCCTGCCCAGACTGTGCATGGCACAGACCAACAAGGCAGCTGCCTACAGCATCAAGCAGTTTCTGGTGGCAAAACAAGTCCTGGTGCCTGCTCAGCCTTTTAAACTGCACTTGATGGCCAAGCAGGCTGGGGCTGCCAAAAAGGGGGTGACAGCTTGGTGGTGACAGCTCCTGTGCTCCTCCTGGGAGCAGTCAGCACTGCTCCTTCCCTCCTCCCACACCCATGCCAAGCCCAGCTCACCAGGGCTTTCCACCCAGCACCGCTCCTTCCTCCTCCTCCATGCTGGGCAGGAACAGCCAATTTCAGCACAGGCCAAAACCCAGTGTGCTGGCACAGATGAGCCAGCCCTGCCCTGTGCTTCCCCTCTCCCATGGTCCTGTGGAAGTACCCAGCTTGTTTCCTGATGGAAGTCACCAGGAGCTTTTCCTTGCAGATCCAGGGACGTCCTGTGCTGTGCTCAGCCATGCAGGGAAGGGGATGGCTCTTGGTGGGAGCTGGCACAGACCTATTCCTGCCCAAGGCACAGGGCCCAGGGGCAGCCACCTCCTGGAAGTGGCCAAGGGAAGGGGGAGCAGAGGAAGAGCAGAGATGATCTGACAGACATGCAAGCAAGAAGAGGAGAAAAGCATTCACTGGGAGTGGATCTCAAGGTCACAGCACACACCTTGGCTTCTGCTGAAAATTCCACGTGCTGCATTGAGAGCTCAGCTGTAAGGGGCTGCAACTGGGAGCAGAGGGAGCAGCAGCAAAGGGTGGGAGCATACCCCTGAACACAAGCAGGGTCCTGGGCCCCAGGGAGACTGGCCATCCAGAAAGCACAACTGGCATCATGCTGACAACCCTGCAGCTCACAGATCCTTTTGAGAAAGTTGACTGAATGAATTTACACCTAAATCCCTCCAAATGCTGGGTGTTTCCTGCCTGTAGGGATTTACAGGCACTATAACCACCTCCTGTTTGCTTGGAGGTACCACCTGCTGGGGAGATCTGAACTTTCAGTCACCAGGACCAGCCCAGGCAGTGCCCATGACCCTTTGTGCAATGGGGCAGTGACACCCCACGCAGGCCCAGGCACTCTGGGAGCACCCCTTACTCAAAGGGATTACTCCAAAGAGCCCAGCCAGGAACAGATGGGAGCCTCGTGGAGACCTCTGCTGCTGCCAGCAGAGCCAAGACCCTGCAGCTCCCCTGTCTTTGGGAACCACGTGCCCAGAGCTCCTACACTTGACAAAGCAATCAGCCAGGGACAAGTTCTGGCTTCTGTTCCAGAGCAGGTCAGACCACAGTCATAAATCTGCTCCTCTGGCCTTTAAATGTGCAACAGGTAGAATTCAGAGGTCTTGACCTCCTCTGATAGATGAGCCCTGAGCCTGGAGGGCTGCCCAGAGCAAGGGATCCTGCCATCTCAACCCAAAGCCTCCAGGTGAGCACGTCGCAGGGTGAGCATCCGATGAGCCACAGGGAAGCCAAAGTCACAGCCAAGGCCAGTTACAGGAATAGAATTGGCTCAGACTGAGCAAATGTAACTTTCCATCACTTTGCAATCAGCCATCCATCCTGGAGGCCAGCTGGCTGCCATGTCAGAGCACCTCCCATCCATTTCAACTGTCCTGAGAATGCCAATGCTTCACAAGACTAGCTCAAGAAGACTTGGGAGAGTTATTATCCAAAGCCAGGTGGCTGGACTCGACCCAAATCTTAGGTAAGTGATTAGAATGATTGGCATTTTTTTGGAAAGCAAACTGCTGTGCTGTACCTGCCATCCATCTTCAGAAAACTATTAACTGCACAATCACCAAACCAAGCACACCTGTAAGGCTATGGAAGCACCTGGAGACTGGTGAGGCTCATCCTCACCTGCAGCTCTGGGACCAGCCACCCCCGTATGCTCCAGAAATGGGCTGCTTTGGCCAAGATGCTCTCCTTGTTCTCCATGCCCAGACAGCTCTTGCTGCAGGATCAGGGATGGGACACTGAGTCATGGGGATGAGTGTGGAATCGCTGGACTGGGATGACTTTCACCCTGTGGGTGATGTGATGAGTCTATTCTGGCTGGGAACAGATTGTCACAAAACTGTCTTTGCTGAAAATCTGGAGTCAGGTCTTATCCAGGCCCCTCTGCTGCAATGGGACACTGCAGCACCACCAGCCAGCAAGGCATCATTCTCCCCCTTTGACTACATATGCCAAAAATAGTCTGTTTTCTTTCAGAGCGAAGGACACTAAAAGCAGCAACATTTCCAGGTGAGCAGAGCACAAGAGCAGCTACTGAATGACACCAAGCAGCTCCCAGCCTCTGCCCAGGGCAGCCCCCAACCCCCCCAGCTCCCACATCCCCTGCTAGTGCTGTCCACGCTCCAGGGCAAGGGCAGGGGCAGGGAATGCTGACCCCAGGCACACTGGGATCTCAGCCCAGCTTTCCTGCATGCCCGGGCAGGGGGACTACCCACTCACTTCTGGCTCAACACCAGAACTCCAAACCCAGCTGTTTCAGGTTTGAAATCTGAACCCAACTCCAAAGTTACAGATGGAAGGAATGAAGAGAACAACAAGCCCTATTCAATGAATCAGAACAGATCCAGCACCCCACATCTATTTGTTTCAGTTTGAACTACATCACCCGAAGGATGAGCAACCCAGGATTTACAGACTGGGGACATTGTGTGGATTCAGGGTTATTTTGCATGTCCTTGTCCCTGGAGAGTCCATTAGCAGGAACCCTTCAGAAACTAAGGGAGGTCATGCAGGTTTATGTCCTGCACATCCCCAGCCCATGCCAAATGCTCAGCTGGGGCACCAGCACAGGAGCTGCCAAACTTGCTGCTCCAAGAAGTTGAACTGTGCTTAGATGGGGATCCCAAACAGGGTAAAATCTGCATTTAGTACCTATTATCCTAACATCTGCCCATCTGTCCACATCCCTCACATGCCTGTAACTGCAGCATGCCAGGGCTGCCTCATATCAATGGCACTTTAATTTCATCATTCCCAACTTATTTAGAGCAATTAGGAGGCAATGAGCACACGCCAGGGGCCAGGATGCACTTGAATAGCATCCAAGGGTTACCACAGTATCACAGGAGACTTTCAGATGGAATTATCAGCCTGAAAAAAAAACTTAAATAAAAAGGAAGGCAGTCCCCAGAGGGAGGATAAGGTTCTTCTTGGTCCGACAGGTCCCTTTTTAATTTGAAATCAACTGACAATTATAAAGAGGTGATATTCCTCATTTAATTAGTGAAGAGACAGCATCTCAGGTTGGAAGACAAAGATAGATGCTTTGCCTGGGCAACTGGCTGAAGAAAGGAGCAGGGGAGCAAGGCTGGGATTCCTGCAAGGGCAATTGCCTAATCCCACTTCAGGCAAGCAGGTTTTGCTGTTGACTTTTCTGGGAGAAAAGGTAAAAACCTGAGCCATTTTGGAAACTCTGGCTGGAAAGGCAAGGCAAAAAGTGAGCTGCTTCTCCCTGGTGATTTCTGCTGGGTGCTGGGAGCAATGCACAAAGCCAATGCCACCAAGCAAGCTACCAAAAAAAGCCAGCCAGCCTGCAGCCTGGCTTCCCAGTGGCCCCATTTCGTGGAAGGCAGGTGAGGTGCCAAGGGAGGGGACAGCTCCTCACTTCTGATTTAGCCACATGCCCACACTCCTCCCTCACAGGCTCTTTAAATGCCTGCCTGCGTGAGGAAAGCAATGGCCTATTTTTTTCTGAGCAGCTCAGTGCAGCCTCCACCTCGGAGCACAGTGCTCAGGTCTTATTTAGGATGCTTCAGACACATCCGGAGGGACTCTGGGAACAGTCTGTGGAAAGAGAAGACTGAGTGGGCAACCTGAGTCACTTCATTGCTTACAGAAGTGTACACAAGCATCTTCCATTTGAGCAAAGCCCAGCACAGCTCCGCTGGCTCTGGGGACCGGAGGGAAGTGCCTCTTCTCCAGCACACTCCACCGGTGCAGGATGGCTGCACACCTCCCTTCCCATCCAGGCTTACAGAAAGAGGGATCATCCCCCACAGCTACAATCCAAACCTCTGATCCTGGCAATCCCTCTGCAGCACCAGAGGAGCCAGGAGCTGCTCTAATCTGCTCTGATGGGGAGGTCTGCAAAGGAGATTAGCTTCCTCCCGAGGAGGAGGAAGCAGCACAAGGTGTGTGAGGGGAGAAGTGCAGTGCACGTGCCCTGGAGGGATATTTTTACAGCTGGCTTCAAAACTCAGCTCTGAACCCCTTGCCAAGGAGCCTGACTCATGCAGACAAATCAACCCAGCACCATCTCCTGCACGTGGGGAGAAGGAGACAAGCACAGGAGTAACTGGAGACCCCAGACAGAACACAGCCAGCCTCTACCCTGAGTCCTGGCCTCAAGGGAGTCACTTTAAGCTGTCAAACAAGGGCCTCTGCAGAGGCCCCATCGGCTGAAGCTGAGAAGGACTGTGCTGGGGCAAAGCCACGCCCTGCCATGGGGGGCCCCTCGTGTTGCTTGTCCTCCTCAGTGCAGGTAAATGGTTCTGCGTTTGGGCCCTGAACGCTCAAAGCCTCTGCTCATCTGCCCAGAGGCACAGCCCAGCTCACACAGGTGTGCTCAGCATCCTTCCAATGAATCTCTGTGTTTACCCAGGACAGGAGAGCACCCATGGGCTCCCTCCCCACCTCACTTTTCTCTTCAGGCTGGTTCACAGCAGCACCACATAACATCAGCTCTGTGGAGTCTGCCTGCTTGGACACCCTGAGCCAGCTCAGAAAAAAGCCCTTCTCATAACTGCTGCAAGATGCCAAAGGCTCCTGCTTCTGCCCTGCAGTGACCAACAGCACTCCAACCTCTTTCCATTCATTTCCCATGGGATAAAAGCCACAAAGTGACATCCAGCACAGGCAATATCATCTCACAGGACTACTGATGCTGTCAGCAACCACATGCACAGCAGCTCCCTGGGGCAGCAGGGAAGGGAGCTCGTGGGAATCCATGGAAAGTGCCAAAATATGAACTGCTAATAAGATGTATTTTCAAATATCACCACATCATGATCTATTGATCTCACACTAGAAACTTGACTTTTTCTGTGTAGCATTAATTTATGTCACTTGCACATTCTGGGAACAGCAGATTGAATGAATGCCATTACACTAAAATTAGGTACTGCAGTTATTAAGTGCCAGGGGCCCAAATTGTTGAGATGCCAGTCCAGAACAACAGTACCCCTACAAGCCACAGGGAGCACCCATCCACATGGGAGTCCCAGCCCCCAGGGCTGAGTGTGGGACAGGGACACAAGGCTCACCACAGAACAGGCTTTGCTCTTGGGTAGCAGCCCTGCCCAGGAGCAGCCCACAAGATGGGCACAGGTAGGAACAAGAGCCAAGTCCTGCCCTGAAGCAGGGGAATGCCAGGCAATGTTTCCAACCCCATCCAACACACAGCTAAGGCCTGATGACACCTCCTAGGCTGGCTAAAGCCCTACAGAGCACCTGCAGCTCCTCACAGAGGTGATCTGAAAGCCAAGAGCCCAATACTGGTAGGAACTCTAGAAACAAGTTGTCTAGCAGAAGGTTTTCACAATAGCTGAAAATGCTCCAATGGGACTTTGGCCAAATATTTTGCTCCCTTTTAAAACAGGGCCAATCCACAGTCATTTCTAATGATCCCACTGCCTGCTTTTCAGAGTGCTCACAGAGACAAGTTGTCACCTTTAGACCACTATATCATGGCTGAGAGCATCAAGTGGGGAAGATGATGGGCTTGGAGAGGAAGAACATCCTTCCTTTGCTCCACTTGAGCTGCTGACGGGTGTGCCAGAGCTCTCTAAATGGCATTACATTAGTGCTGCATAACAGCAATAAAGCCCTAAAACACCCCATTACATATTTACTGAACTACACATCACACAGACTGTCCCCAGGACACCACACCAACTTGGAATAACAAAGCCAAGGGCTGTAAAAAGCACCAGGCTGGGCAGACATCCACAGTGCCCACAGCTGGGGTCAGGGACACACAGGAGCTGGGCACACAGCAACGCAGCTGTGGGGGGCCCACAGAACCATCCAGCCACCACATCCAACCAAAGAAAGCAGCATAAAGCACTGTCTCCTCTGCCAGAAACTTGCCCAAGTCACAACTGCTGAGCACAGAGTCTGCAGAAGAATCAGCATCCAGGGCGAGACCTGCTGCTGTGCCAGTGCTCAGTCCTGGCTGCTGCCTGCCTGGCACCAACATGCACTTTCCCTCTGCTGCTCTGGTTTCACTCCCAGAACTTAAATTTTTACTGTTAAGCTCAATGAATTGTCATTTCCAAATGCCTCCTGCCTACAGCAAAGGGGGCTGCACAAAGTGCTTTTTGGTATTTCCCAGTGGCCAAAACTGGGGCACAGGGCTGTCACAAAGCCTTCAGTGCTGCATTGTCATGACAATTTTGGTAAGGTGAAATGGTGTGATGGGTTTTAAAAGACCTTTTTCTCCCTCTGCTCCCAGCACCTGGCATATGGCAAGATCACTGGCCCTGCTCTGCCACCACAAAGGCCATGAGAGGCACCTTGGCTGGAGGGGTGAGGTCTCCACCAGCCAGCAGCCTGTGGCAGAGGACAAGCTGACAGATGTGTTGTGACAGAGCTGAGGACTACAAGGGTCAGAGACAGAGAGGGAAGGCTCCCCTCGGTGCTAACACTGGAGAAATTGAGTCAGTTTGGGAACTTTTGGATGCACGTTCCCCACCCCCCCATAAGGCACAGGTTTGCTAAATCAGCACAGCTTTGCCTGAGAGCTTTGCCCTTGTTAGCAAGCAGGAGGGGCACAGGAAAGCCACAGCTGACTGGAATGCACTCTCAGCTGCTGGCAATTAGGGATGCACCCTCAGCCCCAGCAAGTGCTCTCCAGAAGGTCTGTGGTGACACCTGGGGCCTAGATCCAGAGCACAACACCGAAACAACCTCAAACAGGCCCCTGTCCACCCAGCTCCCTGCTGCTGGAATCATGGCAGGAAACTGCCAGTCATGCCAGAGAACACCCTGACCACAGGCTCGCCTCCCCCTCCACAGAGATGCAAGCAAAACCCAAGTTCTGAAGTCTCCTCCTGGACAAGGGTTTCTCCAACCCTCCTTGCAGAGGTGCAGCCAGTGTGCCAACCCAGAGAGGTCCTGGCACAGCTGGAAAGCTCAGCCCTGCCCCAGGAGCACATGCAATGCAGCCCCCACCCAGCTGCAAGCCCACAGCCCCTGCACTCGGGCACACACCCAGGGGCTGGCAGCCAGAGAGGCAACACCCGAGAAGTTTGGTGAGTTATTGTGTCCCCACCAAATAGCTCTGACCTTTTCAATATTCCATATTTTTATTGGCTGCCCATTTCCCCCCAATCCCCACAGGCTCATTAGCCAGCGAGCAGCTCCACAGCCAATGCTATCGCACGACACTGAAAAGGTCAGAGCCATCGAGGCTGAGCAGAGCCCTCTCCAGAGGGTGCTCAGAGCAGGACAGCAACACTGCTCAGCCAACACAAGCTGCAGAGCAGGAGCTGCTGCCCAGGGACCCTCCGGAGGCAGAGCTCCTGCTGCGGGGTCCCTGTGGATGCACCACACCCATCCTTGCTCCCAAATACAGCAGCTGGTGCTGCAAGAGGGCCTGGCCACCCTGCTACAGACCCTCCCATAAAAACCTCCCGTCACAAGGAAGCACAAGCCAGGGCTGTGCTCCTGCAGCACAGAGGCTGCAGAAATGCCCTGACTGCTGCCACAAAAAGCCCTGAGGCTGCTGCTTAGGTAGGGGAAGCATCGAGGTCATTTTCCAGAACCTCTGGCACACACACACGGGACAGAGAAGGCAACTACCCAAGGTGATTATCAGCCATCTTTGGTAGATGTAAGAGGAGACTTACAGTGAGTCCAGGCCTCCCTCAAGGCATTCAGGGGAATGAAAGGAAGAGCCAGCCCTGCTGGCAGGCAGCAGGGTGAGCACAGCATGCAGCAGCAGGGACAGCACACCTGCTTCCCTCCCAGCCTTTTCTTCAACCCCTGTCCAGCAAAGCCACCCTACACGAAATAAAGCACGACTCCCCCTCTGTGTAATACTGGCACTCCCTCTGCCTGCTCCCCAGGCAATGGAGAGCACCAGGAGTTAACCTTTCCCACAGACAGAGCCTTCAACAGCAGGAGCTCCCTCCCTGTAGGGTCAAAACTCACCAGCTGCCTGCAGAAACGTGTCCCCAGAGCACCAGGGTGCAGCGCTGGCTGTCCTGTCAGGGAAGGCAGCCCAGGAGCAGAGGGTGCCCTCCATGATGGGGCACACACCCACGGCTCCAAAAACAAGGGGAGGAAGCTGCAGCCAGGTCCCCCAACAGCAACAAACGAGGCCCTAAAATCCACAGGCTGGAGCCCAAGAACACACTCCCACCATGAAGCTCTGGAAGAGGATGAAGGGGCCAGTCCTGAGGTTAAATAGGGCTCTGAGCAGGAGTGGGGCAGCTCCAGATGTGGGCAATTAGGGCAATTAGGGCAACAACGGCTGTGAACAATTAGCCTGACTCGTGCCAGCTGAGCTCTCTATCCTGAGCTTCTTTGTAAATACCAAAACACACCCAAAAAAGGACCCCGACCCAGAGGTAGAAATAATAAAAGATAGAAATAAAGAAGCAACAGCCAGAAACACCCCAGGAGGGAACAGGAGAAGGAGGCAGAGCCACCCAGTGGGGGCAAAGGTGGGGGAAGCCCTGGGGATGAACACCAGGGGTTAACACTGCAACAGCTCCTTCTCAAGAAGGGGACGTATCACTGCTGTGGCAACATGTACTCTGAGTTTTCTAAAATAATGTTAAATTTTTTTTTTCTTTATAAAAAATGGATCTGGGCGAAGGAGTGCCTTGACATTAGTGACAGATGGGATGGAAACATTTTTGTTTGGGGGAAAAAAAAAATCTTCATTTAAGTCACACATATGCTGAAAGGAAAAAAACCTTAACCCCTCCGGGCCTACTCCAGAGATTCTCTGTATCATGTCAGCAAAGAGCCAAATCCTGGCCGACTTCAGGGACACAGCCCTGCCCTTCAGATCACTAGAGACCACAGCTGGAAGGAGCAGAGCTGGGTCTGCCCTACAAAAAAGGTGGTTTTCTTCCTCGCTGGAAGATGGTGAAGGCAAACCCTCAGCTCTCCCTGTCACACCAGATGGTTTTACTTGGGAAAGTTGTCATCCCTCAGCTGTGACAGTGTCATGTCCCAGGAGCCACATCATCACCTTCTTGGCTCCACTTGGCCAATCCAGCCCTCAGTGCAGGGACCACAGTGGCCCTCTGAGAGCATCCACGGCGAGGTGTCAGCGAGAGCTCTGCTGGCACTGCAGGCACCAGGAGCTTTAGAGACAAGGCCTGGGGAAGATGGGCTTTGCCTTGGGAAGCAGGGCACCACGAGCAGCTGTGTTTGCCCAGGGAAGGCGTGGAGAAAGGAGGAGTGAGGGGCAGGGGGAGGGCCAGGATGAGGAGCGGCGCAGGGGAGGGAATTACAAAGTGTTTGCCCTTGTGGCGCGAACGGCTGGAGATGATCTCCCACTGCTCCTGTTTTGACAGCCCAAACGCACTTGCTCGCACAATATCTCAGTCTCGTTAAAGGTAATTACAGTTCTTCCTGTGTAATGAGATGGTTTTTAAAGGCCATTCAAAAGAAATTTTCTATAATGAGGTTAAGGGTTTTATGGTGTTATACATCAAGGGAGCTGGTAATTGGTCGGATCCAGGCAGCATCCTGAAGCAGGGAGATAGGAGGTTCTGTGAATAATAGGCCAGCACGGAGTGCAGAGCCTCCAAAATGTTTTGGTTCTGCAGAGGAGGGAGAACAGAAATGAAAGAAGGAGGAAAGAAAAGAGAGGAAGGAAAAGGCAGAGAGTTAGATGCTTCTGGCTCCTGCAGGACTGCGGTGGCTTCTGCCATCTTGCTTTTGAGGAGCTCCAGGAGTGAAGAAGGTGCAGCGTGTGTTTCCTGGCTGGGAAGTGCCACCCTGCTGCCTGGCACAGGGTGGCGGCCGGCTCGGTGCCGGGCAGGCAGTGGGACAGGGCAGGGCCTGCCTGCAGCACAGGGCAGAGCTGTGAGATCTGGCTGATGCAGACTTGCAGCCACCCCCACCCACTCCATCCGGAGGGATGTGACCATGCAGGGATGTGACCCTGCTGCACACAGAACATGGCTGAGGTGGGCACAATACCATGAGGGTGGGGTGTAGCTCCTGCCTCTTGCTTCTCCCCAGCAAACCCCTGGTCCCTCTGGCAACCTGTGCAGGAAAAATCCCCTGCAGACAGCAGACCTGTCTCCCAGCCCTCAGATCAAAGCCTTTCCCTGCTGGATTGCTCCTCAGTTATTATTGCTGTTGCTGCTGCTTCCGCTCCCTCCTGTCTCCTCTGTTCTTCCAGGGCCTCCCAGCAGCAGGATCATTATTCCAGGGCGTTTAGCAGCAGCTCCCCAGCATAGCTGCTGAAGGCCTGCAGCATTTCTCCATATTTAGAAGCAGCTGATGGTGGCTCAGACACTGCTGTGGGTGAACAACAGGGAGCTGAGCTGGAAGAGTGGCTATTTTGGTGCCACCCCCAGCCCAAGAGCCCCAGGCAATAGCAACTCCATAGCAAAGCTTCTTCCCTTGGGATCTTTAGGCCACTTGAACTCACTGAAGTGGCATCAGAGAGACAAGTACCTGAACTCTGGGCAGCCTGAGTGCTCCTCTTGGTTAAAAAATCAGCCTGTAGTTGTGCAGAGGTTCACCCACCACTCGTGCTGGTGACACTGGAGTGGTCGTACACGTGTGCTGGTGATGGCAGGGCAGGATGCTCTTTGCATCATTGCCACCTTCCCTGGGAGGACTGCTGGTTAGGGGATCCTGACTGAACCCCAGCTTCCCCTAAAACCTAAATGTGCTATTCCTGCATAGCTGAACCTCCAGTGAACCTCAAAAGGGATTTGAGTAGGGCTTTGTTTTCATTTTCCCAAGGGTTACCTGCCCATACACCCACTGCAGAGTCCATAACTTGCCCATAGCCAGGCTGAAGCTCTTGACTGTGATCTCATGTCACAGTGGGGCAGTGGAATTGACTTCCCAAGGCATGGATGGACTCCAGGATATGTGGTGCTGTAGCTGAAGTCCTCTGCAAACCTGTCACAGCTGGAGGTGGGAATTTGTGGGCAAATCCTACAGCATTCTAAGCAGATGCAACTTCACAGTGCTGCACTGTGCCCCAGAACTCAGAGCCCTAATTTGGCTCTGTGGCCTTATTCCAGTCTGAACTTCCCAGTGCTTTTTGCCCCCATCTACTGCTGTAAATGGCACAAAAACTGCTGGACCCTTAGGAAACAGTTTTTAATGGCTGGAACTCCCACCTCCTGCTTGGCTGAGGCCACCACCAGAGGTTGGAGCAGGAGAACGTCTGGTGGCCTCATCAGCAGACATGGTGGAGGGTGTGTAAGGAATCCCACATCCCATTTCCAAAGTGAAAGTCCCATGTTTGAGCACCTGCAAACTCCGTCTGGGAAACAAAAGCAGGAAACACCTCCCAAGCCCTTGGTTTCAAACCACACTAAAAGTGCATTTTGCAGATGCCACCAGTCGTGGGTAACATTCATTACTCGCCTTCCTCTGCCTGACGAGTTGCATTTAATATCCTGCCTATTTATGTTTTTTAAAGACCAATTAAATATTAAAGGCATTTATCAAGGTTTAACGCTGCAGTGAGTCCAGCAGCACGGATGCCAGTGATGCCAGTGCTTGTGGTTTCTGCGGGGAGCTGCAAGTGGAGTCATGGAGCTGTTCTGCTCCATGGCAGGGACCTGGGTGGCCCAGGGGGACTCGGGAGGGGACAGTGACACCCTTCTCAGCTCCAGGTCTCTGCACAAGCTAGAAAAGTCAAAAAAGTGCCCATTCTCAGCATCCCCACCCAGGGTCTAAAGCTCCTTGTCATGTAGCTAAACCTTCCTCCACTCTGCTCTGGAAACCTGAAATCACAGTTGGCTGGTTTGAGAATTTGTCAACTCACTGTGTTTTCAGCAGTAAATACCAGTTTGTTGAAATTCAAAGTCTCTCAAAAAAGGATCAATTGTGACAAATTACCCACTTCACAAAAATCCTAGAAAAAGGCTCAAAAAGTCAAAATGTCCCATTTTTGACACATTTGAAATAAGAAAGAATCAATTTTTAGGTTAATAAATCTAAGATAATTTATAGTTTGCAAAAAAGAACTAGAAACGAAAAGCAACTATCAAAATGTTTTGAAAGCATATAAAAGTCCCTTATTCAGTGGAATCAAAAGGAGGGCTCTCAAGATTTTTTTTTTTCTTTTACTGATACTTTTCATCTCTGCGGCTGTTGGGAACTCACTTCTTCTCTATCTCAGGAATTGCAGGGGTGGTGAGATGCTTCCTGAGCCACTTCTGGCCTCGCTCACATGGCCTCAGTTGGATTATGGCTGCTCCTGCCTTTACCAGATGCTGGAGGCTCCAGGTGAGCTTGTCTGCAGACATCCAGTCCTCTCCCACTCGGAGTGCCAGCCCTGGCACAGCGGGGGAGTGAGGGAGAGCCACCAGATCAGCTGTCACTGTCACCACATGCTGATGGCAGGACAGGGTGCCATGGAGCCCTGGCTGTCCCCGTGCTCCCCTCAGCAGGCAGAGGGACAGGCAGAGAGCCTCTGGAAGCAGAGCAGATGATGGTGCTGAGTAGGGAGCAGATAAGGGGAATGCTTTCCTTGCCCTCTCTGTCCCCCTCAGCCTGGTTGTCCCCCAGGATCTGCAGCATCAGACCCCACGATGGAAAGCAAGAACAAACTCCCAGGCAGCAGAAAACCTGCAGGCCTAGGAAAAGGGTATCCTGGTCACCACCCCTGCACCTGTCCTGGGTTATTTCCCATCTGTCAGAGGTGGGGCAGTTATCTTCTGTTCATTGGGCAGTTTTCTTTATCTCTTCCACAACCAATCCTCCCTCCAGGAGATATCTGCTGTTAATGGGCCATTAATTATTAATTATCTTCTGTCCATGGGCCAGTGAGTGTCCCTGCATGGCTGAGAAAATTTCATCATCCACTGGGAGATGCTCTGCCCAGGGGGAGGAGCCAAGCATTCCTACCTGGATCCAATCTGACCTTGGGAACACCACAGCAGCCTTTTCCCCCTGCATTCCCAGAGGAGCAGCTTTCTTCTCCTCTGCATTCCCAGAGGGAGCCCAGGCCCATCTCCAGCAGCCCTGGAGCCTCAGAGGAAAACTCCCCCCTTGTCCAGGATCCCTGCTCCAGCAGAGCCACAGCTGGCACTGCAGGAGGGCTGCAGCCACCCCTGAATGGCACTGCTGCCACCACCCTGACCCACAGGGGCCAGGGCCTGCTCTGACTCTGGCAGTGGTTTGGTTTTGTTTGTACTATTGCATTTGTATTTTTAATTTTCCTAATAAAGAACTGTTATTCCTATCCCCATATCTTTGTTTGAGATCCCCTTAATTTCAAAATTATAATCATTTGGAGGGAGGGGGTTTATATTTTCCATTTCAAGGGAGGCTCCTGCCTTCCTCAGCAGACACCTGCCTTTTCAAACCAAGACAGTGTCACATTTGGCTCCCTCGTGGCTGTCCCACCAAGGGCCCTGTACCACCACTGGTGTCCCTGTGCTCTGGGGTGGGCTGTGCCAGGGCTGTTTGGGGCTGGGGGGGCAGAGTGCAGGTGGGCTTTGCAACAGGCATCTATGCAGAGAGAAAGGCAGCAGGAAGGGAAAATAAGCTGATAGAAATAAAGGAGGCTGAGATAATGAAGCAACAGCCCATATTTCCCGTGATGGGTAAGAGGCACCCTGTTAGGGGTACAGTGAGAGAGGGAGACAGCCGGTCCCTCCCTCTCCCTGCACACTTCTTCCCTCTCTGCCCCCTCCTCCCTTGCCCTGTTCCCCTGAATTTATCTGTCATCCCGAACAACGTCTCTCTTCGTAACGAGAGAAAGAATGAAATATTTCATGAGACTACAGTCAATCTTGCAGGGCCCTTCTGTTGACATTTCAAACATATATTTGACATTGCTTTCTCATTCCCTCCTGGTGGAGCAGGGAGCTCTGCAGAAAACCCTCTGCAGGGAGGGGACACTGTGGGCTGTTCCAGCCACCCTCATGGGGAATGAGATGGAGGAAGCAGCCCTTTTATCTCCCCTCCCTTTCCTTCTCCCTCCCTCTCCCTCCCCAGCTCCCCCAGACCATGGGCAGCCTCTGTCCTCTGCTTTGTCCCTTCCTTCCATCAAAAGTTGAGCTGTCCCCTAGCTCCAAAACAGGACCTAAAAGCCCCCAGTTCAGCAGTGCTGAGGGTTTGATAAAGCTCCATCTGAGAGAATCCCAGCCCCTCTGCTGTGTGGTACCTGTAACACAGAACTAAGATTTTCATCTAGCTCTTTTCATCTGCCTTGTGGGCACAAGGCAGAGGTCACAGGAGAAAGAGGATATGGGCTGGGGTTCCATTCTCCTGCCACCCTCAGGTGGACATTGCAATCTCTTAAGGAGGTTGATAAGAAACCTTCTCCCCCAAATCTATATCCTCTGCCACCAGAGAGAAGGAGGCTTGAGAAGCATGAAGCCAGTGTTAAGCAGCAGCAGCAGCAGCTACAGGGTCTGATTGCTCCATGAGACGAGTCAAGGTCGCCTTGCCAGCCCGCTGGGGAAGGCTGGGAAACTGCCAGGAAAACCCTGGAGCTGTGCCATTCCCCAGACTCCTTGTGCAGGGAGTCTCCCTCACAGCTGGAGCACCAAAGGGTGGGGAACCCTCACCCCCCACACAAGAAAGAAGGGAGAGGAAAGTGGAGGGACATCCCTGTTCCAGCAGCAGCACATCCAAGTGCCTGTCAAGCATGTAAACCATCTTCAAGAGCTTCCCAGGTGCCAGAAGCCCCAGCTGCTCTCTGGGCTGCTTCCAAAACCTCCAGTGTTCCTCTGACATCCCAGGAGGCTGCAGCACGCCGAGCGCTCGCAGCAGGGCTGGACAGGCTGGAGGCGCGTCCCCACTCGCAGGGTGCCACGTCCCAGCTGTCACCCTGTCAGTGCTCCTCTGGCAACCACCCCCAAGCCCTGCAGCTCCTCACTGTCCTCTCCCAGCCTGCTCTTGAGAGAGGGGAATGGCAAAACCATCCCCATGGCCCTTCTGCGGCACCTCAAAACAAGGAGGTGAGGAAAAGAAGCCACTTTGCAGCAGAGACACAAGGTGATGTTTCCAGAGCAGAAGGAAGATCACCCTTAAAAGTCACACCTCTGACCTAAGGCATCCCCTGCTCTTTCCATCCCTTCCACTAACATGAGCCTCACGGGGAAACTGGGAGAACCAGAACTGGTTATGAGGAGGGACCCTGAGTGCTTTTATATGCCACATCCCACCCCAGGGTGCCAGGATGCAGCCTGGGGGGCCTGCAGGCCGGCTGCTGCTCTGTGGACACGGCAGTAAATCGCTGCAGACCAGAGGGAGAAGGAAGGTTCAGAGTTCTTCAGGAAAATTGGATGGATTGGCAGAACATTTCCTATTTAATGAGGTTTTACAAATTGTTTCTAAGGTTCCTACAACTCCTCCAGTGTGTCAATTGAACAAATCCCTTTCTTCTTTTTAAGTTCTGTATTTAAAGATACATTTAATCTTCTGTTAAAATGTTTTCCATTTCCTCGTAAAATTACAGAACTAAGATTTTCATCTAGCTCTACTGCTCTGACTCAAACTCTTGCTGTAATCTTCTTCAGATCACCAGAGGTTGATGCCTGCAGATCAAAAAGAAATATTTATGATCACTGGTGTTTCCTTTAGAAACACCCACGAGCCTCACAAGCTCATGGAATGAGATCCAATGACTCCAAGTCAAAGCCAGGCAATTCCAGGTGGGAAGAAGATGTCAGTGGTTAAGAGCAAAGGAAATGGAGTAGCAGAGCTGTTGGCTGAAGAGCACAATCTCCTGCCCTGCAGGATGTCTGGGCCCAACTCGGCATTGCTAAAAGTAAAGCTCTTCCCTTGAGCATGCCACAGGGACCCTGGGGAGGGCAGGAGCACCAGGACCCCCCAGCACGTGTTCTGGGGACCACAGGTCCAACACAGCCACCACGGGGGCCCAAAGCCTGGCTGAAGCCCTGCAGTGAGCATCAGGCAGGAGGGTGAGCTGAGATCTTGCATTGATTTCTGCTGGCATTAAAGCTCCAGGAAGAGAAAAATACCTTACTCTGCAAGGAAGCATTCTGCAGTGAGGCGGTTGTGTGCCAGTTCCCTTCCCTGCTAATTTCTGCTTTGTCAAAGCCACTGGAAAGTATTCCTTATGACTGACAAAGCAGTGGGATTTATGAATAGGCAAATTAAGAATAAAGAGGGAAGAAGTAAGTCTGTTGATAAAAAAGCTGAATAATTCAGTTGAGGATCAGTTACTTGAGTCGATTCCCCCAGAATTTGAATGAAATATTTTTTACTTAAAGTAAGTTTGTCTTTTGGTTTGAAACCCTGTGAGCCGGAAAGCAACATATTTGCATTTTGCTTTCCAATACATAAACCGAGACTTCATTTTGTAGGCTTTCTTGTTGAATAATCTGCTCTAATTTAATTGGAACTTGAATCCTATAAAAAGCATTTTCTGCTTAGTTTTCTACTGATCTTGGGTATTGAGATTTTCTGATCTGAAAAAGCAATATGTCTGTGTGTGCTGATTACCATCCTCAGAGGAGCTTCATTGTTTTTGTGTTTTCTGCTGAATAATCTGTTGAATCTAAAATACAGTTTTGACTTAGCTCCTTATTGATATTTTTATTTTAAAATGCTCTGATATGAAGAGCAATTTGTTTGTATTTTCTGCTGGGAAGGGTTTCCTGTTGAGGAATAGGAGAGCTGATTCTGTCAATGTTTACAGGAATAACTAAGTCAACAGAATTGCTCACACAATTAGCTTTACTTGGCCCTAATGGCCAGATATTGAGACATTTAAAATGCAGGTCAGTGTCTATGGGGCAAGTGAAGAGGGCATAGCCACCTCATGTTCCTCAGCTTTTCTCTCCATCTTTAACTGCCTAAGTACCCAAGATCACTGAACTCGATACCCAGAGGTCCTTTCCAACTCAGGATACTCTGTGATGTTGTATGGTCCTTTATAATTCCAGCCCAAAGTTCATCATTCTATGAAAAATGGGAGAGGTTGGAAAAAATAAGTGACAGTAAAGTTTGGTTTTGCTTCTGGATGCCCAGGGAAAGCCACTTGCTCCTGCGTGGCTTGGAGCAGACAATCCCAGGGCATGGGGACACCCCGGCATTGAGCTCAACACCAGCACTCAGACACACCAGAACTGAAACCGAGGAACTGTAGGCACTGAAATCCCTCTGCAGGTCTGGGACAAAGCCCTGCGTGGGAAAACCAGTCCTGTCTCATCTATCAGCCTCACTGAGCCAGACCCTCCACATTATCTCTGCCATGGCTTGTAGTGCCTAATCACTACCAGGCTACGTACAACCTGGCACATCCTTTAATCACAGCAGCAATCGTAAGAAATTAAAATAAATTTCTATATGTAATAATCACTCAGCCCTGGGTTATCAATAATACACGAGCAGCTTGTGAGAGAGCAGGCGGATGAATGAATCCGTACCCCAGCCCTGCTCTGCCACAGCCCATCAGAATTCCCAGCAGCAGGCAAGCACCGCTGCCCGAGCTGCTGCTTGGAAACAAAACGGACGGCAGGAGGGCTGGGGGGAATATAGCATTTCATTCAGTGCATCAACAGAAATGGATTAATATAAGACAGGGATCCTCTGAGCAATGGCTGGGTAAAATATCACCGTGAGGACAGGAAAGCTACATTGACCGTGAAATAATTCCAAAGGGCAATATCATAATTTTGGTATCCTCTCTGTCCCCTGGGTGTTATTTCACCACTCCTGTCATCAAAACAATGCTACAGACCAAATTCACAGCACTGGAGACTTGCAGACTGATTCTCCCAGCCAGGCTGTTGCACTTGCAGGTGTCTGGGGCTCCCTGCTGCTCCCCTGTGTGAGCTGGGGTACCAGGGTGGAGTCAGCGTGGCCTCGGCGGGCACTGGAGATGGGCAGGTCTGCCTGTGGGTGAAGGGCACCAGCTGGATTGGCCAGATGCTGAGGGCATTGTGGCACGACCTTCAGCGGGGGAAGAAAAGACAGATTTGGGTCTCTTACAGGCAGCCACAAATCCCCCTGACCTCGGCGGCAGCAGGGCAGCCGTTCTGCAGGGCACAATTTGATTTCCAGAGTTTAGGAGTTCAATGCCAGCTGTTCAGACATGCATAATCCCCCACTTAACTACGGGCCACCACGTGCTGGTGTGGCCCAGAGGCCTTGGCGGGAGGAGCCTGGGATGCACCCGGCTCTCATCGGATGCAGATCCATGGGAGGGCTGTGCTGAGCCCTCTGATGTGCCTCCTGAGCAAACTCAAAACAAACAAGAGCCCTTTGATGTGCCCCTTGTCGGTGCTGCGGCAGTGAAAGCCCCCTCCAAAGCCATCCTGAGAGCCCTTGAGCTCATGGGGCTGCTTGTTTGCCCCAGGCTTGCTTTTCTACCTGCTTGGAGAACCAGATCCTCCTGCTGCATCCCCAGAGCCTGCCATCTCCAGCCACCACCCAAGCTGGTGTAACCCAACAACACCCCAGGGTGTCTCTGAGCATGAAGGACCAGCCCCTGGGCATGAGGAAGCACGCTGGCAGCACACATTCATTGTGCATCCCTGGCACACGGGTGCACACCCAGCTCTGCAAGACACAGTAGCAGAAAGCCCGTGCTCCAGACTTCAGGCAATAAGCAGATGGCTCCCCAGCACTATCATTTTACAACATTACAGCTTCTGCTCTGCTCATGCAGTAAACATTTTCTGGCTTATTGCATGAAAAAATGTGGCTACCATGGCTTTGCAAAATTCTACATTTTCTACATTATCTTTTTATCAAATGCTTTCAGGGTGGAGTGAGGGAAGAGCATTTCTATTTTCGATTTACATCCTGCAGGACACAGCATTTTCTCTGGATCCCAGTGGGTTTTTGCTTCTTGTTTGCCTCCTTCCTGATTGTCATAGCTCTGTCACTGTTTGTGGGGAACTGGGAGATGGAAAGCTGTTATGCAGACATCAAGGGCTTGCAATTGCATGCTGGTAAACATGAGAGCAAGAGGGATTTCTGATGGTATTAGAAACCACAAGATACCTGCAGATAGAAGTGTTCCTGGAGGCAGCAGGTCTAGCTGTTAGCAGAGCAATTAGACCCGGTGTTATTCCCAGCCCTGCCGCTGCCCTGTGAGTCACTGCAGAGGAGGGGACAGTGCCTTCGTCCCCACCCACCTGGTGGCAGCTCCATGGCACATGTGGGTCCCTGTATCCCACCCTCCAGCCAAGCCACTGCTCACTTCCACCTAGGCCTTACAAGCTGGGGGAAGGGGGAAGGAAATGATCTGGAGGATATGGCACAGTGCCTTGCTTTACATGTACAGCAATTACCATTCTGGCATTTTCCCTGTGTTCGGAATAAAAATGTCAATAAGGAACAAGTTATTACACCAGAAAGAGGGTGGAAATGGCAAGAGCTCATGCAGGCTCGAGGGCTTGGGCATTACTGCAAATGCTGCCCATTCCTGCTGTGTTCCCTGAGCTCTGGGATCAGGCCCATCCCTCCCTTCAGCACCATGAGACCGACCCAGCTGGTGCTCCCCAGTCCAAGAAGGCACTGGAACAAACCGGGATGCTCGGGGACTGGAGCACACCGTGTACACGGAGTTGGGTTGTCAGCCTCCAAGCAGACCTTACTGCCCTCCTCTGCTCTCCACAATCCTGAGGCTGCCCCAGTAAATAAAAATGTATTTTTCTCTTTTAATGAGACCTTTCTGTCCTTTTCACTTTTGCCTTTTCCTTTCCAAGCCTTTCTTTGGTGCCCTGATGAGCTTTCTGCCTCCACCAGCCCCTCCAGAGGCCTCATCAAGGAATGACGTTTCCAAAGGAAGCAATGCAATTCCATACTGAACCTCAGGGTCCCTGCATCCAACAAGGCTCTTGGCAAAGGGCACCTCCAGAACTGTGAACACCAGAGGAGACCCAACCATGACACGGGATGAAGGAGGAGGGTGACAAGGGGAGAGGGATGCTCACAGCTAGAGGAGGGTGTGTTTGCCCACACAGAGCCTGGCAGTCGGGATGAGAGCCGAGGCTGAGGGGCAGGAATCTGCGTGCCCATAGCCCCAGCAGCAACTACAGCCCAGCCCAAGGAGCAAGGGCAAGCAGGGCACCCATGGCACCCTCATGGATGGTGAAATGATTCTGACTGCACCTCTTCTATCCTGCACCTACACTGCCTTCCTCTCCCTGCTTTCAATTATGAAAGCAAAACACACACCAAAAAAACAAAACCAAAAAAACTCAAAACAAACAAACAAACAACATTTAAAAAAAAAAAGCCCTCCAGGAATTAATTAATGATTCATGTTGGATCCTTGGCAAACCTCGCTCTGCAGAAGTTCAAAGCAGGAACAATAAGTATTTGGCAAAGAAGGGGCAGTGGGCTCGTGCTTGGCGGCGTGTGGTGCAGAGTGCTGGCAGCGTCCTTCCCTCATGGAACCGACACCTCAGGGACCACAGGGAAGGCTCTGCCAGGCTGCTCTGAGCCAAGTGTCACATCCAGCCCCAGGGATCAGCCACAACCCAGATGTGAATAACTGGGGACAGGGGCTTGGGAGGAACATGCCACTGCTGCCTGCGGTGGCTGTGCCTGCCCTGCCTGCCTTGAATGAGGTGCGTCCTCCATCCCGTGTGCTCACACACACGTGTGCCCTCCTGAAAACCTGGGCCTGAGCCACTCCAACTTGGCATCCTGGAGATTTAGGATAATGAGAGATCTTTAATGCAATTAATAGATGTCATGGGACATGGTCTTGTGAGTCTAGAGCAAATGAGGCTTGGATAATTGGTGCTGAAACACATATATCAGGGAGATGATTCTTCCCCCCATGCCAGAGCTGGAGGCTGGAACACGCTGTCGACTGATCCTGTACAAATGTGTTTGGCTATTCGCTGGCGGCAGCTTCCAAAGTTCTAGTAGGGAGCCTCTGCCAGGCAGGCCTGCAATCCTAGCAGCAAACAAGCTGTCATTTGGTTGTTAAAAGAACTGCCTGGAAAGTGGCTTTATCCCCACATGCATGCACAAACACCCGCGCACACGCTCACGTGCATGGAAGCAGCCAGCAGGCACCGGTGGCAGCAGCAGCTCTTCTGGTCGCCTTGAGCCCTGCCTACAGCTCCACTTCCCTCAGGGGGGTCACTGGGGGTGCAGAGCAGGCTTTAGTCTGTGGCAACCCCGCCCTGTTATGGTGTCAGCGAGAGCAGAGTGGTCCATCTGTCCCACAGCGGGGAGAGGGTGCACCCCATGGCATCCCACCAGCGGGATGTGCCACCTCCCAGCACCGTCCCCAGCAGTGGACCCACAACAGCACAGGACATGGTGCCCCCCAGACACCTCCATGCCTTGGTGGTCTGGTCAAAGCCATAAATAAATCTACCTCTACATTGCCTCAGCAGCACCTCCAAATACCAGACAAGGACACATGGTGCTTTCCCAGATCCCCAAACCTGCTCCGGGGTATTGCCAAGGCACATGTAACCAAAAAGCCATGAATTTTCAGAAACTGCCTAATAGAAACCAATATCTGGTTTGTGCAAGGTTCCTAAATGAAAAGTTTTGTCTTGCACTGAACTCAGTGAATCAAAATCACCTGCAGGACAGGACTCAGGAAAAGCCCAAGCCCCGGCATTTCACTGGGAAATATTCAGGAATTTTGCCGCAGTAAGGGAAAAAGTATTTAATTTCTCAAGCACGAACCATAATAAAATGTTAAATACAACCTGGATATTAAATTAAAACATAAAAGTCAAAACACATCAAATCAAAGAGACACATTTGAATTTCCTGGACACTGTCAACAGACAGAAGCCAGAATTATTTGCTTCAATATTCTCCCACCTGAATGTTGGCTCCATGGCTACATGCCGATTCTGATAATGTAGTTTGATAAAAAATACATTTTCCAATGGAAAATTTTACCCCTGGTACCCTGTGCCTCCATTTCCAGAGTGTCTGGTGGATGATGCAGGGGAAAGAGGTGGTGTCAGTCCAGGGCAGGTCCCCAGCAGAGAGGGGACCAGCCTTGAGATGCTTCCCCATGCTTGGCTTGTGCAGGACCAGGGGAAATGGACCCAGCCTGCGCCCCTTAACGAATGGGAAAGCATTGCCATGGGTTATTAAGGATTTGTGTATGGGTTTGGAACTGCAGCCGTGTCACCACAATGTAATTACAGATAAACACAAGGCGGGCCAGCAGAGAGCACCGAGCACCAAGCTGGAAGAAGCCCCGCCCTGTCCCAGAACTCACTGGGAACGAAGGAGATGGCACTGGGCAGTCTGAGCCATCAGCTCTGCACCAGAGCAGCTCTGCCAACCAGCCCTGGGCACTCCTGGCTTGCCAAAACCACGCTGGCTGGGGGCCAGGCTGTGCCAAGGCAAGGACTGTGAGAGCTCCCTAGGGACAAATCACTTCTGACAGCAAAAGAGGGAATCAAACCCTGGCTGGGCCCACTCCTGGTTGTCACTGGGCACCTGCAGTGCAGCCCCAGCTCCTGCAGAAGCATTTGTGGGGCTCCAGCCCCCAGGAGCAAACCTACGGCATCGGAGACCAAAAATAAAGGTGGGGAATGGCATGGCCTTGGCTTACTGCTGTGCAGCCCTGTGCTTCTGTGGCAGAGGAGATGTGCCTGGCTCACAGAGCATTTAATAAAGGTCCAGTGCTTCATTAGGAGCCCTGTGAAGCCTATTTCCATTCTGGATCAGCAGTGCCAAGGGCACCCAGCTGGTGCCAGGGTGTGGAGAGACCAGAGGGCCTCGAGCACTGGTCAGGGCCCAGGACATGGGGATGCCAAGCTGTCCTGCTGGGCAGGGCTCCCCAAAGGACACTGCTGTGTCCAGCCCCACATGCTGCTGGCCCCAGGGACCCCACTGCCTGTTCTGCCTGCACCCCTGCCCACTGTACAGCAGTACAGCAGCAGAACCCCCTGAGGGGAGCAGAGCCCAGGCATGGCTGCTTTCTGCAAGGCCAGGGCTTCCCCAGGGCCTGGCACCCCAGGCTGGCAAAGCCCACAGGCACAGCCTGGCTGTGGATGCAGAGCAGACGAGGCTAATGCATGCAACACCTGGGAGTCAGAAGTTAAAGAGCAGCTGAGAGGCAGCTCTGTGGCCACCTGCCAGGTCATACAAGCAGTGCTTTCATAATTCAACAGTCAATAAAGTGTTAGAGCAAGGTAAGGCCAGCAGCCTGTCTCAGGGAAGGTATCTTGAGAGCAGGGCTAGCACCTGAATCCCCAAGCCTGCAGGTGTGGACGTGCAGAGGGGAAACACAGATGCCCTGCAAGGATCCTGGAGACCTCACTGCAGGATCAGGTTGTCTTAGGTTGGAAATGCAATATGTGGCTGGGGGTGTGTATTCTATTGCCATCTGTCAGAGGTGGGGCAGTTATCTTCTGTTAATTGGGGAATTTTCTTTATTTCTTTCACAACCAATCCTCCCTCCAGGAAATATCTTCTGNAAAATGCTATTCCTGCTCCCATATCTTTGCCTGAGAGCCCCTTAATTTCAAAATTATAATCATTTGGAGGGAAGGAGTTTACATTTTCCATTTCAAGAGAGGCTCCTGCTTTCCTTAGCAGACTCCTGTCTTTTCAAACCGAGACTCAGGTAAAAGCAGGTGCTTCTTTAAAGGATTAGATGTTATTGAGATGAATGAGAACAGGAAATAGAGTTGGACTAATGAAGGCAGTAGTGTGGAAAGTCCTCAGCCCTTGGGGGCTAGGCTGAATAGCTGGAAAGAAGATTTACCTGAGATCTGCCACTTTCTGTTAGACTTGTAGTGCAGGGCACGTTTTCCTGCACTGGGGATTCATCAGCTCCAGCTGCCAGTGGAAGGGACACAGGATGCCTTCCTGAGGTGCTCCTCCAGTTCTGCCACAAGTTGTCAGCAGAGCAGAATTCCCTGTGCAAGCAGCAAGGAAGAGGCTTTCTCTGGACATCATTCCTGCAGAGCACAGTTAGAGGTCCTGGATTTTGTGGCATCACAAAGATGGCACTTGGCTGTCCCATCCTGAGGAGCCTCACTGGGTGACCTGCCAGACCCACCCACCGTGCTCCCCACTCTCTACAGACTGCCCTCCTAATCTCTAGCTCTGCTGACCCAGCGAGGCATTGGGACCAGTGGTGAGAGAAGGGGAAAGAAAGTGGCAGCTGGAAACCATGACTTAAGATATACCCAGGAACCACCACTTAAGATACAGCCCAGCATGGGAATCCCAAAGGCCTGACATTGCCCAGCAAAAGGATGTTCATAGCTGGCACAGGCAGCTCTTCTGCCCAGGGAGATGGGAAGCACCAGGAGAGCCTTGGAGGCACAAGGAGGGTTAACTCACAGCCATGGGAGCAGAAAATGAGGTTCCAGTTATTAGTTGATTTATTGGTCTGTCCTCAGTTGGCACTCAGGACTCAGAAGAAAATGTTCCACTCCAAAGCATTAAGCATCTTCAAAGAGCAGAAGCATTAAAAATTGAAATCATAAAATAGACATGTAAATATAGCAGAGGTAAACGGGGCAGCGAGGAGAGGAGGGGAGTGGAGCCAGCCCCAGCCGAGCCTGCAGGGCAAGGAAAGGGCTGTGCCAGGGGGCTGGAGCCATGCTGGGGTAGCTGCAGCCCCCCAGGTTGGGGGGATAACCTGCAGGGAAGCTCTGGATAGCTTCCCTGAATGACTGCACTGCTCGCCAAGATCTGCGGGTTGCAAACACCAAAGGGCAAGGCTGCCTTGCTGGATGTGTGCAGGAACCTCACCCCACAGCCCCTCACCACCCTCCCCTGCCTACACTCCATACTCCATACCTCTAGGGGCTTTTACTCCCCATCTCCCACACCAATCCTTCCCAAAATACTTCAAACATGGCAAGAGAGGGGGAGTGGGGCTGCCTGCCAACAGTTCACCAGGTTAAGCAAAGCCAGTGAAGTCAATCAGCTCTACATCAGGAGTCACAGCTCGATGGCAAGGTAATGCTTTAGGCAAGAGCTGTTGGTCACATGCAGCATTTCACAGAGTCAGGGACAAGCACTCCCTTTCCTTCTCTCCTAGAGGAGCAGGGCAGAACAGACCCAAACTCTCTGGCCAGCTACCTGCAGGGCAGAAGGATGGTGTCACCCTTCCCAAAGCACCTGCCAAAGCAGAGGGCCTCCCCAAACCTGAGGATGGGCTGCTGGAGGTGCTGGTCCCTTCCCAGGCATAGAGGAAAGGAAGGGACCCAAGGTAAGTCACTGCCCCTGTGTAAGAGTCCCTTGCTGGGCCTGGGAAGTGGGAGCTAAGAACTGCTTCAGGTGTTGCTCCAGCATCTGGCCCAGCCTAAGGCACCAGCTCAGCAGGGGTGGCAAGCCAGGGGAAAGATGTGGAAAAGGGAAAAGGGAGGGTGGGGAGGACACAAAGCCCTTGCCACAGTGGGAACATGCATCTGGCTGGGGACTGGCATTTGTGGACAAGTGTGTGGCAAACCCACCCTCCTTCTGAACACCAAGTGGTGCCTCCTTATGAACACCAGGCTGCCTGTTGATTTTATTTTCAGAGCTATCTACAGAGATACCAAGCCCTCCCGATTTGCCACTGCTTTTCAGGAGGGTGCTGGATGCTCAGCCCCTCTCCAAACCCATTTTGCTCAAGGGCCTTGAACCTCCACGTGCAGGAAGTAAACCCCTTCAAGGACCAGCAAACCAGCCAAACATGAGGCAGCCACACCAGTGGTCAGATGAGCTCCTAAGATTTCAAACCATCATCTTGGGAAAGGTCTCTGGTGAGGAACTGGGAAATCACCACATCCTCCAGAGTGCTGGAGTCCCCAAAGGGCCCCATCCCACGTGTGGTCAGCAACAGGGACCACCACCACAGCCCCTACCACGCTCTGGCACAAACCCAGCTCTCTTGGCACCCATACCTGCTTTTCCTCTACACACAATTTTTTCTTAATTGGGAGCTTGTTAATTATCGCAATACTTTGCAGAGGAAATAAACAGCAATTAGAGAAATAAGTGGTATTTTTATTCCCTGGCACTCTGGCAGAGCTCTCTGACGCCTCCCATCCCTCGCTCCCACACGGGCACATGTTGCTGCCTGCTCCAGCGTGGCTGCCCGAGTGCTCTGCTCCGTCTGTTCCCCACGAGCAGGGCACTGTGCTGGTGGGCTGCCTTGCTCTCCCCGGGGAGGAAGCGTTACTGTGTGAAAGCAGCAGGCTGTCCCACTCTAATCTGTTTTAAAAGTCATAAATTGCTGAGAAAAGCCAGTTTTCCTGCACAACAGAAGGTTAGCGTGTTTAAAGAGAGCACTGGAACTGTTTTTATTAATCAGAACTGCCATAAAGAAAGCATTTTAATTAACATAATTATCCTGTTTGAGAGAAGCAGCCCATACCTCACAGATACTTTTCAAACTAAAGATGCGGGCTGTCACAGTCAGTCATAATTAAGCAAAATGAGCTGGTTTTCCTTGCTGTACGTCTGCCTCTTTCCAGCCACACGCTTCCCCTTTCCTCTTACACTCAGTACAAGGCAAGCAGAGACAACATCTTGGGGGTGGCAGGGCAGGTCTCCATCCCTGCGTCTCAGTCTCCAGCACGGAGCAGCTGGGGTTAATCTCCACCCGAGCCAGCAGCGCCAACTCCGGGCACTGACCAAGCTGCAAACCATCAACCTGGAAGATGGAGGTGGCTATAAAAACCCACAAGATCTGTACGACTCTGTTTGCAGCACAGTCTCACAGTCAACAGATAAAAGATTTATTCTCATTGAAAAAGACAAAAAGAAAACCATAAAAAGCCTGGCACTGGGCTGCCCGCCAGCACTGAGAGAGAGGAGCGGGTAAAGGGAATAAAAGCTGGCACGGGCAGGCAGCTCTGTGGGTCTGGGTTTCTCTGAGCATCCTAGACACAAAGCTGGCCCCTGGAGGGCAGCGATTCGACCAGGAACTGCAGCCTTCAGCAGCAGCCCTCGTCCTTCTCCTCCTGCCTGTCTCTCTGCCTGCAGCATGAGGCTCCACTACAAGCCTTAGGCAGCATCTTCCATTCCTCCCTGCACAGTGAGAGGCTCAGGAGCTCCCTTGGCACAACCCTGCCCACCCTTTGCTCCCGATGCTGATGTCCCCCTTCCAAAGGGCAAGCAGGACACACAAAGCAATCAGGCATCACCTCCAAACCGATGTTGGCTGCTTCAGCCGAGACATCCTGCACCTCCTGCACACCTCCGGTGTCCTGCAGCAGGCCAACCTTTGGCCAACCAGCCAAAATCCCTTAATGGCAGCACCATTCAGTATTTTAACAGGTACTTTCAAGAATGCTCTGCTATTTGGCAGAATGTGCAGTGTATTAGACTGTTAACAATTTGTGGTGTTAATTAAAACCTCCTTTATTAATAAAAGATGGTTCTGAGTTGATGGGCTTGCCCTGAAATAGCACAGCACTGCTGGAGATGCTCGTGTCACGTCCTTCATTCACACCCGATGTCACCTCAAAGGGACCAAAGTCACCATGCTGAGTTCTCAGCCCCGTGTCCCCAAGGTCTGCAGGGACAAGGACATCCATCCTGCCCACACAGCACCCAGTGCTGGGTGTCACCACCCTAAGGCAGCCCACGTTCCCTTACTGCCAGTCAAGAGCTATCTGCAGGTAGAACAAGGCAAAAAATTTGAAAAGAGGTATTTTTAGATCTTTTTTCTTTTTTTTTTTTTTTGTTGGTGTGATTTCCTTGAGAAAACAAGTCTTGTGCCATCACGTGCTCCACGTGTTGTCTGTCTACCCTAATTACTCTCTAACTCAGCAGTCATATTCAACAGCTTGTGAGTGACAGCTGAAAATCTCAAAGTTATTAAATTCCTGGAGGTTTCATGGAAATAACCAGGCAGACAGAGTGGAGAGGTCTTCCTCGGCTCAGCTGAGCCAGGCTGCAGCAGGAGCCTGGGTCTTGCAAGGCACCAGAGGATCCACATCGGAGAAAGGAAAAGCACAAAAGCCCTGCTGATGCAAGGAAAAGGCTGAATCAGAGGATGTAGCGTGCTAGATATTGAAATCAGTCAATCTTCAAGTATTAGCCCCTGGAAAAGCAGCCTTCTGTAGTGCTGAGTGGCGTGTTAACAACCTGTTTTCAAACAGGAAACACAATTTCCATGGGAGAATCAGGTTTTCTGGACAGAAGAATTAAAATATTCAGGGAAAAAATTTTCACTTTTCTTCTTTGGTTCAACACAGACTGACACATTTCAGGTGACTAAAAAGACATCTGGGACCCACCACAGAAAGTCTAGAAGCATCTCCTGCATCAAATTTTGCTGGGCAGGGGTCAGAACTCGTGTCAGCCTGCTCTGGGTGCTCCCAGGAGAGCTGGCCAGGGACACGGAGCAAAAGGAGAGCACTGAGTAGAGGCACCAGGGCAAAGCCTCGGGCTGCCTGCTGTGAAGGGCTTTGTGTGGCGCATGGGAGGGTTTTATTTCTACGCCGACTTTGAAGCACCCACTTAAAGACGTCTCAAGACCTACTTGTAAGACCAAATAAAAATATCTCTCCTGGTTCTCGATTGCGAGATCTGGGAAGGAGGCTTCCAAAATTGGGTTCTCTCCCTGCCTGCGCAGAGGACGGGGTTGTGACACCACAGAGAAGCTGTTTGTAGGTCTCCGTTTGCAGGCTAGCAGGCAGGCAGCCTCACCCTCCCTCAGGCAGGGCATCTGCCTTCCCCAGCTCCCGGGCCCCGGCAGAAATAGGACTCCTTGCTGGCGGCCTCGCGGTCGGTGGCACTGCAGTGCATTGCAGCGGCTCTCCCAGCCACGTCCCCTCCCTCCGTGGCCCTGTGGCTGTCCGGACAGAAGCCACAGGGTCGAGGCGCCTTCCCCCCTGCACCGCCCGCCCGCTGCCCTCGTCACAAACCAAAGCTGCGGTGAGATGAGGTGACGCTTCTAAACTCCTTAGCAGGGAAATGTTAATGAGCGCTAGCGGAGGGTGAGAAAAGCCCTTAATCGCATCAGCTCCGCTGCCAGAGCTGATGAACATCCCCGAGCCGGAGCGCCTCGTCCGGACACGGCAGGGAGCGGCCGGGAGAGCCGGACCTCGAACTGCCGCCCCAGCGCTCGGGGCAAGGAGGGAAAACAGCCCTCAAAGCCACACTGATCCCTGCTTAACCTTGGAAAAACACCTTCTGCGAGCTGATGGTGCCTACGCCGCGGGCCCTGGGATCCCATCCCGCCCGTGCTGCCGGGATGGGATGCCCTACGTGAGCCGTGCCACGCGTGCCCGCAGCCGCGAGGAGTCCGGGCTGCCGCTGCATAAAGAAATCACATGCCAGGTTTTATAGTGGGAACTCGGTTTTGAGCTTGTGTAACTCTCCGATGTTTTCCTTTGTTTGTTTGTTTTTCTTTTTTCTTTTCTTTTTTTTTTTTTACGCGGCCAGGAAAAATTGCCATATAAAGTGTAAGCATAAAAAGAACGATTTTCCTCAGCTAAGCAGCCACGTGAGCAGCTCCGCTTGCGCCGCCCTGCCTCCCGAACGCTGCGTGCACACACATGTGTGCTGCTCCGTGACACACCGGGACATTTGTTACGGTGACAGCCTGCCGCTCCCCCTTGGGGCGAAATGTGGTTTAATTTTTAGTATAACCTTAAAAAAGGAGACTAGCAAAGCAGCTCTCCCATAAATTTTGTAAGTGACATTTATTTCTCGGTGCATTATCGCTAGTGATGGACAAATCTGGAATTTAGGGGAGCAGCCATCTTCTCCTGCCAGCTCCAGTGTGATGAGGTGCTTATCCTTAGGTTCAGCTCAGGCATTGCCTGGAAAATCTCCAGATGCTGAGCCCTCTTCTCCCTTCAAGACCTCAGCACAAAATGTAGCCCCTATGTGCTTTAGGGTGCTCTGGGTACTTCTTTTGGTGTCTGGAGACACCGTCTCTACGGAAGAGAGACTGGATACCACTCCCATGGGCTAGATACCAGCAGTCACACAGCAGAGCTTCCCACCAGTGTCACCAGCTCAGCCCATGAAAGCATCTCTGGCGTGCTCAGATCCCTGCCCATCCTGGCTGAGGTATGATGAGTTTGCTTTAACAGATCTTCCTGGTCACCAAGGTGAGCTCCCTGCTACCTAAGCCTGCCAAGTCTCAATTTGAATACATACAAAAGATCTCAACAGCTGGGTGTTTAATGACAGGGACTAGAATCAGGCTCTGCAGAGTCACACGAGGTTATCTCAGCTCCCTGGAGCTGGCTTTGGGGCATGCCAGGGAGGCTGGTGCTTCCAGCTCTGTCCAGAAGTGCAGTGGTTCAAGGAAACACAAACCATTCCAAACCCCCACACAAACCATGCCCAACCCCTCTCAAACCATGCTCAACCCCTAAAGGCTGAGCTCAGAGGAGCACACGTGGGGGATTCACGGCACAGCCCTCTCCAAAATGTGGGTGCAGGGGTTTTTACACCCCTGGGTGCCAGGGTGAAATACCATTTTTGTGCCTCGACAGAGGAAAGTGCAAGATGCCACCAGATCCATTACATCCACATGGATTCTACAAGAGACAGAGGGACAGGAGATGTCCAATTTACTACCCTGGGGATGGACTAGACCCAAAGAAACTCTTCCAGTTCCTTCACACTGACAAAAGATCAAAGGAGCAGTTGTTAATGGATAGCAAAGTCTGATGTAATTTGTGGCACAGTTATTTGTACCTAGGAAAAAGCAGGCTGGTGTCAGCCCTGCCATGACAAGCCCTTGAGTGTTGCCCTGCCTGCTGGTACACAGGCATCTGCAGAGTCAGTTACTTTGAATTTCTAGGGAACAGGTCCTTTCAGAAACTTTACTCTTGAGTCCTAAAGACTTGGCACCTCCAACTGCAAAGTGCTTCAAAATAGCCACAACAGGCTTTCCCCAGGCTCTCACAGAGTCTGGAAAAGCCTTTTCTTTGGGCAGACAAGTGCTTCCCTCTGCTGAGGTGGCTCAGCATCCTTGGAGCATCCCATGTGCTCCTGGGGATGCCTCTCTCTGCATTCCTGGAGCGGTGTCTGGGCTCCCTCCCAGCCCAGGGGATGGTAAATGCTGAGCAGAGCCAGCAGCGGCTGCCCAGGCCTGACTCTGGCAGGGTCCTGCCCTGTCCCAGCAGCAGCAGCAGCAGCCTAGCCACCTCTGTGAGACCTGGGACTGGCCCTCAGCACTCCTCCTCACACAGCCCAAGCAAAGGCATCTCTTGGAGTCTTCCAGTGTCGATGTCCTGTGCTCCAGGCTCCCAGGAGCTCTGCCTTCCACCCTCTCAAGGCACTCTCTGGAAACCCGAGCTGTAATTTCCTAGGCTGTATGACCAGTTCTTGCTCCGGTGTCACCACACATCTCCAGTTCCCAGTGTCACATCTCAGCTGCTCCCAGCTCCTCCCTGGCCTCTCCACTCAACAGTGGGCACCAGCCAGTCATGTTCTGGCAAAGGAGTGCCTACAAAACCTCAGCTGCAGCCCTGACTTAAAAAAATAAGAGCATAGGAAAAAAATAAGGCAGCCTCAACAAGGCTGAGCAGTGCTGACCACTGGGACCCATCACCATGCCACCAGGGTTAAGGGTGGCACCCAAAGGAGCCCGTGCCTTGACAGCAGCTCACTCTGAACATGTAACTGAGCCAAGAAAACTGTAACTCTTCCTCTGTGCTGACGGAAGGCTGCTGCATCATCCCCCAAAGGCCCTGGGGGAGTTGAAGTAAGGATGAACATCAGGTCAGACATGTCTCCTGCTCACAGGCATGCACACATCTGCCTCTCCAAAGAGCTTGGAAACAGAGTCACAAGCACAGCCCAGCCCCAAAATCCACTCTGAACATGCAGGTGAGGAGGGAGGAGAGCTCTTGCATCAGCACAGCAGGCTTCAGGGTGTGAGGACGAGGCTCAGAGATGCTCAGACTGAGCCTTCCACTGTCTCTTGCTCAGCTGCCCATGACTGCTGGTGCCCAGTGGCCAGAGACCCCACGGGGCACTCACAGGCACAGGAGACCAAAACACCTTTTCTCCCTCCTCAAAACACCTTGTTTATCTGCACACCCACTTATGGCTGATCTAAGGGAGTCCATGCCCTTGTAAGTTAAGATTTGACAAAAGCCATTCACTGTTTTGTCTGGGCAAGCTGCTGGGAGGACCAGCAGCTCAATTTTATTGATAAAAGCCTCTTTTCTCTAAAAACATGGGACCGGTTCTCCCTGTGACAGCAAAATGTGAGCAACGCAGAGCTTCAGACTGCACAGGACAACAGTTTTCCAGCATTTCTGACAGGCTATGAGGAAAAAACCCACATCCAACAACATCTGCAAAAAGAGTTGGTGTGAAACCCTGAGAGACCAGTTTCCAGAGCAGGTTTCCAGCCTCTTTCAGCAGCTGGGAGCACAGCAAAGGATGCCACCAGTCACTGTACAGGGCATCTGTGTGTGCTTTGCTTTGCTGTCCATTATTGTGCACCCCCAAGGAAGCACCTGCTGTGCTGTCAGCAGCCCCCTGCTAGCTCCAGGAGAGAGCCCCAGTGGATCTCTTCCAAGGTGCTCCCATCGACTATGGGGGACAAAGCAGTGAGGAAGCCGACAAGGAACGCGTGACTTTCCCATCGTGGAGGGACTGCTGGGATTTGCTGGAAGGCATCCAATTAGTTAACGAGCACTCCAGAGCTGAGTCTGGTCTGGAATTAGTAATTAATTACCACAAGACAAGCAAGAGTGAATATACTGGAGAAACCCACGTCCGTCCTAGGGATGGACTTAGGAGAAGAAAGTTCACCCAGCAAACCCACACTGAAGTGGAGAGGAGCAGCTGGCAAGCAGGATGATGTGGATCCCAGAAAGATGCACAATACCAGGAGTGAACATCACAACTGGCCCCCATCCTTGACATCCTGTACCAGGAACTGGCCCAGCTGGAAGCCCTTGGCCCTGGAGCTGGTTCTCCATGCTGATCCCAGCCCATCACAGGCACCATGGGCACAGCCAGTGAACACTTTGCTTCTGATGAGCAAAACTGGAGCAATGAAGTGAACAAGACACATCAACCTGGCTGGGTGCTTCTGCTTCCACCATCCACAAAGACCATAGCTTTGGAAATCCTGGAATAATCCCCCCATATTCATTTCCTTCATTAGTCTTCTGCTCTGGGTTCCCGAGCATGCTCCAGTGCAGGAGGACACATCAGCTTCCAGGTCCAAGGTGGCTCAGAGGAGCCAGGCTGTCACCAGCAGCATCGGCCCTCCTGGGCACTGGCAATCTCCCACCAGGTTCTCCTGGTTGAAAATCAGTGGCTGAGCTCTGGGCAGGAGGAGAATGTGTCCTCCCGAGCATTCGCTCCCAGGCCTCACAGCTCCTTGTGACCCTCTGCCTCTCTGGAGCATGTCCCCATGCGGCAGGAGCTACGCAGCAGCTCTGCATCCAGCCCCTGTGATAAATTAGCCAGGGATTCAGGCATTTCAGCACAGCTGCCTCATCCTCTGCCAGCATGACAATGTGATTAATTTTGGGTGCAGATGAAGCTCATTTATCAGAGGCACGTGATGGCTGCGCAGGCTGCAGGGGCGTGCGGGGAGCCCCGGGGTGCGGGGCAGAGTGGGAGCCGAGGCAGAAGGCAGGGGGCAGGGAGGGAGAGTGAAGAGCCAAGCCCGGGGCTTCTCTCAGGAAGGCTGTTTGCCACATTGGCTCATGATTAAGCGTGCTGGGGAAGAAGAGCCCGTGTGGGAAGAGAGCTTTTATCTCTGCTAACACACATGGCCACGTCTGGGGAGAGATGTGCAACGGGAGGGGTGTAAGAGGATTGGGGAGAAGAAGCAATGAGCTGATTACGTTGTGTCAGGAGAGGCAGCTCTACCACCATGGCCACTTCTCCCCCACTGCACCCTCCTCCAAGCCATTTTCCACTTTCTCCCCTTTTTGGAGGACCAGTGGGCCCTGTCTTGCCTGTCCCCACTCTGCAGCTACAGACACTTGCTTTTTGCTGCTGGAGGGAGTGTGGCCAGAGCTGTTCCTGCAGGAATTGTCTGGGAAGACAGAGCTGTATGTTGACTTCCCAATGTAACACAGCCCTGACACAGAAAAATCTCTTGATTTGTTCATCAACCTATTGGCTGGAGTTTCTCCACGTGCTGGAGTATGGCAGTGCTGCTTCCTCAAGACAGCACAGCTCTCCCAAGGGCCTGAGCTGCTCCCAGCTGAGGCTGCCAAGGTCACGAGCAAAGCATCATGGATGAGGAGGTTCTGCACAGTTTAGGAGTGAGGAATAGCTTTTGGGGTAAGCTCACACCATGCCCGATGCCCTCCAATGAGATGGATGCACAAGGAGAGGACATCAGGGCAGTTCCCTAGGCACCAGGAGCCACAGCCTTCGTGTGCCCCCTGCCATGGTTAGATATCCCCCAGACAGCAGGGTCCCTGTCATAGAACAGCTCTGTCTCAGAGCAAGGTCATGCCAGCAGCACCCCAAAACCCTGAGATCACCATAACAATACTCCCTTCAATACTTTTAGGCCCCAGGTAGTGAACCATTTGCAGCTGAAGAAAAGAAAACCCTTCAAGTTCAACGAGGCCATGCAACCTGGGACATCAGTGGCTGGCAAATCCTTGAGCTCGTGGCTGATGTCAATGCCTTCCATGGGACTTAATTATCAAACCAACAGATAGCATCAAACAAAGAGGCTGCTTTTTTTGATAAATGCATACTTTTTAAAAAAACACATCAGGAGGACAAAGGTGAAGATGACACAATACATGGTAGCCATGCTGATTGTGAGACACCCCTGCTAATTTAACTCAGCACAGAACCAGGACCCTTTCTGCTGAGTTAAAGGTAAGGTTAGAAAACCCATGGGGACTTTAGAAGTGTGAAGACATCAAACACTGAATGGCACAGGGACTTGAGCCTGAGAAAGCCCAGAAATGTTGTCCTTCTACCCACTGGTCCCTCAGGAGAGTCAGCTAGGTGGCTGGTGGCAGACAGGGTGGCCTGAGAGGAGCACATTCCTGGAAAGGTTACAGGTGACAACACTAGCTTGCTGCCAGGACTGCAGCTTCTGACATTCACATTTCTTCCAGGTCCTAAATGCGCCTCTAAGCCTGGCTCCTCTGCAAAGGTCCCCTGAGTCACACCCAGTGGAAATACCTCCCAGCTTTTATTACAATCATCATGCCAATCACCAAGGGTTTCAGTTCCCATCCAAGAAAGATTACCCAGGAAGGATTAAAGATGCCCACACTGTTTCCCTTCATGGACTATGGGAGGGCACTGATAGACACATCTCAGCATATTTTCACACACAGGGGAAATAATTCTGGGGTGAAGTGCAGCAGGAACTGACTCTTTAACAGGGGCACACTCAGGCTCTTCCACATGCCTGGGGAGCAGTGGTGGTGTCCAGCCCCAGTGCCCTTCCAACCCCATGCAACACTTTCACAACAGACTTAATGAGGAGAAAACACAGCTGCACTTACCAGAGCTGAAATCCTACAAGGACCTGCTGGTGAGGCAAGGAACCTGGAAAGGAAGAGAGAAGTGGTTCAGTGGGTTGCTGTGGACAGCAGCAGGGCAGTGTTGGTGTGGCCCAGCCCTGAAGGGGTGGATGGGGCAGCACGTTCAGACAGGGCTGTGTCAGGACACCTACCCTTGCATTGCACCAGGCCCATCTAAATTGATCAGGGCCACCTAAATCCACCCAGCCCTGCTCGCCAGCCTCTCCAGGTGTTCAGCTGGTGCTGGCAGAGCTACAGCTGCTGCACACAAGAGGAATTCACCAAGGGATTAAGGAGCCATTTCCATCATTACTATCCTGGTATGAACACTGGGCTGCCCCATCAACGTTCCCCTCTCATTAGCTCCTGGAGCACGCCATGCAAATCTGCGCAAAGGAGTCACAACAACGCACCTGGGAAACCATAAATATCTGTGAAAAATCTCCCCATAAATCCACGGGAAGGGGAATTTATGGTGCTTTCTTTGGAGATTTCTCTGGGTGTTCCCTATTAAGCCACTGTGCTTGTTTGCATAAGTATTCCTCAGACAGTAAAGTCTTCTCTGCCATCAGTTATCGGCTCTGCAAACAGAGCAGCACCAGGCGTGGGACGTACAAACACCCAGCTGTAAAGATGAGGGACTGGCTCCTCACCTTGTGAAGAAATAAAGGGTATTAATTGCTTAGTGCAACCACAGCAAGGACAGGGTGAACTGGGAACCCTGACATGTACAGAACAACTGAGAAAAGGGAAACAAGACAAAAAGCTCTCTGTATACTGTCAGGGTATGCCACACAATGGCAAAGCTATGGAAAGAACGAGGATTTTTCACATCATTGGGGAAAAAAAGTATCAAGTGGAGAAGAAATACACAAGTGCTGGAATCAGCTCCAGCTACCCAGAGAAATTGCTGTAATGTATTGTCCAGCCACATACCAAGGCCACTACAGAAATTAGGGAAGGAAGTGCCTTGCCTGATATAGCAGCAACAAATACATTTGTTAGTGATAACACATCAGTTACCAGGCTGGGTAGAAGCCTTTCCCACAAGAAAGGTTGACACAGGGCCTTATTAAAGAAGGTAATACCCAGTTAAGACACCTACTGGTCTCATCTGATGAATGGCCGACACAATACATCATATATATGCAGGAGGGGTTTGAAAATAACAGAATATGCTCCATGGTATCAGCCCACACCTCTGGAAATACAGGTCCATGATATACAACCTGGAGATGACATTTTAATTAACATGTTCTCATGAAAATACAAACTGGAACCCAAGTGGGAAGCACCATATACCATCTTATTATGTTCCTATTTTGCTGTTAAAAGTTTAGGAAAAGATGGATACACCATTCTCCCATCAAGCAGGTGGTAACTAGCCAGCCAGCTGACAAATGACTGACTCCTGGAAAAACTCTCCCATCAGCTAAGAACGAATGGGACATCTCACTAGTCTTGGTAATATCAACTCTGTTACTGCTACAGCATAGCTAAGGATAAAAATGATGGATGATCCGGATTAGTGGAAAGTTAACAAATCCAAAGGGAAGATAATTTTCCTAGATTATATAGGAACAAGGTTCCCAATTCCTGAAACACCTGACAGGAAGGCTCTTGCTTTCTGGTGTCCATCAGATAAGGTTTATAATTTAGCCTGGGCAGAAGTAAGCAGAAGGACAGGTCTCATTGCCATGATAATACCAGCTGCTGCTCAAGACTTAATACCAGTGGTTGCGTGATGACAGATAATAGTTTAAGAAGTAAAAGGATACAATTAACATCACTTGTGAAGTGTTGACCCAGGACTGATTACCCTTTCCCTGCTCAGCCCCCTTCAAAGCAAACAGGGAAGGATGCAACCAGTATTACAGGGACAGGATTGGGAGTCCTAAATGGTATAGATGTTGAAGTGTCCCTAAATAAACTAAGTGCAACAACAAGTGATTTAAGCAAATTAGAGCACCCATTGTGATCCTCTCTATTAGCACTTGGGACTAATCTTGTCTGATATATTGCCTCTGTGGGAGAAAATTAATGAGAGAGACCACCAGCTGATTGTAAAGGCACTTGGAATGGTCCAGGGCAATCTTTCACCAGCTCTTAGATGTCTCCACACTCGACTGTGGACGCACTCCACAGTGGCAGCAATTACAAGGGTAGGCACACACAGCACCTTACCCACAGAGGTTTGAAAAGTAGCTTGGGACAGCACAACTGGAAGAGAATTTCAATCCTGGTGGTATTTGGCCAATTATGACCCCATTAACAATAAGGTCACAGTTTCTGTCTTAATAATAATATGCTTCAGTATACAGCACATAGCCAATTGTTGCACTAAATCACAATACAATCATCCTCTTTCCCATAGAACATAAAGTATGGATACCACAAAGTGGACACAGGTGGCAAACACTATATGGGAACAACTGTAACACCATTAAACCCCAAGACATGTCTTGACACTGAGCAAAATGTTTGTCATTTTGAAACACATGCCGATGAAATCCCTGCAACTGCACTTGTATATATTGTGCAGGATATGTTTTCTTAAGGACCCTTTGTGGTTTTATATTACTAGGTGATATTATTGCAGATACAAGTAATCATTTGAATATTTGCATTCGTAACTTTAGTGGAATTATAGGGTATGATTTTAATTATACAGCTCCTGTTACGTCCTGCCAGTTGTTACAGTCTAATTATACACTAGTTAAAGACTTGTTACCTACTTCAACTGGAATTAATCTTAATGCTGGTAAGGAAATTATCACAACATGATGACTTACATCAAGTATTAAAACATACATGAATTGACAGAAAGAAACTATAATCCCTGTCCACCATAATGGGGATGAAACGTGGTGTGTATTCAAAAGAGGAAAAAGAGGTGGAGAACACCAATGGTAGGAAACTCTCCCGGGGTGGTCACCTACAGCCACAGGAATTTATAACCTCCTGCTCCACCCAGTGGTAATCGTACTAGCTTTGAGTCTATTAGGTCTGGTGCTTGTGATCATTCTGTATATAAGATTATGGAAGCTGATCGTGCTTTTTGAAAGGCTTTGCAAGCTTTGCTAAATGTATTAGCAGGGATGCTTAATAAAAACAAAGGGAGGGCTGTAAAGAAGTAAAGAATATTAATTGCTTAGCATAACTTGCTTAGCATTAGTAGCTAAGATGTGCTGAAGCTTTAGGCCCCACTTTGAGCAGATTTCACCCTGCACAGCTTCTGCAAGGCTGCCTGGGTTAATTGCCAGGAGAGCAGGTTGTATTTCAGCTATGACATTTCTCTGCATGTTTAACGTATGCCTATCATAGCTCCAATGTTCTTCTGCATAGATGGGTGGGAGACGGGGGAAAAAGAATAACACGTTTTCTTCCAGCATGAAATTGTGAGAGTGTCCTCCACTGAGTGCAATTACTGTGTATATGACTTCTGTAGTCTGGCTAATACTGCTAAGTATACTGGAGATTAAGGGATTTGGGGCTGTAAAGTCCATTTCATCCATCCAGGCCTAAGCAAGGCAATGAGAGCAGGGAAAACGTCTCGCAGGAACCGCTGGACCGAGCAGGGTCTGGCCTGCAGGTGACCATCCCACCACGTCCCCTTGCTGCTCTCAGACCACTCCCAGGCAGCTCTGAGCTCTCTGGGGGACATGAAGGAGGGCCAGTGCAGATGCCAGGGCCAAAGCACCTGCAGCCACATCCCCAGGGCTGACCCTCACCAGTGGCTACCAAACCCAGCACACCCCATCCAGGATGCTCCTGAGCCTATGCCAAGCACTGCTGTCGTGTTCCTGGACTGATGAGCCCTCCCCAGGGTGGCATGTCAGGGACACAGGGGACAAAGGGAAGGACTTAAGCAGTCATGATGCTGCTTCTGAGAGTGCTCAGGAGGCACAGGAGAAGAGCTGCTGTCCCTGAGCCGGAGACCTAATAACAACTGGAGCATTTCTGCTCTGGCTGAGGCGATGGCCTCTCCCTGCCCCATGGAGAGGGAAGCTGCAGTGCTTCCATGGGGCTGGACTGTGCTGCCAGTCCCCAGCCCTGCTGCACCTTGGCTCCTCATCAGAGACTTACCCTGGGGGTGCAGGCTGAGCTAATGGGGGGAATACCCGACCCCAGTGCTAGAAAAATGGAAGCCTCAAAAACAACTCTCCTACAGAGCCAGCACCCTGCCCAGTTCAGAGCAGGCAGAGGCCAAGTCCTGCCACTGCTCCTGCCCAGAGGGGAAGCAATGGCAATCTCCCCCCAGTTCTTCCAAGCCAATGGAATATGAAGCAGAGCAAATACTGGGTTGTTGTGAGGGCATTGAGGAGTGCAGCAGAGCAAGGAGATAGCTTTGAGTAGTAAAAGCTGCCCTTACGTTATGAGCTCAGACACAGCCTTGTGCATCCCCAAGCAGCAGAGGAGCCATCTCCACTTTGATCTGAGTTTGATTTAAAATGGAGCATCTCCCTCAGCATCACCCATGGGGCAGCAGTGCAGCAACCTCATTTTCCTCTGCTTTATCCCTTTTGCCACCTGCTATGTGCCCAAGGTCCCAGGGCCACTGGCTCCCTGCACACCCTGGTCATGATGTTCTGGGGCACAGCCCTCAGCTGTGGGTGCATCCTGCTCCCTCTCTGCTCTGGGCTGGGGATGAGCCAGCACAGAGCCAGGGAAATGAGAACTTGCTGGGGCATAATGCCAATTCAACACCCATTAACTTCCCACAAATCCTCTGCTCCATGGCCTTATCTTCCTCTGCCACGTCCCCTTGCTCCCCCTCCTCCTCGCAAGCTAATGGTCCTTTCGGATGTGCAGACAAGCTGTGTAGGTACTCTTGGCTGTGCTTGGGGGCCCTTCAATGGCAGTATCTGCAGGAAGGTTTGACAGGAGACATCCCTGCCACCCCTTGGTGACACCCCTGAAACCCCAGGCACCCACAGGCCATGGGATTGTCCCACACAGCACAGCTCATGGCAAATGCTCTCCTGCTCTTGCGGATTGAATACCAGGCTCTGAACGTTAACTTTTACAGCATAATATATCCTGCACCAACCCACATTGCCAGGAGATACCCCAAAGCCATCACCTGACCTGGGTGCAAATGATTGTTTAAACACCCCACGCAGTCCTGTGCATACAGAATAGATTTACTGTCACTTCTTGTAAAATTAGGAAGGGATAAAACCAAACAGCTGAGCAGTAATGTCTGCTGGGCAGGGGGAGAGCAACACCAGCATGGCTCAAGGGCTTTGGCTAGAAAGGGAGCTCCAGAATTAACACCAGCACAGCTCACCATGAGGCATCTTAACTTGCAGCTCCTGCCCGAAGAGTGGATTTGACCCGGGAGCTCTCCTGACCTGGCAGCCTGGCAGAGCTCGTTTGAATCAGCACTTTCTGGAAGCAGTCACATTTCAGTGCTCCTTCACTGCAGGGCAGGAGAGACAGGAGGGGCAGGAGGGGCAGGCAGCTCCCCTGGGAGGTCCAGTGAAGTTCCTCAGATCAACAACAGATGGAAAGCACTGACAGTGGAGCTCAGCCCGGCTGCCCTCGCTGCCAAGGCTCTCACTGCACTGCTGGCCTTGCAGGAAGTCAGTGGCAACACAGAGCCAACAGCAACCCTGCCACTGCCCAGGCTTCAGGCCCTCCATGCCCCCTCGTTCCCCTTGATCCGAGCTGTCTGCTCCCCACCTTGTTCCCCTGGGAGCTACAGCCATGGACTCACAGCACTGGTTTTGCACCTTTTCAGCAAAGAGCCCATGTTTTACACAACAAATTGAACTCAGCCCAAGCCTTACTATTCCACCAGAAACTGTCTGCACAAGAAGTTTGTGTCCAGTCCATTCCATCAAGAGGCACAGCTTCCTACATGAGGAAGGGCTTTGGAAAACAGAGCATTCCTTGAGGCAGCAGATAAATCCTGGACCAGAGTTAGTGGCTGAAGGCTGGAATCTAGGCAAACTGGGACTAAAATAAGGCCCAACTGCTGGACAGTCACAAGGAATATTGCAGCAGCTGAGTGAGGAACAAGAGAAATACTGAGCCTTCAGCTATGTCAAGGGAAAGCAAGGCTGTTTCTCCAAAGGAGGTGCCACAAGCAACATCCAAGAGTTACAAGTGGAATACAGCTGTGGAGGGGCTGGTTTCCACCAGTGCTACAGACCTGTGACACGTGCTTGGGGATGGTACAGCTACCGTGGTCTCAGGTTCGGCACCAGCCTTTGCTCCAGCCAGCAGGTCACATCCCTCTCCAGCCATGCTGAGGCTGTGGGACAGGATGGGAGAGGAAATGCATTCCCAAGCCCATCTAACCTGCTTATGAGAGCTCATAGCATCCTTACATCAGTTACATCCACAGGATCTCCCAGCCCTTCCAATGAAGGGCAAGGAAAATTCTCCTTCATTGCGGCTCCCACCTTTTATCTTTAACAACCACAACAGGCAAGGTTAAAAAAAAAAAACACATGACAAATAATCCAAGGAAAAGAATACAACAGCCTTTGAAACCCCATCCTACAGTTGAAAGGGAGGGATGGAGGCAAGGCAAGAAAGACAGTGTAAAACCTCATTACCATCAGAAATCCTCTCTCCCTGCCCTTACCTCCCTGCTCATTTCCATATCACAGGGGACATAATATCTTTCTTCTCTTGAAAAACATCCCATTTTTGCAGAGACCGGCTGTCCCCACCCCCAGCACTGACTTATGGAGCTGGGGAACAAAAGCTGGGCTCACACCTGCCCTGGCAGGCAATGCCAGTGTGTGAATCTCCAGGTCCTTATCAGCCTCTCAGGAGCAGTTTTTACCATTATTATTATTAGTATACTTCATCTTTTTTTTTACCTTTAGCTTCAAGATCCTTTAGTCAGTCAAATTACACTCAGAGTAGCAGAAGTGGCAGAAAATAAAGCATTATAAGCGGTTCAGGAAGTTATTTTCATCTCAAGGAGCACGTAAGAAAGGTTCACAAGTCTTTATTCTGCTCTTATGGGATAATCTGTAGGTTCCCAGCTGATAGGGGGGAAAAAATTAAAAGCATCAGGAGAAATTGCAAGAAGAAGTAAAACTGAGGCCTCTGCATAAATTGAAGTAATGTGCAGCTTGGCTGACAGCTGAAAGCACTGGAGGGTAAAATGTCAGCGCCAGAAAGGAAAGGGGCAGCCACAGGGTCCCAGCAGGGCTGGACAGAGGGTGCTGGGTGCAGGGCAGGAGGGTCACTCAGCCCCCTCCAGCTGGTTTTTCCTCATGTTAAGTGGACCTGTCACATCTTTCCAGTCCAGAGCATCACTAACAGAGCAGGCGGAGAAGGGAGGGGAAGCAGAGCAGCTCAGCCATCAGTCGGCATCCCCCATGCTGCCCTGGATCGCTGGATTGGTCCTGCTCCTGTCGGGCTGCTCCAATAAAAGCTACAAGCATCAAGTCAGGCACAGCACAAATTTTCTGCCCAGACTTCAGGCTCTCACATTTACACACACAGGGCAGGGCCCTGGGAGCTCCCAGCATCCTCCCAGCAAGCACCGAATGCCGGGCTGGGAGCGGAGCCAGGGTGCCAAGGAAGGGGCCAGGATCACAGGGAGATGCACAGACAGAGAGAAGAAGTGGGACCATCAACTCCTCTCTGAGCCATTGGCCTGTAGGGATTAGAGATTGATGCAGGCAGTGCTGGATGGCCAAGAGAAGTAGGGACAGGCTGCAGGCAGGCACGAGGTAGCGGGGTCCTGAACAGCACAGAAAAGGTGCACGAATGCATTTGTGGTGTGAGACAGCCTTTCCCCCAGTAGCCATGCAGAGAGTGAGGGAATGGGATCCCTCTCCTCGCAGCCAGGGCGTGGGGTCCGAGGCAGCCCCCTCCCAGGGTGGCGGGGCAGGCAGCCCCACGCCGCTCCGGCTGCTGCGCGGCTGAGCCACGCGGTGCCGAGGCGGTGCTGTCACCAGTGATTGATGGCATGGTTCAGGAGGAAATAAATTCCCAGGCTTTTGCAGGAGGTGAACTGGGGGGTGTATCCATCTTAAAGATGCTTAATGAATGTGCCACAGCCCGCGGAGTGGCAGCAGATACATCTCTGCAGCCAGCATTCCCCACGCTGTTCCTTGCGAGGTTCAGGCACAATTTAACAGCTTCTTATTGGTTTTATTTATGTTTCCCAGGCCCTGGCAGTGTCTAGATTGCCCCAGTCCAACAAGAACCCCATAGTCACAGAGGCGACTTACACTTGATTTTCCCATCCTCTTCCTCAACCCTGGGGACAAAACCTGGTGTTTGGCCAGAAAATATGGAGTTTTAGTCTCACATGGGCTTCAGCTTCAAGAAAGAGGATGGTGCAGGACAGCTGGGGTGATGGTGAGCACTGGCACAGCACTGGGGCAAACACTGCTGCCACCCACCCACATTGCCCCAGCACCAAGCTCTGGGTTTGCACCTTTGGAACTCAAAGCAAAATAAGAACCTTTCCAAAGACACCCTTGCAAGATGGACTTTGGAAAGTCCTAGCTTTTATGTAGCTTAGCACACCTTAATTTTCAAGGCAAGAAAAACAGCAATCAGCAGTTCTGGCATGTGACTTGGCTTTGTATTTCCCTCTTCCCCTTAGGGGAAAAAAAGAAAGGAGAAAGAAAGAAAAGCAGCAAAGAACAGCAGAGACCCAGTTGACCTTTCCAGCTAAGAGACCTTGTCTGAATCACTGGATGGCAACAATGAATGAAATGCCAGTGCCCTGCCTTATAAATACCAGCTTCCTCTTGGGGTGAAATGCCATCTTCCAAGCATGGAAAAGCTGCAAAGAAAATGTCACCCTCGCCAAGGTGTGAAATGCCAGCCTGCTCCAAGATCCCCAGCTCAGCTGTGGGGAGATGGGCAGGCTAATGCCTGCTGCTGGATCTCCAAATTCCTCCTGTCCAGGGCCTTCTCCAAAGCTCCATGGCATGAAGGGGACAGAACTTCAGTGTGGGACAGCCAGAGCATGAGTCCTCCAGCATTACCTCCAGCTTCTCAGCAGTGAGCTACTCAGAAAAGCTTCCTTGAGGATTTGGGTTATTTCCCTTTTCCAGTGGCTGTGAGTCAGAGGGCCAGTAAGATAAACAGATCACCTTTCAAGAATGGTTGGACAAGCCTAAACAGTTATTTCCAGTTTTACCAGTGAGATGAAAAAACAATTGAGCATAAGGAGATTTTGTCATCTAAAAAGTTTATCACGACCAAACTCCTAGTTCCCAGCAAAAGCTGTTGTTGCTGGGTTTAATTCTATTTATTAAACATGGGAAATCATCCAACATATTGTCCTTGTGTGAAAAAATACTTCCAATGAAGCTGGTGATATTTGCAATATCTCCCCTACCCTTCTCAGGGCCAGGTTTGGCTTAATCAAAGCCACATTTTCCAGAAGCTCATCCTCCCTTTTTCCCCCATTTGGCATCCTCCTACCCCAGTTTCCTGGTACCCCAGTACCAAACCTGTTCCAGGTCAGGGCAACACAGCAGGAGGGACAACTTGGACCATCTCTGGGAACTGCAGGGCTGCAGAAATGCAACCAAGCCTTCCTACCTGATGAAATTACGTCGGGAAATGAATGAAGTTGCTTTTTGTCTTCTGGGAACTGGAGCTGTTCTCTTTCCCCACACCCACACCTTCTTTTTTTTTTTTTTTTCCATAAATGTGTGAAATAATTTCACCACCATTTTTTTTTCTTTCAGTTACTCCTCCTCCCCTCAGATCTCGCCTCTCCTGGCATTTGAAAATAGCTCATGAAAAGGAGGAGGAAGGAGGGGAATGAAAGGAAGTGTGTGGGGATGCAAGATGGAAGGGAAGAGAAGGGGAAAATACATGAATACTGAAAATACATGTTTTTCAAAGCAAATCAGAATGGCTGATTGCTTCGACTCCAGAACCCATTCTGGGAAAGGACTGATAATCAAGGAAGTTTTCTAAGGCTCTCTGCATCCTCTCAGTTGTTAGGCAACACCTAGGAAGAAAGTGGCACAGCACGGCTGCCTGCACCTACCTGTACCTCATGTGCAGGCAGCCATCCCAGCAAGGAAAAGCGACCTTCCAGGGACCCAGATACCATCTGTGCTCAGAGCCAACCAGGATCGCTCTGAATGGATTTTTTTTGACCTGTGCAACACTTGTGGCTGGAACAGAAATGGCTGGAAAAACCTCCTCAGGTTTGATAACCTGCCGGCGGAGCAGCAGCTCGGCCCCACAGGACCCAGGGGCGCGGTGAGGGGAAGGGTCTCAGCCACCTCTGGCCTCAGAGGGGCTGCAGGATGAGGGCTTGAGGGCTTTTTTCTCCAGCCAGCACCAGGCTGATGACCAGGATGCCCCTAGCTTGCTGGGCAAGCCATTAGTGCTGGAGCAGTTCCAGGGACAGGTTTGTGCCCGACCCCTCTCCCTGCTTGCCTCGTGGAAGATCTCCACAGGAAATGGTTTTAATGCATCAGCATCCATGTGCATCACATCCAGGGCTTTCCCCCAAGTGCTTCTCTGTAATGGATTTAATCCTTGACCTGGAGTGATGCTGCTCTCACAGGTCCCCAGGGAATCAGAATTCCAGTTGCTCCACAGCTTTCCTGCCAGGAGAGGCAGCGGGGCAGCAGCACTGCACCCCTAATGTAAATCTCCTCTCAGCCTTGGCAGTGGTGGGGCTGCCGCCTCAGGGGGAGGGATGCTCATCGCTAGGGGAGGCACCGGGGCAGTCGTTCCCTCCCACACCCCTTGTCTCCACTAGATATCTCTTCTCTCCCTGCACAGCACCTTCCCCCTCCTTCCTGCTCCTGTTCTCTGGGCAGCAGTTCTGGGGCCAAAGGCATGCATTCCAGCTTTTTTCTTTAAAAAGCCCCTAAAACCTACATGTCCCTAAACCACTGCATGTCTGTGTCTGCCACAGAAGGGACTTGGGGATTTATGTTAGTGGTGGCACCAAGGGGAATCTGCAGCTGGATCAGCAGCAGCAGGAAGGCTGGCAGCCACAGGCATTGCCAGCACAGCTGCTGTTGGAGCCCTGGGGAGCCACGCCATGGCAGCACAGCTCTGCAGGGATGCATTGCCAGCTCCAAAGGATGCTTCCCATCCCAGTCAGGAGCACGACAAGCACTTCTCGCCTTGACAGCATCAGAAGCCAAGAAGGGAACTACGCCTCATTCTGTGCTACACCAGCAGGGGAAAGCCGAGCTGGGCTGAGCCTTGGGGAAGTGGCAGCACAGTGAGGAGAGCCTCGCTGCTCTAGGGGGCTTCAGGCCAGGCAAGAGCACCCCCACACCCCCCAGGAGTGAAGATGGGCTCTGCCATTGTGTGCAGCTCCCTCGGGACCTTGGAGGGGATGAGTTGACCAAACCAAACAGGCAGTGCTGCCCCAGCCCAACACAGTCTGCAGGAGCCCAACAGGACCACCTTGAGAGGGCAGTGGGACACTGAACATTGCTCCAGCTGAACTCCCGAGCCCAGCAATCCGCTTCTTTCCTCAGGAGATGCCAGCCTGTGACCCCCTCTCTTCCCACCCTCCCACAAGGACACTAATTTTTTCCAGCTGAGCTGAGGAACAAACAAATCATCACCCACTCCAAGCAGGTGGGTTGGCCACGGCCAAGGAGAAGATGCTTTGTGTTTGGCGATGGTCCACAGAGCTAAGTCAGCAAAGCCAGATGATAGGCAGTGAAGCCACCCCTTCCAATAATAGCACTGTGACACACAGATCACTCTGCTCCAGAGGTCTCCAAGGGCTTAGTGTGAACTTCATAATCCCCCTGTTTCCAGCACACAGGAATGCTGCTTGCAAAGCTAATGATCTTCTAGGGCATTTTCATTAGCCTTAGAGCACTCTGCTTCTGGCCTCCTGCATCCCCACCGGAGGCCCTGGGCCATGTCCTGCTCTCATGTACCGCAGTGTAAATGTGTGTATCCACACCTGAAATCACATTATGGATATTTCACTGGTGTCCAGACATGCTCTTGGAGGCTCAGAAGAGCAGCACTCCTTTCACTTCCAAGGTGACAATAAGCCTGCAAGACCTCCAGCCCACCTTGTGGATGTAACCTGGGCCTGACACGGTTCCTTCTCCACAGCCCCACCTTTTACCTCCAGCAATCTGCAGAAATCCCTCCTCTCCTGAGCTCAACATGAGGCATTTCAACTACTGAGCCTCAAAATCAGACACAGCACATTTTATCCACACATCCCTGCATGCCACAGACCAAGAGGCAAACACTGAAATACACCTTAATCCTCGCTCACAGAAGCGCCTCCTTCCAGAGCAGCAAATTATTTTATTATAGGAAAACTCCAGCCAGGGACCACAGTGAAAGCCCTCACAAGCCATGTGCAAATAACCACACATTAACAGCCAGGCAGGCACTGGAGCAGGGCAGTGCAATGTGGGCTTCATGTGGAAACAGCAGCTCTGCCCAAGGCATGGCCAGCACTGGGCTTTCCTTGTGTCATCCTGAGCCCCCTGTCCTCCTTCCTGCTCCCCAGCCCCTGCCAGTGGGGTCCCTTTATATTTTACTCTGCTCTGGGGCTGCTCACAGGGCTGTTTGTAGGGGCAGCTCTCTCTAGTCCAGCCCTGAGAGTCCACACTCCTCTGCACCAATGTGGAGCATCAAAAGCCTCCACAGGTTTCAACACAGAGTCCCACAAGTGTTTTAGCTTGGCCAAACCAGATTTTTTCCCAGGAAATGAAGTTTTGATGGACATTTTCCAGCCAGCTAGAAAGGCACACAGTGCCTGCCAGCACTTGCACTGCTTGGGTGTTCCCCAAGGGTCTGGACCAGACCTGGCACAAGCGTAAAGCAGCATCTACCATGGCTGGGAGGAGACTGGCTGCAAACCTGGCAGCTCAGCCTTACAAAGCTAGGCCAGACATGGGGTTGCCATACTCCACAGCTCCCAGCCCTGCCACATTCTCCACTCGGGATGTAAGATGGCACGACAGCCTCGGATGAACCCAGCTCTCCCACCGCCACTGGGCTTGGATGTGGGGCTGATTAGAAGGATTAAAAACCAGTTCAGCAGCGGGCAGCAGGAGGGATGTGCTGGCAAGGCCCAGGTTCACCAGCCTGTGGGATGCCATGGGAGATCTTGAAAGGGAAGAAAGATCTGAGCGGGCATCGCTGCCCGGCTCCCTCTCTAACAAGGGACAGGAACAACCTGCAGTTCTCAAAGAGCTCCCAGATGAAAGCAGCTCCATCCCCAGGATCTTATTATTTCACAGATGTTTCTCACATACCTTTTCTTTACTGTTATTTTTCTATAGTTAGTCATTGCTCTAGATAAATGGGGCCTCTGTGGCTGCAGGCAGTGGGTGGCAGGAAAGGCAAGGCAGCTCTGGGGGGGCTGCCCATGGCACTGGCAAGGCCAGACACTGCTGAAACACACAAACACTACCGCTAGGGATGTTAAAATGTGCATCAGCAGGTATACCCTGCACAGGACCTCAGTCCACCTCCCCAGCTCCTTCTGCTCCTCACCAGCAGGATGGGCTTTGCAATGGCTGGTTTCTCTGGGAATTGCTAAGAAATCCCAGCATGAAAAGCATTAGCAAAGTGCAAACTGTTGTGACCCAGCCTTTACCTCTGCCTCCGGGTAGGATTGACATAAGACAATCTGAAATCCAGGCTGAGGAGATCCTGCCTGGTCTGCCCCAAATCTGGCAGTAAAAACAAAATCTCCCCCTCCTTGAGAAGCTAGAGCTACTGAATGGCAGCAGGCAAAGCTCTGTCTTCGCAAAGCAGCCCTGAGCAGGACAGCCTCAGCCAGGGTCACTGGGCAGAGGGACCATGCAGGGATGGGTTGTCTTCCTGCTCTAAGCTGTGCGTCCAACCTGGCCCTTGGCCTCTCCCAAACCCTGACTGAGCTTTGACAGGATTAGCGTGATGGCTGAGTGACAAGAGAAGACTGAAAAGGGGAAAGGGAAAGGATTAAAAATAGATTCCAGTTTTGTTTCAAATATTGTAAAATAAAAGGTCGTGCAGCAACTATTGTGGAACCAAAAAGCACGCCCGCATGTCGGGCTGCGAGGCAGCCCAACAGCAGATGTATTTTTCATTAAAAGACTATTTAATATTGCAGGCTCCTGCTGAAGACCTGCTTTCTTGGTTCTGGCTTGATCTGACTTCTTCCCCTCCTTTGCCTGGAGGAGCAGGGATTTCCTCCCACAGCCCCGAGCAGTCCCTTCTGCACATCTCCCTGCCTTGACATCCCCAGGAGCATCTCTATCCCCCATCAGCATCCCCAAGCACACACCCAGCACTACAAGAGAGCCCCACATCCAGCATACAACCCATGTATCATAGCATCAACCTGGCAAGCAAAGGTAAATAAACAAATTATCAGGCATTTTTAAAAAAGCAAAATGAAGGGCAGGAGCAACCCCAACTGCACAAGCCCAAGGACTGGCGGTAAAAGGAACTCCTTTCCCCCTAATGAGAGACATCTAGACTTTGTTAACTCAAACTTTCTCATTTTTCACCTTTGCACTGCCTCTGTCTGCCTCATGGCTGTCAGGCCATGATAATGTATGAACAGCAGCCATTTATCCCTCAACATCTCACTCAGTACAGATACACTGTGCTGTGGGAATGGATTCACCCCACCCCCAGTTCAGCTCCCAGCACAATAAGGCTAATTTAGATGTTTAGCCAAATCCTCCTTTCTCCCCTGTCCTCCTTTTATTTTATTTTAAAGCCAGCAGGTGCTAGGCTCAGCAATTGGAAGTGACAAGCAGCTGCAGGCAGAACACTGAGTGAAAGCTTCTCCTCTCCTGCCTGCTTCTCTGCCTGTGATGTCCCCCTTGGGCACCCACTCCAGGTACTGGCACCCTGGGGGGCTGCACTGGAGCACCTGGTCCTGCCTGTGGTATTTTCTGGGTTCTGAAAAGCAGCACAGGAACCACCGACACACCAAGGCATCTTAGCAGTGGGGCTCAACACAGGCAATGACCTCTCTTGTTCCCCCTCGAGTTGGCTTTGGTGTCCCCATGTTTCCCAAACACGCTGTATTTGGTTGGAATCGTATGCAGAGTGCTGGCTCTGCCTCCCACGCAGCTGTTGATTGTGCAGCAGGGCTCTGTTTGTTGGAGATTTGCAAGAGGAGAGGAGGGAGCAGCAGGCAGCTCTGCAAGGGGGTACGTGGCTAGATCCTGCCATTTTCAAAAATTAAAGAAATTGCCATTAATTAATTCTTAATTAATTAACAAAGGTTTCAACACTGAGAGATGCAGAATGCATAGAAGAGAAAAAAAGGCAAAACTCCCTGGCTGCTGGACACGTTTCTTCTGGTAGAAAAGCTTTTTAGGAGATTAAAAATTTCACGTTCAGATGATTTTGGAGGAGGCATGCAGAGCTGGCCGGAGCCCTGGTGGTGCCACCCCCATGGGTGCTGCCATGGGTGCTGCCCCTGTCCTGTCGGCTCCTGGTCCTCCAGCCCAGCCCGTCCCTCTCACAGGGACGTTGCCTGCGATCAAAGGAGCCGCCCACAAAAGTCCACAGGGCTTGCCGGCTTGCTGGGAGAGGAAATATCAAACCTGTCTGGAAATCAAACAGCAGAGTCAGAACAGAGGGAAGAAAAGGAAAAAAATACAGGAAACGAAACCTAAACTGACACCCTTTGTAATTGAAAACACCCAATGCGGAGAATCATCGCTCGGGGACAACACGCTTTCTGCAGAGGAAATCCAAAGTGACTCCGACCCCGGGGCAGCTTCCCCAGACACCGCCGGCCATCAGAGAGGGGCTGGCATGAGGACTGTCACTGCTCTCAGCCGCAGGTTTCTGGTGACGAGCTCTGAGCATGCAGATGCCACTGTGTGTGTGATTAAAATCCTGTGAAGCTGGTGCCAGGAGGACTGGAGCAGGCAGCCCCTGGGCTCTCCTACCACCGGCAGTGGCAAGGCAAACACCTCCCTGGGGTCAAAGAGCCTGGCCACTGGAAGGAATCTTCTGCAGGGGTACCCAAAGCTCTGATGGAGCCCAAATCTCGTGTTTCAGCCTTAAGATGCTGTCCTCTTTGCTACCCAGCTGGCAGCAATGAGCAACGAGCCAGAGAACCAAGCTCAGAGGTTCCAGCAAACCAGCAAAGCACAGAGGAAAACCAGCCAAAAACCCCTGAGGATGCAGATTCCATTGCTCACTAATACCTCATTTGAAGGTATTATATCCTGAACTTTAATGAAAGCCATGTAAAATAATAATAATAATAATAATAATAATAATAATAATAATAACAGGTGCTCAAATTGAAAATGGGATGCCATTTCTCTGCTCGTCTCTGCTGTGATCTCTTGCTGATCTCCAAGTGGAAGCCATACTTTAAAAATATTCATGTGTGCCAGGCACTCTGGAAGCAAGACCTCTGGCAATTTGCCACAAAAACCCATACAGGAACTAGAAATCACAGGCAACAGAATGCATTTGCAGTCCTACTGGGAAGACCAAGGCAGGTAGAAACAGAAAGTGAGGAAGGAGGGACAAGGCACATGTTCACATTCCCCACCCCAGTCTGACCAGTCTGGGGCAGGCACCTCCAGAGCAGAGCAATGTGGCACCCCTGGAGTGCACGGGGCACCAACAGGGACTTCACAAAGGCTTCTCAAGGAAAGAGAAGCCTTTTTCCTTCCTTTCCTTCTCAAGGAAAAGCATGGGAGCTTTTACACATGACACGAGACTTTCCACCCTGGCCTGCTCACAGCAGGCAGCTGGAGGGTTTGCTGCTGGGCTGGATCTGAGCACAAGGAGATGGCTGCAAGCGAAGGATTCACAGCCACCGTCCTCACACAGCCCTTGCTGCCCCCACAGCTCCATCCCCAATCTCCCAGAGCCACCACCATGGCATGGGCAGGGATGCTCTGCAGGCGGGCAGCCATGGGAGCTGGCTCTCATCCTTCCTACCCAGCTCCGTCCCAAGCAAGACAGTGGAATTAAGCGCAAGTTATAATTAAGACTGGATGTTTGAAGAGAAACATAATCTCCGTTCCGTGGGATTCGCCGGCACAACAGTAATTAACGTCTCATTAACATTCGCCTAATTAAGCAGTTTATGAAAGTGGATAGATTTGCATACTGCTCCACTTCAGCTTCAGTGCATCCAGTTATATCCAGGCACCAGAATTAACCCTTCCAGGGCATTTCTAACCAAGTACCCAACCCTGCAAGTCTTCCCAGCCTCTCCCTCTGAGGACACAAGCTGCTGTCACTGCACATCTCACTGCACAGTGCTACCCAAAACCTGGTAAAACATCTCTCCATCACCTCTTTTCTAGCCAAACACCTCCCCCCTATTACCTCTTTTCCAGACAAACCCATCCTAAACCTCCCCAACTTTCTCCATTGGTTATCTGTTTTTAAATCCCTCAGCTGGTTTCAACGCTTTCCTCTAAGTCCTCAACACATTCATAAGGAAGCAAAGAAGATCTGTAAGAGTTTCTGAAGATAGGGAGAAATGTCTCCTAAAACATTTCATGCTATACTCATTCCCAAATGTTCTTTAATGTTTAAAAACAATGACTTCAAGATTAAAGAGATGCTCTGAATTCTGAACACCAGTTTAAAAGCAGGATGCAACAGGAGCTTCCAAAAGGGTTTTACCATAGGGAATATGTTCCCTCTCTTTGAGAGTCCTCCTGTCATTGAGAGGAAAGGCAAACCAGCAAAAGCAGTGACAACACCCAGACGATGCCCTGTCCCTCTTGGGGACAGCAGGACACCATTCCCGATGGAACCTGGAGCAGCCCATCAAGCAAGACACATCACACGTGCATCCCCTTGGCAATAAGTCACTTGAACTGCTGGACATAACATTTTCCACTGCTAATACCAGCTTTCTCTTCTGGTGTTGGATTAGTGAAGCTGCTGCATCCATCATACGCTTAAAAAGACCATGTGCAAAACTGCCTCCCCCTGGGGCAGCTCCTGGGGGGCGAAAAATGAGCTCTCTAGTTAGTGGTTAATGCTTGGAGACCAGATGCAACTTTCCAGCAAATACAGTGGGAAAGAAAAATTCATGACACAGCCTTTCATTGAAAATCAATAAAGCCCAGACCTGCCTGTGATGTACACACTCAATTTATTCCTCGCTCAGCTCACTGCATCTTCACCACCAGCCCTCTCAGATCAGTCAGGTCCTTGCAGCAGGACACAGCGTCTCTGCCCACCTCTGGGCCACACGTTAGTGTGGGGCTGTCACCTCCCTCAGCCTGGCAGTCCCAGGCCCCCGGCTGCAGCAGGCCATGCTCCTGTGGCTGTGATCCAGCCCCACAGCACCCCTCCCCACGAAATGTCCAGGAGCGACAGCCCAGCTGTGTCCAGTGGCAAAGGCAATTCCAGAGTCTCCTTCCATCTCCCAGCGGGTTCCTACAGCTACAGCACAGTGCTGTGCCAGAGAGACACTCTGGATTTGCACTTGGAACTCCTCCGTCTTGAAAACACATCTTAATTTTCCCCTCTCCCCAGCAGCCAAGAAACCTTCCTGAAAGTGATGATGGAACGAGCCATCCTCCTGAGCCAAGCTAGGACATCCTCTAGTCCTGCCTGAGTCCTATCCACAGGAACCCCATCATTTGTCCTGTCCTGCTCCCCCTTCCCCTCTGAGGAGGCTTTGAAATCCATGTGAGACACACAAAGTCCCTGCAGATTTAGGCATTTAACTCTACCTTTAACCATTTTTTCTTCCTCCCCACATCTCCCTGACAATGCAGAAAACAGTCCCAGAAAGGAAGGGGGGAGGAGGGGGGAGGGGTCATGGCCCTGAGCTTTGCCCACCCCCAGCTAGTGGGAGACCTCAAAATTCTGGGGAGATAGAGAAACAGCTGCTCCTTTCTGGTGCTGGGGTTGCATCCTACATCCCTCCTGCAGCCAAATCCTCACTGGATGCAGGAGCAGCTGAGGGATGCAGGCAGGGGAGATGTAGCACAGCCTCCCCTCCCTCCCTCTAGCTCTGCCTCTCCTCCTGCACGGATCCCACACTGCCACCCTCACCCAGAGCCACCACAGCAGGACCAAAGAGCCGCCCAGACACCGGGGTGAGGGGCTGGTGCCAACCCAGCCCCACAGCGGCTGCCTTTGGTGCAGGGCCGGCTGTGCCTGGCTGTGAGCAGGGAGCTGAAGGGGATCTGGGGAGAGGTGGGTGTCCCACTGTGCTGGGGGCTCGAGCTGGCTCTGCAGCACAGCCTGACCTACTTTCTCGGGCGGTACAGTCACACCAGCCGCAGCGGCAGCGCGGGCTTTCTTTTCTCCTCTACCACATACACATGTCTTCTTAAAAACTGGCAGTGGGATCACGGCAGGGTCCCCTCTGTGCCACCACCTCGAAGCATTGGCTGTCCCCTCCCTCACCTCCAGCCAGTCTTGCTGCCTTTGAATAGGTGCCCTCCTTTCCCTACCCGTTCCCAAAAAATTCACGGCACATCTCAGCCAAGAGCAGGATTTATTGATCGTCTTATCTGTGTCTAATCCCAGCCGGAGCGCTGCGATAAACGAAGCTGGCTAAATAAAATGCCTTCCTGCAAGGTCTCTGTGTCGAGAGCAGCTGGCTGCTGGCGGGGTGCAAAGTGGGGAGCAGCCCCCAAGGGCCCCAGACCCACCAGTGCAGGGAAGAGCAGCCCATGATGGCAAAGGCCTTGAAAGAAGGAGAAATGTGCTGTGAACACCCATCCAAAGCTGAGGGCAGGGGTGGGGCACAAAGCAAACCCCAACTACCCCATCTAATCGATGGTAAGCAGTTTAAATGCTCTTTCACTGCAGTTCAGGGAGCCCTAATTCCAGGCATGACCTGAATCTCTTTAAAAAGAGAAGGGAGGGGAAGCTGGCAGGCAAGGAGTGGGGAAAGCCAGAAATGCCAGGGATGCTAATTTGTCCCTGTTTCCTCTCTGCAGAACAGCATCTGGGAGAAAAAGCACCTGCTAAAGAGAAGGGATCCCCGTGGAGCAGAGATCCGGAGAGGCGTGCTCGCAGCAATCCCTATTACCCAGCCTGGGCTGGAAACGCTTGACGCAAGAGCAGGATGACGGATGCTTCTGTCTTTGTGAGAGCAACCTGGGGTGCCAATGAGCACTGACAAACCAGCCCACCCCAGCACAAGGAGGGAGCAGGGGAGCTCAGCCCAAATGCGGTCTTGCCGTATCCAGGTCAGCTGGTGAGCCTGCTGGGAAGCACGGGCTATAAAAAGCACAGGCAAGATGCTGGGATCATCCCAGAGCAGCAAGGAAGAGGTGAGGATGGCTCTGCCCTCTAAGTCAGCAGTGCCAGGGTGGCAATGGGCTGCAGAGGATGGCACCAGCCACATAGGACCATGGGCAAGCACCCTTCTCCCTGGGATTTCCAAAGTAATGGTCCGTGAGACAGCACTGACTAAGAGTTACTGCTGGTTCTCCAGAGGGAGATGGGGTGTGGAGGAAGGGAGACTGAGGTGGCCAACCAGGCAGGGCTGGCATATGGAGAGATGCAGTTTGGCACCCCCAGCCCTGACCGAGCAGGTGGAGGTGGAATTGCCATCCTTCTGTGCTTGGTACAGAAGAAGTTGTGCTCCTTCAGCAGGGAGATGCCATGGGGAGCACCAGCCTGGAACCCCACTCTGCATGGAAGCACCAGCCTGGAACCCCACTCTGCATGGAAGCAAACATCCTGGGTGCGCTGGAATGGGACCAATCCACTGACCAGACAAGCCTGTCATCTCAGCCTATTCCTGGACAAGGCACATGCATGTGGCCAAGAGCTTTCCTCTAGCTCAGCATAGCCCCAAATCCCCTATAGACAGTGGACAGAAGCAGGGCTGACTACACTGGGCTTTCAGATCAAGCTGTTCCCACCCTGCTGCTCTCCTGCCACCCAGTGTCATGACATTCCCTCTGTTCTCCCAAAGAGAATCACAAATCCGCCTGAAATCCCTCCTTGGAGGTCTGAGCTTTGCCAGACCCTCTGCCAAGCACCACAGACCAAAGGGTTAATGGGTGATGAGGGGAAAAGGCTTCGATGCCTGTTCCCCACTCCCCACCCTGTGTCCCCCTGCAACAGGACCTGTATGGGCAGCAGTCACTGCAGCCCTGCCCCCCAGCCCTGATTTTGGTAGAGCCTGGCAGGGCACACAGGGAGCTGTCAGGCCCTATCATGACTCACACAATCATTTCTCCCTTCAAGCCAGGAAAAAAAAAGACATAATAAAAAAAAAAATCAGACAAACGTTTGAAAAACTGGAGATAAACAGAGGAGAAAGGAGATGGAGGCAGCTAATGAGGTCCCTGGCCCCAACAAGAGCTGTGAGGAGAGCACAGATGCTCCTTGGCCAGCAGCGATCCCACCTGTCGGGCACAAGGAGCACACAAGGGACAGCCCTTCCTGGCACAGCCCTGGCACGGCTGGCAGGGACCCCCGGGCAGCTCCGGGGAGCCGTCCCCAGGGCGACAGAGCAGCCGGCCCTGGGGCCAGGACCCCCGGCAGCCCTCGGGCGGTGTCTGCACAGCCACACACAGCACAGGGACTGCAGGATACCCTGGACCAGTGGAAACCTCATCGAGCTGCAATGAGCAGACTGGGGGCACTCCCAGATTTATTTTTCTCCCCCTGCTCTATGAAACACCCATAAGCTTAGAAATGCTCAGTCAGGAGGAAGCCAGAACCCCAAGCCTGTTCCCATGCAGCCCCCCAGCTTCACTATGACTTAGCCAACCCCTGCCCTAGGGACTGAAAAAGGAGAAAAGCCAAAAAACCTTGATTCTTACAGCTAAAACCAAATGTGTCACCTCAGTAACAAATTGGCCTGCCTGCCTGGCAGAAATTGCTCTGTTAAAATAGATATCCATATTATTCTTTTTGAGCTGCCTTTCCCAAATCTGTTCAAGAATGGGGAAGTTTTCAAGTCCCCATGGACAGCAAGTCTTTCTGCTCCCTTCCCAGCACCCAGCAAGGTAATTATCTGCCAGGAGCCCCGGGCTGTGCCACGGCTGGTTACACGGCTAATTAGCAGAAACAAGCCAGTCCCCCGGGGCACACCAGGTCCATCCCCATCCCTCTCTGCCTTCTTCCTCCTCCTCCTCCTTACCCTGGAGGGCATAGCAGAGCATCACGTGTACTTGTACTCCTCCCCTGGGTGCCAGAGGTGCAAAGGTACTGCTGCCCACCCAAGGGACAAGGGACAGAAGGACCCCAGAAACACGCATTGCCAAGAAAATGCTCCTTGCCACGAGGCTACCAGGCACATAAGGACACCGTGGAGAGCACTACTTCTGCTGGTACCAAGAGAATTACAAAGTGCATAACTTAGAATCTGTTTCAGCCTCTTCTGGAGGGATACTTAGGAAGTGGAGCCTTCCCAAGAAGTCTTCTCTTCCCAAAATGAAAGGAAAAAAGCTCTGATCTTGGAGGCATTTAAATCTCCCCCCCCGGACTTCTCTAGTTTTTGCTCCTCACTAGTTTTCCCTGTCTCCTCACCAGGCAAAAGTCACACTTAAATAAGCCATCGGCTTTGCCAGGAGAAGGGCAGGGCTGCGCGCTGCCAGAGCGAGTGGCGGGAGGCAGGAGCCGCACGGGAGGCAGGAGCGGCACGGGAGGCAGGAGCGGTACGGGAGGCAGGAGCCGCACGGGAGGCAGGAGCGGCACGGGAGGCAGGAGCGGTACGGGAGGCAGGAGCCGCACGGGAGGCAGGAGCCGCACGGGAGGCAGCCACGGGAAGCGCTGGGAAGATGCCCCTCGTGCACGTGATGCGTCGGGAGGAGCATCCCCCAGTGCCTGGCCCAGCGAGATGGGAGGGAGCAGTCAGAGCCCAGCCACCCTACCAGGATGGCTTCAGGCTGCCAGGATGCCACGCCATCATCCTCCTCGCCAGCAGCGCCAACGGGAGCTCGGTGGAACGTGCAGACGGGCGTGTTCCCCACCCTTGGATCACGGAGCACACACCGGATCGCTGATCTGAGGAACGCGGACGGCAGCTCGGGCTCTCCAGATTTATACCCATCCCTTCCTGATGCTTTGGTGCAAGACGTCCGGGGCCCCACACCACCAGGAGCAGGGACCTTGGATCCCAAGGGAGCAGCAACAGCAAGAACTGGGGCTGTTCTCAGCATGTAAGCTGAGAATCAGCACCGAAAGCTCCCAACCTTCACAGCTGAAGCTACTTATCCAAAGCTATACCAGGACTCAGAAAGGAACTCCAGATCATCACTCCAGGGGATCCAAGACTCTGCTGGACAGGTTGTCCTCCATCCCCCAGAGGTTCCCTGCTTGGGCTGGATATCCCACCCTGCCCCAGGGAGCCCTGGGTAGGGCTGAAATAGCCCTCAGCCAGCCAGTGCAAGCCCAGAGCTTGTGCATTCCCAACGTCAATCCCTGCCCACTGCCTGCTTGTTTCAGCTTCCCCAGGAGATGCAGAAGGGGATGAGGCTGGTCCTGCATACCAGAGCTTCCCCACAGAAAGAATCAGTGGGGCATCTCCTGCTATTAATGAGCAGGATCCCAGGCAGCCCCTGGAAACACCAAAACTGGACTGAGCACAGGACTCATTCCCATCACCATAAGGAAGACAGGACTACCCCCCCACTAACCCCCCCCTTAATGCAAGACTCTGGGGCCTCCAAATGTGTGGAGCTCCTCAAAGGCTGCACCACCCCCGACGGACAGGAGGAACAGGCACTCACCCGGGCGCCGTTCCTGGGTAATTCAAGCTCCTCTTCCCATTCCCCCCACTCAACCAAGAGCGAGACCAGCTTGCAAGCCAGCGCCCGCTGCTCCACGCTCACCTGTGCTCTGCCCCTCCGGAGAGCGGCTTGGAGCTGCTCAGCCTTTGCAACAAACTCCCTTCCGCAGCAAGACATCAGCCTTTGGGTGCTGCCTGCCCCTTCCACGCGCTGGCTGCTCTGCCTGCCTTGGGGATTTTTTTCCTTTTTTCCCTTCCACCCCGTAGCGTTTTGAACGTGCAGATGCCCCAGCTTCTTAAAATTCAGCCTGGGGGCGTGGGAAGTGTTTTGGAACATGCCCAAGCTGTCTGCTCCGTGCGTGCGCGCTGCTAAAAACGATCCACCTACTGCCCCCATCTCCTGCACCGCTTGTCAGCGCTGCCGTGCCTTTCCAAAGATAAGCAAGTTTACACACGCAGCCCGGGAGCAAAGCCCCGCGAGCAATCCCATCGGGGCAGGGGGGGAGCTCCTCTGCTCAGGCACCAGGCAAACTTGCCATGTAGGAGTGGACAAGGAGCAGGGTGCCAGCTCTAGTGGAAGGTGTCCCTGCCCATGCAAGGGTGGTGAAATGAGATCTTTAAGGTCCCTTCCAACACAAACCACTCCAGGATTCTGTGATGGACAGCCTTGGGAATAATGCCCTACCAGCCAGCCAGCACCACCTCCATCCCCTCTGCATCACAGTGAGGATGGAGCACCACTGCTGGCACAGGGAGAACACATGAAAAAAACCAATTTACTTGCTCTTGAAGGATGCAGTGGCAGGGGAACACAACCACCCTCGTTACCATGGGGGCAATGTCATGGGCTGCACTAGGAGCACGTTTAGGACACCCAGCTCGGCAGCCCTGCCCAACAGCTGAGCATCCGCGTGGCAGCACGGTCCAAGGGAGCGTAACGCATCTCCTCCCCAGCAATTCTCAAGGGCTCCACCAACAAATAATGGAGCTACAGAGAGTTGACAAATTAACCTGTAAAACATTGCTGGCAAAGCCCAGCTTGTCTGAGACACCAGCAGGCAGCTCTCAGTGGGGCACCCAACCAAGGTAACGGAGCAAGGCCAACACACACCAACTCAGAGCCTGGCTCCAGGCACCAGCATGTTTTTTAGAAAAAGGGTATATAAACCACTGAGGCTGGGATTTGGCCAGGAAAGATGGGCTGAGCCCTCCTGCAACATGCACAGTGTACAATGAAGGCTCTAGGTCCCCAAGGGAAAAGGACAGCAGGGCCAGCACCAGCACAACAGCCTGGCTCTGGATTCAAACACAAGCTGCTCAAAATCAGTGATGAGGTTGCTTTTTCTTTTGCTTTTAAATCCCTCTGGCAATCTGGCCTTCAAGTGCTCATCAATCTGTTCAGGGCTGTCTCCCCCCCACCACATCACTGCTCTGCAAATTTGAGTGAAATTGATATTTTCCTATCAGAAACATAAATTTTCAAACACACAGAACATTGGATTTGAAAGCTGACTTTTGTTGGGAAGGTGCCTGTCTCTTTGTTCGCAAAAGGGCTCATTTTTCCTGGAAAAGGGCCCAGATTTTGAGTGAAAGATCAATAACATGCAGAAAACGGGTCCTTTTATTTAATTGTGCCATGATACCAGAAAGAAAAGAAAGAATCCAATGCTGAGGCTGAATGACTTCAAAATATTTTGCATTTGTTTACCCCAGTGCAACGCTGGAGCATCTATTCAGAGGAACTCAATGGGAAGGATGCAGCCTTTGGGGCTCCCCTAGAGCATCCCTTTATCACCTGCTGGTACCCCATGGGGACAGCATCCCTGGCACTGCTCCAGTCCAACCCCAGTCCATTTTTGGGAGTACTATTAGAGATTTAATTGCTGCTTCCTCTGCCCTGCCTTGTCCAAGGAACTCTCTCACCACAATGTTCATGGATGACCTTCTGCCTACACTAATTATGAGAAAGGGTGAATCAAACTTAAATTGCAATTACAGCCGGCGTGGGGGGAATAAAGGAAAAAAAATACACCATGAAGACACAGCATTCAAGATGCCGTGCAACAGTCATGACATGCTGCATCCTCCCCATCCATATGGGGGAAAACTAACACTTTGGCAAATTTATGAGGATGTGTGAAAGTGATTATATTCCTGAAAATATCTCAAGTGGAACGGCCTACCTGGCATATTTTGTTAGTCATGAAACACGCTCCTTCCACCGACTGTAGTTTGTGGCTTTCCATCTGCTTAAATACTTTAAATACCGAAACTTTCTTCTTTTTTTTTTTTTTTCCAAGCTGAAATAGCACGCCAGCAGCAGAGTGCTGACTCAGGGGCACGGGACAAGGACATGCTCACCACCAGCAAAGGGATGCAGAAGATGCCGTGCCACAAGGGCAGGAGAGCAGAGGATTCACCACGTGGGTGGTAAGTCCTGTCCCTGGCCCAGCAATGCAAGAGGTCAACTTGTGTTAATTAATCAACTGAATTAATTGAATTAGTGTCCAGCAAGGGAGCACCAAGAAAGAATATTATTTTGGGTCAAGTATGGACATGAAAGGGAAAAGGTTAAAGGAAAGAAATGGCACTGCTTGGCCATTTTAATTTCATTTGGCCAAGAAAAAATAGACAACAGTTGTAAAGGTTACTGGTCACTGCTGCCAAGCCCAGATTTTAGCAAGATGGGGTTTATGGGCACTTGTTCCAGGGCGTGCCCAGAGCTGATCCCCCCAGTTCCTGCTTTCATGGGGAGTGATGCCCCTTTGGTCCTGGCAGAGCTGGGGAAAAGACTCCAAGGCATCAGGGGGATCCAGGGCTGCTTCCCTCCTGCCCTCTCCTGCTCTTTAGTTAAGACTTTCTATTTTACAGCCCTGGCTGGAGTTTCTCTGGCCACAGTGGCTGGAAGCGGGGTGGGCCTGCACAGGGATGCAGCCAGAGCTCAGCACTGGTGCAGAGAAAACCCAGCCAAGACTCCCAGTGTCAAAGGAGATGGCCAAGGGGCAGCCACAGCAGCAGAGAAACATCCCCCAAAACATTTAGGTGCAAGCCCATTCCCACCAGGGAGGTGCCCTTAGATGTGCTTGAGGGTAGTGAGGCCCTGACACAGGGTGCCCAGAGCAGCTGGGGCTGCCCCATCCCTGGAAGTGTCCAAGGCCAGGTTGGACAGGGCTTGGAGCACCCTGGGACAGTGGAAAGTGTCCCTGCCCATGGCAGGGGGTGGGACTGGATGAGCTTTGAGGTTCCTTCCAACCCAAACTGATTTTATGATTCTACTATTGTGTTTCCCCGGGAAAACTTGGATTATCAACACTATGATTTATCCACAAAGGGATCATTTTGAGTCATCGAAGCAGTTATCTACTTGTTGCATGAGGCAATGGCAATTGTGCCCCTCAAAGCAACAGTGAACAGCACTCACGGTGTAACTACAGTGCAACTACTCTTTGCCTGATTATGGAGAATGATCAAAGCACGGGAGCATCTCGGCCGAATCACCTCCCCCGGGGCGTGCGGGCTGAAAGAGAAACCCCAGCCACAGACACACATCAGCTGGAGCAGAGACCAGTGGAATAAGATGAGCATTTTCCCAAATGGCAGTGAAAAGCTGAATATTAGGTGATTTGTGGCAGATTTCCTCCAAGAGAAAATCTCTCCTACCACAGTGGTAAGGTTTTCACAGCTCATTTGGCTTTTCATTTGCTGAACAGCTTTGTGCCTTCTCCCTTGCAGGACAAGGCTTCATCATTTGTGTTTTCTAACGGGTTTGGGGGTTTTTTTGCCTAGGAGAAAACCATCTCTCCTCCTGCTCTCTGTGAGCCTAATTCTGCATCTCCAGCTGACATTCAAGGGTTTTGGAGTTACTCTCATTTTTCAGGGGGATAAATCATCTTGGAGGGCGGGGGTTTTTTTCAAGGTCCAATACCTGGAGAAGGAGTTTCTTCTTCCAAATGCAGATAGTCCCTGAGAGAAATAATCCCATGGGAAATAATCCTGTACAAAGAGGGTTTATTGCAGCTTTTCACAGGCTCTTTCTCACTGACAATTGATGAGTTCATAGGTACCAATATCCATTAGAGGGTTTATTTTATTTCTTGTTAGAAAATAAAAAAGGCAGAGCCTAAGAAGAGTAAAACCAGCCACAGAGACTGAAGCTGGTTTTCACAGAGACTGAAGACTGACAGGAGCTGCCTGGCAGACAGTGAGTGAAAATGCTCTGACAAGATGAAATGTTTTTTCTTTCATTGAAATCACTCCCTTTCCGAATGACTAATACACAGCTATCGCACCATGGATATTTCCAGAGTGATGAGATGTTTTTAAAATATCTCACTGTGCCTCAAAATATCTCACTCTGGCTCAATAGATCATCCAAAACACCACCCACGGAAATCATAAATAAATAGATACTATAGTGCTGTAAAAGAGCAGACTGGCCAGGGCCAGGGCAGCATCCTTCATCACGAGTTCAACGAGGCCACTGAACCCCTCCTCTCGGCACGTGGCTCCTGCAGCCAGGCTTTGTGGAGGTGGAGACACCGAGCCCTTACAAATGGAGCTGGGCACCTCCTACTCTCCCAGCACCTTCACAAAGCTGTCCTGTACAGCTCCTTGATGACACAGATATCTCCTTGAATGGGCAAACTGGATGTAAGAGCTACAGTGGACTCCATGGTCCACTTAACCACCCACACTCAACAGCACAGCAGAGGACAGGTGACATTCTCTGGCACATGGGGCACCTCTGGAAATCCATGTGCCCTCCTGGGGACCCCCACTGCCTACACAACAGCTTCAAACCTCAAGCTGCAGCAACCAGAAACACTCCCTCCTACTCCCTGCCCCGAAACACATCGCTCCCATCGGGAAAGGGACACCCACACCCTGGGAACAGCTGGCGATGGGTGATGTGCTGGAGGGGGTGACTGCCAGCCCAGCAGCCTCCACAGCCCCTCGCCCCAGGCAGCAGCGACCAGCCCAGCACAGCACCCGCTGCAGAGCCAGGAAGCTCCTGCTCTCCTGACAAAGCCTCCGAGGGATTGAACCGAGCCAGGAAGCTCCTGCTCTCCTGACAAAGCCTCCGAGGGATTGAACCGAGCCAGGAAGCTCCTGCTCTCCTGACAAAGCCTCCGAGGGATTGNGAGCCAGGAAGCTCCTGCTCTCCTGACAAAGCCTCCGAGGGACTGCTCTCCTGACAAAGACTCCGAGGGATTGCAAGGACTGAACGGTTGCAAAGCCGCCCCCAGGCACCTGATGTTTTACACATTTGGATGCACTTGCTCCAGGCTTGGAGAGGGAAAAAAGCAGCAAAATGGCAAGAAGAAATCACAGAGCAGGGCTGACTTGCCTTGCACATGCTCCAACCATTCTGTGTGCAGAGAGGACTCGTGCCAGTTCCCTGTGCCATTGTCCTCCCTGAAGGGAAGAGACCAGAGTCTCATCCCAGGCTTGGATCCCGGGACAAGGACAACTCTGGTATCTCAAGCAAAACTCCCAGAGAGTTGGAGTGCAGACATATCTTTGAAAGCTCCCTGGATCCTGGTACACACAGCTTAGATCCAGCCCAAGGAGAGCTGTGACTCCCAAAACCTCAGCCCAGCCCAGCCCCCGTTCACTCTACAGAAGCTGAGTGTCCTCTTCCCTAGGAATCAGGCATCACTCTTTGTTTTGCTGATTGAAAGCAAAGAGAGCAAATCGTTCTGAGGAACTGAAAATTGGCTCCTTTGCTTTTCTCAGCAAGATAAGAAAATAGTTCAGATCACCCAGGCTGTGCTATTCCTAAGTTGTTTCCTTATTAGTGGCACTTACTGAAGTACATTTTGAAACTTTGGGTGATGAAGCAGCTTTTCAGAACAGGAGTAAGAATATATCCTTTGGAAACCACAGACAGTCTGATACTTGCAGTCTTCTTTTCAAAAGGGCCAAAGCTACTTGTCCAGCACAACAGGAATTGGTAGATTCCCTGGGTTCAAGGAAGGAGAACACCTTGCCACAGAAATTCAATCCTACTGCTGAGGTACATGGCAGCACGGGAACCCAGCAGCAATGCAACCTTCACAGAGCTCTGCCAGCTCCTGTCCTTCCTGTCAGCCTCTGCTTGGTTTTCCCCTAAATTTCCCCTTCTTCCCACCAGGAACAGGCAGCACTGAGAGGCTGCAGAGAGATGACAGAGATGCTGCAAAGGCAGAAGGGAGAAAGACAAGGCCCTGCATTTCCAATGAAGATAGCTCCAACATCTGTCCTCAGCCACAAATGTATTCACCCGCACAGACACACTCATCAGATGAGGCTCTAAAATATTTACTGCCCAAATATCAATCCTCATAAAGAGAGGCAGCCATTTGGGCTTGGGGAGGGGGAAGGAGACGGGGCAGGTTGTCAATAATGTCATAACCACGGGCAATTTTATGTATCTCTGGAAATGGCCAAGGAACACGCAGCTTGACAGATGTGCAAACGGGTAATGCAGGCTCCCTAGTTATGAGCATGAGGATGTCAAGAGGAATAGATGAGCAGTAATTCAAAGTATATTTGGCTTAGAGAAGTACATGGGCACCGTAATGAATGCGGGATGGGCACTGCGGTGGAGGGAGGGCTGAAGGAGGATGAGGAGGGAGGGGGATGCTGGCCAGAGAATGCAGCCCCTGTAGTGCTTGAGAGTGACTGAAGGGACAGGGGACCAGGCTGGGCATTTGGTGGCCTGAGTCACCTTTGCAGTAGCCACAGGGTGCTACTGCACCAAGGGATATGTCAGCCTATCTGCTGCTGCCAGAGGCTGGACCAACCTCCAGGCTCCTTCTTCCTCCTTCACAGCTGCATCTGTACACAAACCTCTCCCACCATTGGGCCACCTTTCCCTTCCCTTGCTCTGAAACTCAAAGTTTTAGCCAAATACCTATATTTTTCACCAAGAGTCAAAAAAAACCTCACTAAGGAACCAAATTATGTTTCAAGTTTCGTCTCAGCAGAACTACAGCTTTTTTTACCTTCATCTCCAAACTAGAAAACAAACCCGACACCGCAGCAAGGGCTGCCGCCGCCCCCGGCGCCGCCCGCGAGGCGCAGGCACTGCTCACACCTCTGACTGTGCCTCGCCCGGCATTTCCCCATCCCACCCCGGCGGGCTTTAAAAAGCAGCATCACACAGACGCACACTCCGCCCCCGGCCGCACGCTCCCGCCCCAGAGCCACGAATCCCCGCCGCACGACGGCCACGGAGGCTGGCCGGCTTCCAGCGTGAGGGGCTGGAAAGAACGGAAAACCAATTTAACTAGGGATGGGATGCTGGGACTCTTCTGCTCAGGTATTTGGTTAGCCGGAGGAGCGGGGCAGCGCAGTGCAAAGAGGACCATTAGCCGGTCCCAACTGACTTCACTTGGCCAGCTCAGAACAGCGCACAGGGACATCTCAGCTCCACTCATTTTTCCATAAGATTCGCCTCCTTCAGCACTTCTGGCAGTGAAATTCCCCCTCTCCCACGTCCTCCGATGCTCTTTGAAGGGACGCAGTCATTGGCTGCGGCGGTGGAGCCACGCACACCCTTCCTCCCTCTCAGCTCCTGCAGAGAAGTTCATCATTTTTCCACACCCTGGTGCTTTTGGAGCTGGGGGGAATTACTCATGAAGGCAAGCAGGCACCCCACACACCAGCAATCACCATAAAGGTGGTTTTTCCTGTGGAAAAATCCATGAATCACTGTAAAAGTCAGTCAGGCTCAAACCAAGCCACACTACTCACCATTGTTTATTAAAAAGAATTAATCACCAATCTTTTTCTTGGCCGATTTTATGAAATATGACTTATCCCAACCATTCACTCCTAAGTTGTTACAATATCCAGCTGCAAACATCCTCTGTGTGTGCTCTGGCAGCCTTCCCCATGGCTCAAAAAGTGACACGCAGTTCTGTTAGGTCAAATGACCAGTGACTGAAAAAGCTTGAATCTTGACGGAATATTTTCTACAAGTCTCAGGCCGCAGATTTTCACTCTGGAGATCCACTTCTGGCACTGGCTGTTCCTGCGAATCCGTTGCTCAGTGAAAAGTCTCGCTGGAGCTGAAGAGCCCTGGGGTGTTGCAGCCCTGGGCAAGGGGTGACACCACGAGGAGGCCAGGGCACAGGCAGAGTAGGAGCTGACACACACTCCTCTGCCTTCCATGAAAAACACTCTCTGCCACCCTTCCAACCAAGCCACACACAGGCAGGTACCAGGATGGGGAGGCAGGGGGTGGCATCACTCTGCATGGGCACAGCAGCTCTGACCCAGTGAGACAACCAAGTGGTAACAAATCCTCAATGAAAAAATCTCTTTTTCTTTCCAGAAAATGTCCTTGTTATAATTTCTTTCTCCTGGAGGCACCCTCCTGTGCACAAGAGCTTGGCCATGACATGGTGTAAGAGCACGAAACTTCAATGGCCACAGTTGCAAGAGCAGAAATGAGAGATAATTGCACTTCTTACAGCAGCACTAACTTATCTTGGGGAAACTTTCCCTGCTAATGAGGCCATTCTGTTCAGACATTCAGCAAGAGTTGAGAGGGCTGGTGCTGCTGCCAGCCCATCCTCGGTGCAGGCAGAGGGCAGGCAGGGGTGGGAAAAGCAGCCCAGGAAACCACCACCATGGTCCCAACCTCATCACTTTGCAGCTTACTGAACTCAGTTTTCCTCACCTGGCTTTAATTTATTTCTCTTCAAAAAGAAAAAAAAAAAAAGNCCCACTGTATCAGCTATTGTCTGCTCTCCCTCCTCTTGTCTTTGGCTACATGCTGGTTTCAGAGCATCTCCTGGTAGAGCTGCACCTGCCATCCAGTCCTAGGCCTCTGCAAAGGATTTTCTTTCTGCATCAGTGCCCACACCCGTACAGGTCCCGGGGAGCCCGTGGCTGGCACTGCCAGGGGCAGTTGGGGACAAGGCTCTGTGTTGATGAGTGCCAGCTGCCGAGCAGGATGCCTGGGCTGCGGCAGCTGGAGGCAGAGGAAGCGATTTGTGTGCTCACCTGGAAAGGCAGACATCCTCTCATCCCTTGCAGAGCTGCTGAGAAACCAGCTCCTGGCTTTTTTCCTGGGAGTTTAACATCACCATACTCCAGCTACTAGGAGCAGATGCAAAATCCCCTCTCCCTTGAGCCCAGAAAACCCCATAGCAGGGGCAGAGGTGAGACAGCTCTGCAGGAGAGCCAGCTTCCAGGAAAAATGCTTGGAAGGTGGCAGTTGCAGCCAGATAGAATTGCATCTCTTGTTTTGAAGGGAACCATGGGACAGTGCCTGCAGTGTGGCTCTGCTTTGGCACATCCCAGGCTGAGCTGCCAGCGCCAGCCTCGCTCCTCATTGGCATGCCAGGCACATGCATCCCCGTGGCATGGGGCTGCTCTTCCTGCAATCTGTGTACCCAAGCAGCAGCACCAGGAAGGCTTGAAGAAGTGCAGCAAGAGTGGAGAAAATGAGGGATGGGAAAGAAAGCCACAGCTGAGCACAGCACCACAGCTTAGGCTGCAAAGCCAAGGCTGGCAGTGTTGCTCCAGTTGCCTGCATGACCTTGACAAGCTGCAGGGAGGAAGAGGAAAGCCTCCAGTGGCAGCTCTGTGTGCTAACAGGGACAGGGGAAGTCAGGCAGGGGACAGAGGGGTGGGTGCCATTTGGGATGTGCCACCCCAGCAAAGAGCACACCAGATGGACCAGGTTGCTTTTACTTCTGTCTCAGCCCCAGAAAGGCAGCTCACAAGCCACACCTTCTTTGGACAGCACTTTGTGGATTTTGGGTTTGCTCCCATGGGAGCACATGTGTAGGAAGAGGTGAACACCTCATGTCACTCCTCTGGGACCCAGCACAGGGCAGCAGGAGGGGGAGTAGGCTCTGCCTGTGCTCCCCAGAGGGAAGGGCAGCCAGCCCTGTTCTACCAGGCAGAAGACGCTACCAACACACAGGCAGGCCCCTGAGATCACAGCGTGTGTATCCTGAGAGCTCAGAATAAATATTTAAAGGTGGAGGGAAAAAAAACCTGCTTGTCTCTGTGAGCAAGTTCTCTGTCTTTGCTCTGGGATTTGAGACAGAGACAGAAGAATGACAAAGGAGACACAGGTTTCATCAAATCATGGGCACATCAGAAGAGATGGCTTTCAGATGCCGGCTTTGCTGCAAGACAAATTCTCTCCCGGCCAGATGCCTGACAACCCCGACAGCCCTCGGGGACTGCAGGTCTGTGTTCCCTCAGACACAGGGGGCTGCAGTGAGCCCATCTTCTTAGACCCCTCCACTCCAGCCAGGGATGGGAGACAGGCTGTTCCCCAAATCCCTTTCCAAGCCAGTAAGAGCTGGTCCAGACCTGTGGGGACATGTGACCCCTCCTTGCCCTGTCCTGAGAGGATGTACAAGGTGATGGGCTCTGCATCACAGTGTTGGACAAATGTTCCCAAATCCCTGTCCCCACAGCAGAGCTCTGCCAGAGGAGCAAACCATGGCTCAGCTTTCTCAATGCCTCACATGAGCGATGGCTGGGGGGAAGGATGGGAGGTGACAGCTCTGCTCAGCTCCCAACAGCCCTGTGCTGGGCCATTGCTCAGAGGCAGTGGCCAGAGCAGCCACAGAGAACAGGATGTTCTGTATCACAAGGCTGTCCTTAGGATGCTTTTATTTCCAGAGAGAGCTCATTAGTTCTGGTTGTGCAGGAGTTCAGGGTTTTTTTCTCCCTGTTACCAAGAGCTGGAAAACTCCACTGAATAACATCTCTGAGCACGGGTGGAACAAAGACGGGGCATGGCAGGGAGAGGAGCAACTAAACCAGAGATAATCAAAGCTATTGCTGCAGCCTCACATCACTTACAATCTCCATCTCCTTTGGATTTCCCTGCTGGACTGGTGTCTGCTTGCTCAGCCCCACTCACCATTGTGCCAGGGCTGCAGGGCTTGGCTCTGCTCGGCTCCAAGGGGGAAGAAGATGCAGAGGAGAGTTTGAGATGGCGGGGAACTGGGCTCAAGGCAGCCCACTGGATCAGATGGGATGCCAGGAGCTAAAGGGAATTGCAAATTCACTAGGCAAGGAGGAAGGCTCTGTGTCTCTGGCACTGTCACAGGAGGGGTTTAATAGAGGGACATCCTACCCAGGCATGCTCCAGCTGTGATGCCTTGCTGCCATCAGTCTGGAGCAGCTGCCTCCTTACCAAGTCCTGGCGCTCCTCTCCCATCACCACACAGTTCAGCACACACTGCAGGAGATGCAGCCAAGAAATCACATACCAACAGCAGGAGATAAGCCACCTTCCCAGATATGATCACAAGCCCCATTATCTCCTTAACCCTTATGCATTCATTTATCCATCCCAGATCTATTCCTCCTTATCTAAATTCTCCTCCTGTTCATTCCCATCTCTCACCACGGTTGGTCTCGGAGCATGGCGGCCTCTCCAGAAGCGCTGGAGGCAGCGGGAGAGCCTGAGGCCCCGGGCAGCCACTCACACAGCTAATGGGATAGGCTCTGATTGACTGGCCCCGGCGACTGAAAGTTAATAAAATGTTAAAAGCAGCCCTATAAATCACCCATGCAGGAAGTGACCTGGACAGGAGGCCTAACGAGTTAGCAGAGGTTTTATTTAAAAGCCATTTGTCTGAGAAGTGCAACACAAAGAGTCAAATAACTCTCAGGAAAACAGCAGTGATGGAGCTACTGGGAGGATTAGAGCTGGCTGGATATTTATAGCCTGAGGATGTCCATCTTCCCAGTGCTAACTGGCCTCTGCTTCCAGAGCAGCTCCAGATAGGGAGCTCCCAAAGTGAACCAGGACAAGACAGGCCACAGCTCTGACTTGTACTTTTAGCTCTCTAGGTTCACTGTGACTTTCTCACAGACCTCTCAAAATAGGAGTCTCATGCCCATGTCCATCCTGTGACAAGCTGGTAGCATCCTCATCTTCCTCCAGGCCCCAGCTCCCCTGCCCATGTGTGGGATCACACATGAAGAAGCTGCTATTCTCATATGCTACTGCACACAGCTGACATCTCTGTTTGCATGGAGAAGCTTGAAAACAAGAGGCCCCAAAAATCTCAAACTCCAAAACCACCCCAGAAGTCATGTTTTTGGTTCCTAATCCCAATTTCCACTTCTCTTCCATGAATACTGATTTTGCACCCATTAGGAGGGCAGCTGGGCCACATGAGCCTCAGCCCCTGCTCACTCCCCACAGGCTGAGCTCTACTTTTTTAACTTTAAAAAAACCCTACTGCCAAGTGCAAGGAGCAGATGAGGGTGTTTCCCTGGGAGAGGGACTTGGCCCCCTCCCAAATGCCCTGCCCCAGCCATTCCTTACTCTCCCATTGCAGGAAGCCTCCAATACCCTAAAGGCCTTTTACAGCTGGGAGGAAAGGTGGCTCATGCTTGGGAAGCCTCCAGAGCATCGTTAAGAGGAAAATTATACACAATTATCCTCAGAGCTACATCAGGGAAGCTGAAGCAGTCACAAGGCACCAGTCCTACCCAAGCCTGGCTCCTTGCAGCAGCAGAGTAGTTTCTAAAACTATGAGCACATTCCAATGGGATACAGTCTGCAAGCAACAGACTTCACCAGCAGCTACCCTGCCTTCAAAATCACCTTTTAATTGCAAGAGAAGTTCTCATCCCCAAGCCAGCACCTTTCCTCCCAGCAAGACAAGAGGGAGAGGAGTAGGTAGGAGATGCAAAGACACAGCAACAACCTGATTGCACTTGAATTTTCCAAGTGAAATTGGGTTGCCTTTTCACGGACATCCTTACCTTGGGAGGGATGCAGGAGGCTGGGTGCAGGTGCAGCCGGTTCTCCTGGCCAGCAATGAGCACCTTCCAGGGGAGCAGGGAAGCCTAAGAGTGCCGGGGGGCTGCGGCTGGGAGGCTGCTCCGGCGGCTCTGCGGGCGGCTCATGGCTCCCGGGCACAGGGGGCTGTGGGTGGGAAGGCACAGAAGGTGTCAGTCTGGAAACACATGGCCTCAAGCACACACCAAGCAAACCCAACCCCACAGAAAGGCTGACTTGAAAGATAGTAAGGTGAAGAACTTAATATATTGATATTTTTCTGTATTGCTCTTATTTCCCCTGCTCCCCATCATCAAGGAGAGGAAACCAGTGGGATCCGCTTGGATCTGGACGCTAAGCAGATGTGGATACCTGAGGACATCCAGCACGCCCCGAGGGGCTCCTGCCAGGCACAGGGGGATTCTTGGGAGCAGTTTCCCAGAGGGTGTTCTATGCTTCCAGCATCACTAGTGGAGAAGGAGAGAAGGCACAAGCTCACCTGGGCAAGCAGCCCCTGGCCCGTGCTGATGCACACAACCATGAACATGCAAGGGAAGGACCCTCAGCTCAATAGGCCCAGCCAAAGGGTCTCACAAGACAAGGGGAGCTCTCTCCAGTCCTCACAAATCAAGGGGTTCCACTGGCACCTAGGAAATGCTAAGAGAAAGCAGGTCCTTCACCCGCTGATCTGTGATCACTCCTCCCGAATTCAAAACTGAAAGGGAAGCAAGACCCTTTGCTGATGGAGGTGGTACATCCACCCATGCTCTAACCAACTTCACCTTCACATGCAGCACTCTCCTCTCCAGCAAGAGTTTGATTTAATACATTTATTTAGTGGTGAGGTCCCCAAGGCAGAACTCACATTCTCTTTTTGCATCTCAAACAGTTTTGAGCAGTCAATGTTTAACAAATTAATAATAATGTGATGGCACCTTGAAAAATAGACTGTCCTGTCCTCAAAAAAGGGGCCATGTTTCCCAATTACTCCAAAGGGCACTGCTTCAGACCTCGCTGAGCAAATGGCATTTAGGCGCAGCCATCTTTTAATGGCAATGATGTGATCCTGCTGCGGCTGCAGTCACAGAACTGTTAGGGTTGAAAGGGACCTCTGGAGGTCACCTAGTCCAAGCCCCCTGATTAAAACAGACCCTTAAAAATTATTAAAAGCACTATTACACATCTCCCAAATGACAGTATTACTAAAAATACAATGAAATAATCCCCACCCGGCCACAACGAAGGTGAACAACACCGGGGCGGGGGTCAGGCACGACGAGCCCACAGGCCCCGCCGTCCCCCGCAGCGCCAGGGGCCCGTTGGTACCCAGGACCAAACTTCGGGCCACGGGGGCCAAACTCATCTCTGCCGCCTCCCAGTCATCCACCGGTGACATCAAAGGCCACCGCAGCCCCGCACGTCCCCACAGGGACCCTTCCCACGCTCACCCTGCGCCCCACGGAGGGAAAAAGCGGCTGTAGGGGTGCTCGCCCGTTCCCCCCGTCCCACAGCCCGCAGGAGCCGCGCTGACCTGTGGGCGCGGTGTCGCGGTGTCCCCGTGCCCGCGGGCTGGCCCTCACACCCACATGCACCATCCAGCATGGGGGTCAGGTGTATCCCATCTCCACCTATCTCCACACTGCACAGCGTGCGGGCAGGGGAAAGCAGGGGTGGAAGCAAGTTAAAAAATACCTCTTAGCTCAGGTATTTTTTAGCAGCCATCCCCTACCCGAGGTCTGCCATCCTACCCCAAGTTGGCAGCTAAGCTCAGCATCTCTCTGTCATGAAAAGTATTCACGAGGTTTACGGTGGAGGCTGGCAAATATTTGCCAAGGATTCTTCCAAATCTCCAAGCCCGCCATGAGCTCGCTGCAAATTTGTTTGCTGATCGTGGTCCTTGCACTAATTTGCAAATGGAGAGCAAAGAAAAACGCGGCTGTACAGTGTAGGGGAAGATGAGCAAGCAGGGTCCTATTCCATGGGGAAGGCAACCCCACCGACCCTAATGAGGGCTCATTAATTAACACCTGCAGCACTGGTGCAACACCCAGCTCCTGATGCTGACTGTGGCCAGGGAAGTGATCTCTCGGCACAGGCAGCACCAGGGAATGGGAGGACGCTGCTGGGGATGGCAACAGCAGCACCTGCAGGCTGTAAGACCAGTGCTAGCCCCAGTCTGACCTGTCTGTGTGGCAAGTTGCAAAGAGGTGCTGGGAAAGCATCCTGTCCCCTTCCCTGCTCCCTCCCCGAAGTGGTTCCAGTCAGAGTTTCTCCTGTGGCTTCGCCTCTGATTTTGGCACCTCACCAAGTTCCAGCCCAGGCCAAGCACATCGCTAATTAGCTGCACTAATTAATCACAGTTTCCATTGTTTATTCTTTCGTTCTTGCACAAACACCCATGCTGCCCGGTTTGTGAGCTGCCATGGCATTCATGGAGCACCAGCACAGCTGGTGGAGCTGACCCCAGGGAATGTGGGTCACTAGGTGCTGGGCTCACCACTGGAGACCAGAACAGAACCCATCCCTGGTCCTGCTGGAAAGTGAGTTAAAAGCCAAAGCCATCAATTCTGGCCTGAAACAGTACAAGATTCACAAACCCTCTCACTCTTCCAGCCTGGAATTGCTCATGCCAGCACAGCTCAGACCATATTTCTGAAACTTCCAGGAGGCCAGGAGCTGCTGGGGGGTCATTTAGTCCATTCCTCCTTTGGGAACTGGGATTTACTGTGCCTGAAGCATGCCCAGTCATCAAGCCTGGCCTCCAACATCTCCAGCAAAGCCAATTCTGCAGCCTCCCTTGGCTTCCTGAGGCTGCTGCCACCACTGTCAGGGCACAGAGTGGGCTGCAGTTCACTTGCCACCATCCTTGATCCCTCCTGTAGCCATCAGTGCCACAGCCTGTTCTTCCTCTCTGCAGCCACGGGGATGGCTGCTGGCTGTCACTCCATCAGAGCCCCCAGGGAGACACCCCACACTTGCTCCCAGGAGTGGGCACGGGAGCTGGAGCTGGCACACAGCCCCAGCACAGAGGCAGCCATCCATCCGCCTCTCCCCGGCTAATCCCACCGAAATCCTGCCTTTGTGCTCATCACATCCACTGCCTGAGCATTAGGCACCCGCCGAGCCCGAGCTAATCTCTGGGAAGCTCCCTCACCCAGGGGGGTTCCCCTTCCCTGGGCAGCCCTGGGACCCCAGAGGCACGGGGGGACAGGAGGACATGCTGGCTGTGACTCCTTGCCAGCACTGGCATGATGTGCTGGGAATGAACCCAACAACCACTCTGCTCGCTCTTTCTTGTCAAGGATTTTTTAACCAGGTATTCTTTGCAAAAAAAGAAAAGACACCAAGGGGAGAAAAAAGAACTGTTAGTCCAAGGGAGTCTGTGTTGTTAAATACAGAGAAATCCAAGTCTGAAGTCCAACAGAGGCCAAGGTTTCTGGGCTTTGACACAGCTGACAAGCTAGAGCACAATGAGAAAATACACACACAGAAATAGCCAGGCAGGATAAAGGATTTACTGCTCCTTTCACAGAAAACAAAAGAATAGGCTTAAACACTCCATTTAGGAGTGGTAAAAAAAAATAAAAGAAAGATAAAAACCAGATCTGCAGGAAGAATATTTGAGTACAGGATTACCAGGAGGTGAAGGAAAACCAGATCCTGCCTGTCCTGGGTGCAGCAGGGCAGCAGCATCCCCGGGGACCCTCTCCCCAGGCCCAGCAGCAGTGTGCGTGCAGTGAGCACACACACACAAAACACCAGGTCTCACCTCAGAGCCACCCAGCCCTGGGTCAGAGCATCCCACCACAACCCCCATTCTGGCACAGCCAGCTGTCATGCCAACATCTGCACAGTCTCACCTCTGGAGCATTTCTCCTGCGCTGATTCTGGCTGTAGGATTGCCCTCTTCACTCAAATCCCTCTCCAGGGTCCACTTTCCCAGTGCCAACCACCCTAGCTAATGAGGCTGGTGCTCCCTGCCTTTCAGACAGGCTTTTCCATGATAGGAAGGCTCTCTCTTGGCTGCCCTCCCTTTCATAAGGAAGTTATCCCAGAACACCTCTTGGGACCTCAGCTGAGGAGGCCTGACGGAAAGAGAGCTAGGGCTGGCAGGGGCTTTGGAAACAGCTTCCTCCCATCATCTCTCCAGGTGTGTCCTCATTGAAGAGGGAAGTTTTCAGTTCCCTCTAAGTTTCCTCTAACTTGTGATGAAAGAGAAACTCTTTGGAGAACAGACAGGAACCCAGTTTCCCTGATGAAAGTATCGCAGTGGGATTTTTTCGGTTTCTTTTCTTTTGAGTAGCACCAGCCAGAACAGAGCTTTGCAACCAGGCAGGCAGAAGGTCCTACCCTTTCCATGGCAGGAGACCAAGTCCTCCAGCTGGAGACCAGGACAGAAACCACCCCTGGTCCTGCTGGGAAGTGAATTAAAAGCCAAAGCCTTCAATTCTGGCCTGAAACAGCATGAGATTCACAAACCCACTCACTCCATCAGCCTGGAATTTCTCATGCCAGAGCAGCTCAGACTGTCTGTGTGGAACTCCCAGGAGCCCAGGGGCTACTGGTGGGTCATTTAGTCCATTCCCCCTTTGGAAACTGGGATTTACTGTGCCTAAAGCACACCCAATGGCTACGGTCAAGCCTGGCCTCCAACATCTCTGGCAAAGCCAATTCTACAACCTTCCTTGGCAGCTTACAAGCTGCTTAATTGCCCTGATAGTTATGCATTGAGAGTTTTTTTGTAAAAAGCAGCTGATTTCTCAGCAGCAACAAATACTTGGGAAAGCTTTCTGTCTGGCAAACTCTCTCTATTGTTCATCTCTTTCACATAAAATGTTCCTAATGAAGAGGGAAAGCAGGATCTTGGCTTCTTTCAAAACAATCTGAAATATTATATTAAAAACATGCACTGAGTGTTGACATATTTAGTGCATTGCTTTATAAAGCAAATTGCCCAAGCTCATTCAGAGCTTGACACCATTAAGACAACACAGAACTACATGACTGGGAGGATACCACTGCAAGAAGTGCCACTCTGGGGAGCTGTGGAGCACCTTGGAGCAGCCAGACAGTCTTGACACCATCCTAGTGAGAAGTGGAAGCCACCAGCATCATCCCCTAAGAGAGGGATGCACAAGTACCACTCAACATGCTAATGTGACAACTACAGCAGGTTTCAGATTGTGAATCCTCCCCACCCAAACCCTCAGCTCTTCATATAGGCATCTCCAAACATCCAAGGCTAGGAGGACATGGTATGTACAAGACTCTCACTGCAATGAATCTGTGCTGTGGGAGCAAAGCTCAATGTCTCCCTAACACACCAAGCCAAATCCCTTGGAAGCAGGAAGCTGGCTGTGTGGCCAGCCAGGTTTCTCTCCACACCTGGCATAGGCAGGGTCCCTACAGAGCCCCCTCCTCTCCTGCAGTGTCTTTGAAGTCCTCCGGGCTCTGCTGCAACAGGATTTTTCAGACATTAAACCAATGCTCAGAAGACAAACAGACATAGAGAAAGCTTTCATTACAAGGCTGGTTCATGTCCAAGAGCAGCCCAGGGGCCAGCTAAGATAGGCAGTGGTGCTTTAACAGCCCCTCGCCAGAGGCCAGTGTGAGCTATGGCTCCCTGTGGACTCCCAGTCCATGCCAGCTCCACACTCATTTTGCAGGAGCAGGGCAGGAGAAATGAGCAGGTTTTATGGCACATTGGCTCTCCTCCAGGGACCGAAAGCTTTGATGCTGACAAAGCTACTGCATCCTCTCCTGCTGTGAGGGTGCCCAGACAAGACATTTCTGGGTGCTGGAGATGCTGCTGGCCTCAGTAGGGACATCTTAGGGGTGATGACCAGCATGAGCCCTACCTGCTGTGGGTGGTGGTCCTGGGGGATCCCATCTTCCCCTCCATGCAGGAGATCAGCACCTTAGGGGGTCTGAGCACAGGGCAGGGAACGCTGCAGCCATAGTGTGCATGAAGCATGTTCAGGTTTGTTTACCTGTGACCTAACTCCATCTGCAGTGTGGGCAGCTGACAAAAAGGGCCTGGTTCCCTGGGACAGGTTGGTGCAGAACCAAAGACAACTGCTGCCCCATGCCAGAGTGACACTAAAACCCTCCAAGCAGAGAACAGACCCTTGGAAAACCTGGTGTGCCTCACCCTCCTTTAACTCAGGATCCCAAACCCTCCAGGAAGGTCCAGCAACTCCTCATGACCTTCACCATCTCCAGCCCCCGTTGGGTTTATCAGCACCAGTGAGCGGACAGGCTCCCTGCAGCGAGACCCACTGAGCACAAGGCACCACAACAGATCAGAGAGACCGGGGGCTCCTCCTCATTTATATTCCCCTCCAGCCACAGCCTTCAACATGGCTGAGGAAGGCAAGGCAAGACAAGGCCTACAGAGAATGCCTAAAGATTATTTCTCTCGGATTCCAATTTATTTTCCATCATTAATGTCTTTGAAAGCCCAACACGTTCTGCGGACAGAAAGAGCATGTTAAATGTGTGCGTGGTGGAGCTGCAAAACCGCGCTGAACACGTGCCTGGCACAGGTACCCATCCCACCAGGGAGAGCGGCGCGGCCAAGGGAAGGGCTTTGCTGCCAGCGAGCATCGCCCTTGCTCAGCAGAAGCTGTGGTAGAAGCCACTTTTTCCCCCCAGAGAGGTCCTCACCGTGCACCACTCAAGCCCAGAAAAGCGAGAGCTTCATTTGGGAAAGCGGAGGTACCACCAGCCCCAGTGCTGAGCATTGCACAGTGGCAGAGAGAAGGCAAGGCTGGGGGAGAGTGACTTGCATGACGGATGAGAGGAGCTGGAGTCTTCCGTAATGGAGAGAAAATTGCTTTCGCCAACTATCTGCAGTTTTAAAGCAATTACATTTGGGGGGAAGCCGAGAGCATGTCTGAGCGCTCCGCGCGTGGCAGGCATGTTTTGAAATACAAGAACCAAGTCAGGAAAAAATAGTAAAAGAAAATGCCATTTAAAAAAATATTTGATGCAGCAGGCACTGAGAGGATAAAGTATTTATAACTCAGGGAGGGGACAGATACTGGAAGCAGCCAGACATCCCAGCAATGGGACAACTGAGAGAGGAGGTGGGGCAGCTTGCTCCTATCAGTGGTCCCCTTCCCCCTGAGAATGGGAGATCTTCCTTGGGAAGGATTTCCTCTGAAAACACAGCAGCTGAGCAGAGCCTGGTCCAGCAGAAATAAATAAAATTTGTTCTAATTAAAACACTGCTTGCCCTCGGCTTCATCTGCTCATGCAGTAGGGACAGTAACAAAAGTCACTGCAGTGACATCAGGGTCAGGTCTCCATGGGCTGGGAACGTGCTGCCCTCAGCCAAAACACAAAGCTGCCTTAATACTTCCCCTCAGACTGCAGGCTGACCCAAAACCCAGTAAGCACCCAGCAGCTACCAGTTAAAGCCTTTGCAGAACCAGATTCAGACTGGGAGGCAACAGCTTGATTTGGCCACAGATAAGAAGCTCCTTCAAGCTGTACAAAATACCGCTCATCTTCCCTGCAAGCCATCACCTTTCACCACCATCCTTCTCCTCTAGTCTGCTGGAATTAGGAAGGATCCCAGGCCATAAGCACATGTCCTCTAATGACCAAGGTGGCAGGGCCCGAGCTGCCCTGATCCCCAGAGCTGCTGCACTGACTGCTGCCGGCACTGCTCAGACATCCAATTTATCAGGAGGATGTCCCTTTTGCTTTCTGGCCACGCGCCTTCCCCTTGTCTTTATCTGCTCTGGGGACAAGTGTGGGAAGCGGAGAAGTGGCATCCAGGGCTGCTGGTGACAGAGTCCCTTTTCAAAGGATGTTGTTCAGCTGTTATTACCAACTCTCGCCAAGTGGAATTGAGACATGAAGTAGATTTGTGCCCAAGATAATGGCGTTTATTAGACAAGCTATTGAGGAGAAAACAAAAGCTAACAGTGGAGAGCCACTAAGAACAACGCCTAAAGAGAATCCATCACGAATACAAAGAGAAGAAGTGCTAATAGTTAGTGCTTCCCATCAATGATTTGAAACCTCAAGCAGTCCCTTAACGACTCCAGGAGAGTGAAGGTTAGTGTCACCCAGCAAGAGGTGACAAACAGCACCAAGACATCCACGCCCTCAAACAAAGCAGCATCCAACCCCTTCTGCTCTAGTCAGATGTGGCTGAGCATCTCTGCCCCAGGGTGGCAGCCCTCAGCTTGCCCATGACCCTTCTCCTCACCTGTATCACATAACACCTATACGACACAACACCTATGCTATATGCTCCTAATGCACACAAGGATGCTCCAGAGCAAGGATCCCAGGAGGACTGCCCCCTACATCCTGACCTCAGCAGGATGGCAAGGAAGGAGAATTCCATCTCTGCACCCCTCTGCAGCAACCAGGCCCCTTTTGGTAAAGCCCCCTGGGAGATGCCTTGAAAATCATGGGTCCATCTAGATTTTCCTGTTGGAGACCATCCCCTTCTTTCCTCACCAAAGGAGACATGCTCCTGCAAAACTTTCCAATTAAAAAAAAAAACATTTTTAATGGGAATTAAAGTCTTCCATAGGATCTTCACTGGCATGTTGGTTCACTGCCAGCCAGCCCAAGCCCCTGGTGAGATTAGCTGGAGCCTGGCACAATGCTCACACCCTGAGGCTCGGCTGAGATCTTTGGGAAAATGCAACAGAGATCATGCCTGCCAAACAACAGCTTGTCTGGGTCCTTGACAGATTTCTACTTTCCAATTTCCAGCCCAGACAAACAATATAGGAAGCCCCCAAATCCCCAGCTTTGAGATCACCAATTGAGGCTAGCCCAAAGAGATCACCAATTTCACACTCTTCATCCCGACCCTCCTCTCCTTTGCTCAAGGGCCAGGCTGGGGCAGCAGCACAGGGTGATGTGGAGGAGGGTGAGCCTCAAGAGCATGAGGGCATCCATGCAGCCCAGAAGCTCTTGAGAAATTTATTGCTTGTGACACGCTGTCAAAGCGAGGCGCGTCTCATTAGTCAGAACCGAAGCAAATGAGAGGGCTCCTTAGCCAATTAAAAATTAAATAAATAAGGAAGGGATGCTCCCTGGGGCTCACCACCTCCACTTCGGCCCTGCTGGTGAGTGGGAAACCCAAGGCAAGATGTAACACAAGTCTGAGTCACAGCTTCGTCCCTTCCCAAGATGGTGAATTCCCCACTTCCAGCGAGCAGCTGGGAGCAGCCAGTGACCACAGTGATCCAGCCTGGCTGGATCTGGCACAGCCAGATGGAAAACAACAAGCTTGAGGAGCCACACCTGACACTCAGGGAGTTGGAAAAGGAAAGACTTCCTTTCACAGCCCCTGGAGCATTTTGTTTCCCAGCTCTTGAAATGGAGCTCATTGACTCCTCTGAGTGTCATTCTCTGCTAAAAATTTCTATTTTTAACAGCTTTTCTTTTTAAAATGACGTGGTTTTCCTTTGAGGGTTAAGCTGAGCAGGCACATGACTTTTTTTGTTGGTTTTTCTTTGTTTTTTTTCCTCCAAGATTTATCAGCCATTGGAGCAGAGGGCATTATAACTCTTCTCCACCTTGACGGCAACAACAACCCTCTGGAGTTTTACACTGCCCTCCTCCATGCCTCCTTGCAGCATCAAGGAGCAGGAGAGCCCATCCCAGACCCCCAAACTCAGGTGAAGGGACAAATTTGAGCAGGCACTACAGGGCAAAGTTCCATTTCCCCATCAAAAGCCAGCTTGAAATTTTACAAGAGCACAGAGGTGCCTGTTAGCAGCAAACTTCCCAGCTCACCACATTCCAAATGGGCACTGGGGGAGCCTAAGAGCTGCAGACAGACGCATGGGTGTTGGATGGATTGGTGGGGGCACCTAGGCAGAAGACAGGTCTCACCTCCCAGGGGAGGCACCCTGAGAAGAGCCCTCTCTCCTCCACCCATACAGGACCCAGCGAGGGAGAGAGAGACCCCAGGCCCGAAGGATGCCATGCCCAGGAGAGACCCCGGCCCAGGGCAGACAGGGACACCCCCTCTTCCCACAACACTCCCAAAATGCACCCCTTAAAAAACAGCACAGACCTGAAACATGAGCCCAGCCCAGCAGCATTTCCCAAATCAAACAATAAACAAGGAGCTGTTCGTTGCAGGTTTCCCTTACGCTGCAGGTCCAGATTAATGCCCACAGTAAACACAAAGGAAGAAAACCACCCTAAGGGGGATGCTGTCTGTTTAAAGGCACAAATGGATGGTAAAAGTAGACAAAGAAGCCGAGCAGAGGCATAGCAGGAGGGGAGTAGGGAGAAGCCCACGGGCTCTGGTGCAGGAAGGAAGAGCAATAGGAATTCTGCCAGCAATGCCCAGCAGCCCCTAACCCCTGGAGCCATCCTGCAGTCCTTGCAGGATCTGTCACCCTGGCAGGAGGGGGCATCCCCTCACCACCCCCAAAACATCCCAGCCCGAACAAGCTCTTCCCTCCTAGCGGTCCTCAAGGTCAGGCAAGTTGGTTGGGGCTCTCAGGGAATGGTCAGGCAGCAAAACAACACTTCCCCTTATGGAAAAGGGCCATGACCCTGGAACTAACCCCCTGTGCCCAGGGACTAATGCTGCACAAGGCTGGTTTAACAAGAAATGGACATTTGAAGCTTAATAGCTCTTGCCAGCAGATTCCCCCCTCTCTGCCCACTGATGCTGCTTCCCATACGGCACACCCAGCTAATTAATTACAGAGCACAATCCAATCAGTCAGGCCATCCCATTGCAGTTTAAGGCATTTAAGAGATAATGCCATGAAACTCCAGATGGACTGGCCTGACCCCAGACTCTGACACCACTGGGGTGCTCGGGCGATGCTGTCACTCCAGCTGTGTCCCAGGTTCAAACACGCTGGGAAAAAACCCTCAGCCTTGCAATGCTCCCTGGGGCTGGGTTTCTGAGTCCCTGCTGGCTTTACCAAGAGATGTGCTGTCCTGGTCCACTGGCACTTTGACCCAGGGCAACCTGGGCTCGCTGCTGCCCGTGGAGCACACACCAGCCTGGCTCAACGCAAGCACCAGTGAGAGAGATGCCACCTGCCCTACTTCTGGCTCTGAGTTTACCTTCAGTGTTCCAGAAGGACAGATCTGAAAGCCAGATGCCAGCCCATCTTCTCCCCACTGCTGCCACACACCCCCCACACAGCTTCAGCAGTGGCTGCCTCGGGGTATCATGCATCACCGATGCCGATGTGCCAGGACAGCCTGGTCCCTTCACACCTCACCATACACCATCCACCTCCCCACCACACCAATACAGAGAGAGAATGGCCCCTGCTCACCAGCAGCAGGGACTGGCCTCACTGGAGAGGGGCTTTGGTGGCAAGTGGATGTAGGAGAGTGACTAAAGTGATGGGATGCTGTACTACCAGCCTTTACTGTTCTTACTGTTGGCATTCATGTGCTGATCTGCAGATAGGATGTTCCCAGCTTTGCAGGAATGGCCTAAATCTCCTCCCTGGGCTAAAAGTGTGGGTGTTGTCCCTTCTCAGCACTTCAGTTATTGGTTGTATCAGACTCCTTTGACAAAGGTGGGGCTTGCATTAGCTCAGCCCGTTTGGTCCTTCACAGAGCCCCAGCAAGAGGTTCATTCAGTGGGTGTCCTCGGTACCACAAGCAGCCTTTGTTTCTGTCACACCCATCTGAAGCCCAGCCCCATCCACGTATGGCTGGGATCCCTGCTGATTGCCAAGCTGCTCACTGTAAAGGTATTAAAGGAACAAGCTATGGTGCCAGATCCTGAGCATACTCCCAAGGACTCAGTGTGGTTATGCTGCTCTGTGCTAGCTGTGTCCCAGCCCTGATGTTTGATCATGAAAGTGGCTGATTATGTGATTTACTGATCCTACCCTTGGTTAGTTTTGCCTACCCAGAGTGAGGATAAGCTCTTGGATTTGCAAACATTTTGAGGATTGTGGTTTTAATTTTTTTTCCCCTTATTCTGTATGCAAGCATCAAAAGCTCTTACGCCTGTATCCAAAGCCCAAAGTCAAGGCAGGGGATATATATCAAGTCTAAATATGTTCCCGTCACAGGCGGCACCAAAAGATTGTTGGAGTTGAAATGAGTGAGGGTTCTGCTCTTACTTGGTCCAGCCCATCTCCCAGATGCTTGACCTCCAAGGAGAAGTGAGGAGGAGCCTCTGCTCCTCAGTCTCACCTGCAAAATGCCATTGTCAGAGACTCAGGCACGGTTAACTATGACAAAGGACAGAAAGCCTCCTCTCAGAGCTGTCCTCCCTCGAGCCACCTCTAGCCAGATACCCAGCTCTCCTGCATGAGGGCCAGCCCCACACAGGTCACAGCACCAGGAGCATCCATAAGGTTTTCACCCAAGCAACAGCCAACAAGTTTCACTAATGCAGATTTGCAAAGGAGGGATGTGACTCTGGCAGGACTGGAGCATGGCTACAAGCAAATGGCAGCATTCACCAAGCACAAGCGTGAAGGGAATGATGCCAAAATGACATTTAATAACTGGGTCATCCTGAAAATACCATCTTAGCACAACTACAAAACTCACCATGTTTACTGAATGTCCTCTCACAGTGTCAGAAACAGACACCAGCAATTAGCAAGGGGGGCTAGAGCATGATTGCTGTAGATGAGACAGGACCAACCCCAGACCTCTAACGCCAACTGCTGTTTTGTGCTTGTAGGACCTGCATGAGGGCTGGCTTGTTGCACCCAGCACTGAAATGAAGCACAGCTAAGTCATTATGTTGGACCCTAAAACAAGGAACCTAACTACAACAGCACAACACCGTGACTTCACCAGAATATCAGGATACCACGTCCCCTGCAAGGAGCCAGAAGAGATGGGGGCATGGTTTCTTTACAACACCTGTCCCATGGTCCCCAGGGAATGAGCACAGAGAAAAGCTCAGCATATCTGGATAAAAAATAAAATAAAATAAAATAAAATAAAACAAAACAAAACAAAACAAAACATCCTTCTTCCTCGTGCTGGAGTGTCCCACACCAGGCTGATTACAGGGTCCAGACATAGAGAGGTCTCATTTTCTGGTAGCAATATGGCCATTGTGGGATGCCACAGCTGGAGGAGGTTATGCTTTCTGATCAAAATCTGGCTCCAGGGGCCAACAACCATGGCATGCATTGGATGGGAGATGAGGAGACAGATGCTCCATGCATCCAGCACTGCAGCCCAGGCAGGGTGGAGACATCCCCCTGGGAGTCAAATGCCCATGCCACAGCCGCTTGGTGAGGGAAGGGGCTTTTCTCCACGGATTCAGAGACCTGAAACTCTTCAAATGCTTGAGAGCTCCTGTAACCATTTCAGGGATTTTGGCAGGAGGAGGGAGAAGAAGCTGTTCCATAAGCCCTGAGGCCATTGCACTTCACCTGCACAGGAGACAGCCCCAGAGTGCCCTGGTTCTGGAGTAATTCACTCATTCTCAGCTCTTGGATGCCCCATAAAACAGGGCACATCTCCCAGTGGCCCTGCAAGGACTCTCATGGGAACCGACTGAAAAGCTGAGAAACCAAGTGAGACTGAAAACATCAGCACCATCACAGGATGGCATGGACTTGAGGTTGTGCTACCAGCCTGGAGCATCCTCTCTGCTCCAAGCCCACAAAACAATGAACCAGAGAAAGTTCTTAGCCTTCAGCATCCATCTTCCCTTCCCACAGCTGCAGCAGTAGGATCACTGCTGGAGCCTGCACCGTCCCATTTTCTGTACCCTGGTATGAACCCTTCCAATTAAACCACTGAACTGTTCCCAGCTCAGTCTCCCATGCATGAAAACGTCCTGTTATTTTGCACCTGCCAAGAGCTGTGTCCCAGCAGATCTATCTTGAACTGACACTTGAGGATAATTAAACCTCTCTCTCCTCCACTGGCAGTACAGCAGATAAAAGGAGAGCCCTGGGGCCCTCGAGTCGCTGTTGTGGTGGGTTGCTCCTGTACAAGTCGAGGAACATGAGATGAGACTCAGTTTCTCAACAGAGACATGGGCAAGGGAGCAAGGGGCCAGCCTGGCAATTTGCCCTAATTTAGCAGGGGAGCAAGATGTCAGAAGCACACAGAGCTCCCCTAGCCGGGCAGATCCTCCGATGAACAGCGAGCTGGAAACAAAGTGCCTGGCTGGGATCAAATCAAACCCCTGTTGTTGCTAAACCTGGGGTATCATCCGTCATGGAGCAAGCAGTCCCTAGGGACCCAGCTGTAATGTTCCAGGCACCCTTGTCATCTCCTCTAGCTTTAGTCCGAGCAAGCACTGGCTCCCATTGCGCCCACCAGCACCACTGGGGGCCAGGTGCCCCACAGTGTCAGCCCAAAGTTGGCTGGTTTCGGGGAGCAGGAGGCAAGATGGGAACCTGTCACCTCTCACCACACTCTGCTTATCTCCCGCGCCAGGTGCCTGAGGTTGCTGGATGCATCCAACCTCAAAGCCGAGCTTCGATCGGGGTGGTTTTGAGGTTGGCACTGAGCATCTGCCGTCGCTCCGAGCTGGGCCTCCAGCCCCTCGGGGCATTGGGGGGGCCCAGAGCACGGTGACCCTGTCTCTGCCTGCCCCACAGAGCTCTTCGCGCCGGGAGAGCCCTTCACTCCGCGGGGGGACCCTTCCCTCATCTCAGCCCCGCTGCGAGGGGAACGAGTCCCACTTGCCGAGTGATGCGCTGCAGAGCCGCAGGTCCCCAGGGACTATGGGTGTCCCCCCCCGCCGCCGGGGAGATGGATGTTCTCCCCCACAAAACCCCANCCGCCTCCTCCCCGCTCTCGGCCCCGGGATTGCTTTAAAGGGAGAGCGCCTGCATAGAGGGAACGCTGTTTGACATCCCCTCCAAAATGCACGGCACCCCCTGTAGCTCTCCATCCCTCACTGGGCGGCTGGGTGTGCCATGGATGAGTCCCAACAGCTGGACCCAGTGATGGTCCTCGTCCACCCTGCAGAGCCCGTTCTAGTGAGCGCGTTCGTCCACTCATCCAGAAAATTCTTATCCCACTGGCTGAGTTTGCCTTACCCCTTCCCAGGGCTGCAGGGAGTGGAGCCGCCAAGGGCTCGGCACACCAGACCCTGTCCAGGAGAAAGCTGTGAACCCCTTTCCCAAAGCTGACACCCTGCCACACCTCTGCTTCAGATACCATCAGATGTTTTCATTTTCTCCTGCCAATATTATCCTCATCCTTATTCAAGCGGGAGCGAGGCTTGCAGGTCTGTGGGTTTTAATCAAAACTGGAATTCTCTTCACACAGTCACTTATCTCTATTTATCTTGCCGGAATGAAGCGAGGTGTTTTAGAGCATTCCGGGTGTGAGTTCATCCCTGCCCCGAGCAATCTACAGCCGCCACAGTGAGGGCAGGGCCCAGGGGCAGGAGCAGGCAGACGTGCTGGCAGCTGGCTCAGGTGTCTAGAGCTGGGATCAGGGCGGTGGATTTGGGCTCTGCAGCATCCCGCAGCCCTGATGCTCACTGCTTTCCAGCTTGGTGTTTTTCATCAGCGAGCACCATCTGTACCGGAGCCGGCAATTGTTATGACCTTTAAGGCTCCATCCAGTGGCCACTTCCTTCAGATGCTTTTGTGTCTTACTATGATCCCAGGCATGCTGCCAAATTCTAAACGCACAATGAAAGCAGGGAACATCTTTCCTCCAGTTTCAGAAAGGAGAAACATCACCAAAAAAACCTGCCCAGATGCCAGGATTGGGTCTAGAATTATTCCTGTTCCATTANCCGCCGTTACCTGCGCGGGCTGGGGCGGCGGCCGGGCGGGACGCGCCGCGCTGCAGCTGGGCTCGACTCCCCGGGGCTCGGCGCATCC